>WEKY01036032.1:119285-134976 GCA_013390045.1 Picathartes gymnocephalus
AAAAAAAGTTCAATAAAGCCTCTGCATCCAAAGCAGCACCAGGTTCTCCCAGCACTGAAGTTTTGCCACTTGTTCTTGCAGACTCATTAATCAGCTGCGGCCAGGCCGTGGGTTCTGCCTCGGCTCTGACGACATCAACTCAGGGACCTCTTACATTTTTACATTTTCAGTGCGTCCTGCCCCGTCACCCAGCTGCTCAGGTTAGCTCTGCTGGGAGGCTGGCTCGTTCCAGGAATAGAAATTAATTAATCAGTGTATTTTCCACCCCCCGTGCCAGGAAAAACAGCCCTGATTAAAACGCCGCGCTCGAGTTTTCGCAATCACTGCCGACACCGCTATTGATTAAATAAAAACCTTGCGAGCACTTACTCATTTTAGAGCTGGATTCATTTCGTTCCTCTCAAGCTCCTTTGTTTTAATTAAAGGCTATATTGTAGACACATTATTATTGTATGTTGAGAACATCTCGGTAAGCCTAAACCATCTTTGTGGGAAAAAAAAAAAAAGAGTGCTCGTAGATGACGGAAGGATGAACTCCCCAGTTAAAATCAGTCTAGAGAGCAGCATGCCTTGGAGGCAGCCACTGCAACTTAGTGTGGAAGCTCCAAATCCATCTACAACTCTGCTTTCCAAGCAGAAAAAATGCTTCCAACATGAGGAGTTGGGGCACTTCAAATAAATCCCACCGAGACTGCAAACCTGGCAGTCTTTGCATCTTAAATGGAAATAAAGAAAGGAACAACCTTCTGGCCCCAGTCCTCATTAGCAATCCTCCTCATACACTTGGTACACTCAAATTCCATGTTGTCCTTCCCATATTCCAAAGGATAGGATGTCACACTTGCCCCTGCACCTTTCCACGTCTCACTGCTTTCCTTTGTGTCTTTATGGAGACAAATGTTCACCAATTCTTCTTGAAAATATGAGATATAAATCCTCACACATTCCATTATAAGGAAATCATGCTAAATTAGCCCAATAATTACAAATTGTGAATTATCTGGTCAGGTCTGATAGATGAGAGCTTGAAACACTCTTGACCTTAAATACCTCATTTATTTCTCTGTCTTTTACTTACAGTACAATTGCATGGAATGCTTAGGGGAAAAAAAAAAGATGCTACAAATGTATATTTTTTAGTTATTTTGCCATTTTTTAACTTATCAAAACCACATAACTCTTCTCAAGATGTCTAGAACCTGTTCAAACTTCCGTGTGCATAAATTAGTGGTGCTGCATAAGGCAGCCCTAATTTATGCACTCACTACGGACCCAATTAGTTCCCCTGTACCAGAATGCCAAACAGATTTCCCTAATAAACCAGAACAGATCACGCTTAATATTTATATATAACGCCAAGCTTTAACCCTGTCACTTTGTGTCACCAACTGCAGACTTTGAGAAAGGAATTTTGAATCAGCAGGGACACCTTCCACTATCCCAGGCTGCTCCAGCCTGGCCTTGGACACTTCCAGGGATCCAGGGGCAGCCACAGCTTCTCTGGGCAACCTCAGGGCATCCCCACCCCTCACAGGGAAGAATTTCTTCCCAATATCAGATTTAAATTTCTCCCATGTGACGGAAGCTCTGTGATCTCACCCTCCTCCTGCACAGAGCAGCCCCTTCCCCTCTGCAGGCAGGAGCTGCAGCCTTGGTATCAGGCAGCAGTCAGGGACTCAGTATCTTGATTATTCTCTGGTTAATATTTTCATCTCCCCCAGCCCAGCTGGTTTCATTCCTGGCTGAGCCATGCCAGAGTGCTTGCAAGGCTCCATCAAGGGAGCTGAGAGTGACGTGGTAAACTGGGAAAAAACAACCCAAAACAGGTGATGACGTTTGTGCCTTTGCTATTTCTCACTCGTGTTGGGAAGCAGAAACCCTGCCAGACATCTGTGTGCTGTGGGGATTCTGCATCTATAACCCAGCTTGAGGCATCTCCCACATATTCATTTTGTCAAGTTTCGGCTGCCCCTGATGCCTGATCAGGGTGAGCTGGAGCAGAGGCCGGACAGAAGGAGAGGAATAAAGCAGGGATTTATGGCAAGGCCTTCCAAGGGCACAGCCTGGCAATGGCAGAGCCCGGCTGCAGCCCTGCCAGGATGGGCCTCGAGATGGGCACAGAAAAGGGGCCTGGGCACGGGGTTTCACACTTGGAGAAGTTCTGCTCCGTTTGTACATTGAGGTTCACTGTCCAATTAATCAATTCCAATGATGAAGTTCCATCCTCCTTGCTTGGCCTCCTCTTTTTTACGTTGTTTGTGCCTTTGGGCCTCAGGTTGGGAAGGATTGTCCTGGAATGTTGGGCTGGAGAGAATTGTTGTGTCTGACTGCCCTGTGAGGAGAACTCAGTAACACTGAATATGAAGCTGAGAGCTGCACACTAAAGCAGAACAGAAAAAGAAAAAAAACCTTAAAACTTAAGGCATCACCCCAGGTGCTGAGAATATCGCAGAAAGCACCAGGGATCACATCAAGCTGGTGAAATCCTGGGAAGGTTTAACTGTGCTCAGCTTTGCACCGTTCAATCTCAACCAAAACACTGACATAAAGCAGTGCTCTGTAGATAACCAAGATCAGTGCAAACCAGCTTTTGTCTGTGAAGTGGACCATAAACTGATAAAGAAGTCGAGTGAAATGGGAAACTGCTTCTCTGCATCCTCTCTGGGAAGAGTAATTCAAGATACTGCTGTCCCACAGGAAATGTGCTTACAGGGGCTATGAGCAGAGCCATGTCTGATGTGCAGAGGCAGGATGAAGTGACTGAGTCACTTCACATGACAAGCAAATTATTTTTCACCTTTCAGGTGATTTATTTCAAGCAGATTAATCAAAATGAGCTAGTTTGATTTTTGTGGATACCTAAATTAGTTTAACTCTTTTACCTAACAACCTCTATTCAAGGCTCTTATAATAAATTTAAATTATTATATCAACATTTTAGAGCAGAATAACAAAAAAAATCACATTATTTTTACAGCTCTAATAAGAATCCAGATGGGTAAAACGATCCACCTGCAATAGAGCTGATCCAGTAGGTGCTCACATTTTGCATTCCACAAAGCCCTTCCAGCCCCAAATGATGCAAAATCCTGGATAAAAACCATGCATATTTTTGTTCAGGTATGTTTTGCTTTAAGTGCACAGCTCTGCAATGAAGTTTGGCATTCTTTAAGCAGAGGGCAGTATTACATCAGGAAATGGTTATTAAAGTTACCTGTATGTGAGATTACAGCACTGCAATTTAACAGACATACTCCAGGTAACGGATTTTATGCATATATGCAGTTTCAGAAACTACAGCTATATTCAATGATGACAGAAAGTTATAGACAGGAGAGCACTGCAGCCTCCTCCCACACTTTGCTAAGAATAAAAAAAACCCTTCCTGTCAATGCACTGTCCCACTTTGGCCAAGGCCCTTTAATCCCAGAGGGATTTACCCCTCTTTTCTCATTGTATGTCCAAATTAGCAGTTCATGAAATATAAATATACCATCTACTCTGTCCATTTATCCTCTAAATCCACGTGTTCTCCCTTCCCTCCTGGACCTGGCACTGCAATCCACTAAGAGGAAAAACCCCTCTGAGCATCCTTGGGTGCTCTGGTCCTGCTGGCTCCTGCAATCCCCAAGCTCTCTGATGCTGCTGCCCTTCTTTGTGGCAAAGTGGGAGCTGAAAATCCAGCCAGGAGAGAACATTCCCCACCAAAGGCTCAGCCTTAGAACCCTTCCTCCTGCTCTGACATTTGTGTAACATTCAGAGGCCTCTTGCTCACACAGAGCTGTTCCTCTCCACCAGCCAAGCACTTCAGATGGGAAGAATTATCTATTCCTCACTGGCATCTTCCACTAAATGGAACATTTAATTAATTTGGTCCTAGGCCAGTCTGATCTCTCTTTGCTCTCATGAAGACGAGCACGACTTGTAACTCTCTGGCAGCGTTTCTTCTCCTCCTCCTCCCCCTCAAAAGGAACTTTAGTTGTTTACAGAATAGATACAAGAAAATCCAAGCTGGTACAGTGACACATCATTAGTTAAAAATACACCACAGCATAAAGAGCTTTAGTGCCGAGAGCGCATCGGAATGCGGAATTACACGAAAATGGCTTAGGAAGGAAAATGAAAGTCATCTGGAAAGCGGTGATTTTTCCTGCTACAGGCTGGAACAGAACAAAAAAGACTGCAAGCACTTTGTGTTACTGCAGAAAGCCAACTTTGGTGCAATTAACCAAGTTGAAAGTACAGTATGAAGGGTTATGAAAACACTTGAAATGTATCTCTAAAATGCAGATGGGCAAACACGGAGTGTGAGGAGCGGGGGAAAGGTCTCAAGAGCAAACCCAAAGTGCAGGTCCCTGGCCAAAACCAGCATAAGCAGCAAAGAGAATTTGTGATTTGCAGCAAGCTGCAGGAAGAACAGAAGACAGAGAGATGGAAATGAGGTGAGAGGAGCTCCTGGGGAGATTCCTGTGCAAAGCCCAGCACCAGCGAGCCCCACGTTGGGTCTGAGAGCAGCGATGAGCTTGGGCTGCAGACAGAGCTCAGCTCAGGGAGCCAGGCCAAGCCCAGCTCCACAGCTCAGCTCAAAACCACAGCCATCTCCAGAGCTGAGAGCTGTCTGTGAGAGAGAAGCAGCACAGCTCCTGCCTGAGGCTGGTGGCGATGCTGCCTCACAACCCCGAGCTGCTGCAAGCTCAGAGAGAGCCCAGGTTCACATCTCAGAACAGAAATATGGGCAGAGACCCTCTGGAATAAAGCACTTACACCTTGGTTTGAAACAGAGTTCAGACTACAATAACGAATTGAAAAGCAGCAGGTGAAATGTAATCAGGTAACAGCACCTGTACAACACCTGCAGAAAGGTTTGGGTTGGGAGGGACCTTAAATCACATCCAGTGCCACCCCTGCCATGGGCAGGGACACCTTGCACTGTCCCATGCTGCTCCAAGCCCTGTCCAACCTGGCCTTGGACACTTCCGAGGATGGGGCGGGCACAGCTCCTCTGTGCCAGAGCCTCCTCATCCTCACAGAGAAGAATCTCTCCCTAATTCACCAATCTTCCATCTACTGACATGGGAGCAAGATGGTTCCAGGAACACCCAGGGCATTTGGAATGCCTGAATGCTGAAGATCAGACAGTTTAAGATCTCGAAATGATGAACAATATATTCCTGTAGCTGTATCAAAATGGAATTCCCAGTATGAGATTGTCAATGATGGGGGCTCGGGTTCCAGGGGTGTAACAAAGCACAACCCACTGCACCTTCAGTGCTGCCAAAGAAGTCACCAAGAAAAAGGGAAAGAGATGCTCCAGCGACATTGTACAAAGGGCAAAAAACACCCAGAGGTAGCTTTAATCATCATCCTCTGATGAGGTGTTTTAATTCTAGGATAACAGACCATGGTAAAACCTAAATAAAAACAAAGAAAATCAGGACACATCTGTTCACCATGAAAATGTTTTTGTTTTTTTTTTCCCCCCTCGTCTGCTTTCTGTGGAAGAAAAAAGACTTCAAGGACTGTGCTGAAGATAAGATCTGCTGTATCAAAGCAGGTGATACAGTAGAGTTGTGACAATTCTTGTGGAATGAGAGCAACGAAGATTAAGAGGAAAATGAGGAAATAAGAGATCTTTGAACTGCTTTGAAGTAGGGCACCACAAAGCTGATCCAAATTCCCATTAACTTCAGCAGTGCATGAAATGCAGTTTACTGCCTGCGTGGCTCCATGTTCTGGAAATTTTAATAGTGGGCAGTTAAAACTCTGGAAATACATGGATTACCACAGCTCTGCATGCTCACAGCTGGCAATGAGTCAGCAGCACAAAGGAGAACACAGATTTAATAGGAACACAGGGAAGAGCTGCTGGCCAGGAGTCATTTCGTGTGAAGAGGAATGAAAATAGTGGCTGTGAGACTGAAGTGATAACCCCCAAAAGATTTAGAAGTGGCAAGGGAGATGAAGTGAGGAGAAAAGAGCAGAAGGAATTACAGACTGGAGACAAAAAGTGACTCATAGTCCAATTCCTTCTTTATGCCACATGGTGTCTTGAGGACAGCTGCCACTCAGTGAGCCCAAAATAACATGTTACTAGAAAACTTTGAGCAGGGCAGTTGCACTAAGTCACCCCTACAGATCCCTTCCAAATTCCACAAAAACCATCAGAATTTGCAACACGATACGTGCAGATTAATCATTTTAAAAGAGTATTATGAGAAATGAAACAAAATATGTATTTCCAAGTAAGGAAATAAAGTTGATGTTCTTAAAGTGGTATAAGCAGGAATAATGACCAATTTGAATGAATTGAACAAACCAAAACCATCTTATTTTCCTTCTCAATAAGGACAATTCTGATCCTGAGAAACTAAGACTCAAAATTCAAAGAAAAAAACCTTCAGAGCTGACCCTAAGGAATATTTCTCCTCCCGTCAGTTGGCAGATGGATCCTTTGAAGCAATGAATCCATTTCCCAAACACTTCCAGAGGGGGAAAGAGATGCAAATTTTCACTTGAGACCAACATAAAGACAGAGCAGGGAAACACTTCTTGAACACCTCTCTGCAGAGTCACATTTATAGTATTTTTATTGATAATTACAAGGGTGACAAAACCAGTTCTAGCAAAGATCAGACTGCAGGTTTTGATCTGCAAAGCAAAGATTAATCTGAATTATAGATCCCAGAATGGTTTGGGTTGGAAGGAACCTTCAAGCCCATCCAGTTCCACCCCTGACACCTTCCACTCTCCTGGGCTGCTCCAAGCCCTGTCCAAGCTGGCCTTGAATCTGAGCAAAGAATTCACTGCCACTGGAGCAGTATCAAACCTGGCAGCAATAATTTCATGTATCATAATTCCAGCACCAAAAAAAAAACCACCTTTGTGTTTTCCAATTTAGCCTTTTTTTCACCTTATAGGATGTGGTTTAAAAGGGGCACGAGAGATGCACAGCTCATCTCCACCTGCAAAGTAAATGTTTAATATTCCAGGAGTTGGAAATTAATTTCCTAAATGTTAATTGATGCTATTTCAGATTGCTGAGGGCACATTGAAGGCATTTCAAATGATTAACACAAGATTTGACAGCAAAGAAGCCATTTCAGAAATGGTCAGAGCCACGGCCGTTCCTCCTGTCCCACCTGCAGCAAGAAATGCTCACTGAAAACCAAGTGAAATGGTGGAATTTAATCTGACTAAAATCCAACCACCTCCAGCCTGATTTTGTGTCCTTCATTTGAGGACAGAGCCACTTTTAGAGGTGTTTCAAGCTGGTTTTTTTGGATTTGCACCGTGGACATCACTGATGAGACAAGTGGAGGCTTTGGAGCCACTCAGCCCCTCACGAGCACATCTTTAAATAACTAAACAACTCAAATAATTTAAAGAAAAAAAAAAAAGACTCATAAACTCCCCCAAGTGATCTGCAGCCCCAGAGCCCAAGCTGCATTCCCACAGGGAGTTCCAGCCTGCAGGGTAAACTGCAACGCCCACCTCAGATAATCTATGAGAAGGTGTCAGCGCCTGAGGAGTGAGCAGCAATCCAAACTCCGAGGGGTGCCGGGGAGAGCACATCTGTCTGGGAGGGAGTGGGGACTCTCCTTGCTGCAGCACTGCCACTCCAGCATTTTTCAGGAGCTCTACACTCAACCTAAGCACCCCTCGAGGCAGCAGCCGCCACGAGATCCGGGATGAAGGATGCTTCATCTCCAACAGCAAATCCTACTGTGATTTTAATTGAATTCCAGCAGCCACTTTATTTATTTTTTTTTTTTTCCCCCCAGAGCCTCTCAACTCTCTATTTGTCCCTTGCTCCCAGTGATTCAGCAGTTTATTCCTCACTACACTAATCCCTCCGTCAGACAGTTCCTCATCCCTTTCAAGCAGTGCTTGTGACAGCAGCTGCTCATATCTTTGGTGTTTGGGGCTCTTCCTTTTTTTTATTAAATAAGAATTTATCTCAGACACGCTTGGGCTTTCAGGCTCCACCACTTTTCCAACCATGAGAAGCATCGCACTGTACTGGTCAGTGTTGCAGAAATTAGGAGACAGAAAAATGGAAACCTGGAGCTCAGAGGATCGGAAACAGGCAGTGACACCTGGAACCTCAACGAGGTGTGAAATGCTCTTCAGAATACCTGGAAAAATAGATGTTTGCTATTTACTCCACAAAGCTGGATACTTGAGTTAGTCACCTAAAAGGTGCAGAAATTCCATTAACAGGAGGAAAAAAAAAAATAATAGGGAAAACAAGCTGCCAGGATCCACCTGTGGCAGAGCTCTCAGCAACTCCTATCACTCAATACCACCTTGGAATCCAGGCTGACACATCTTGACCCAGCTATTTCGGCAGAGGCTTAAAACTCAGTCTGGTGACTCTTTATTGTAGTAATGAACAGTTTAAAAACACCATAATTGCTTCTGACCATAATCATCCAACAGCCATGAGCTGTTTATCTCAGAAAAAATTAATCCTCAAAGGGTGACCCTCGTGTCCACAGCGTGTTCTCAGTCATGGAGAGTGATTGATAAGTTATTCCAAGCCAGTCCACAGGACCACTGGTAGTGGCATTTTATCATCAGAGCTCCTTTGCCCTTAATCAAAGGCTAATTCAACATGAAATCCTTAAATATGGGCTGCACCAGAAGATAAAGTTAGCAACCTTGAAAAGGCTGGGGGATGGCAATTTGCACACACAAACACAAGATTTAGAGCTCCCATCATAACCTGCCTCATCAATCACGAGCTGCAGTGGCTTTAACAGGACTGTTTCCAGAGTATATTAAACTTCACGATGTCTTAACCTTCTTGTAAGGCCACAATAATCTCTTTTACAATATCAAACAAGTGCAGAAGGGCAGACTTGCTTTGTGCCAAAGCGTTCCTTGTGTCAGATTTCAGAATTAACAGCCCTGCTGCCTTCCCAGACATTCCTTGGTGTCATTTCAGCCCCACGTTCCCACTCAGGGAACACAGACAATACATCTCACACATATTCTGAAAGAAAATATTCTGAAATGCCCGAATGAGGCACATCTCTTGAGTTGTTGCCTGGTAATCACCTGCTCTTCAAAAATCTGTTTGCAAGGAGAAGATCTGGCCAGGCACCTGTGACTGAACACAACCTTATCCTAAGATTTGTTCAAATGTTCATCACCATCTTATGGTGAAAAGTCAAGTCATGAGGACTCCATCTTAAATATTACTCAAAGTATTAAAAAAAAATAAATAAATAAACAAAACCCAAGTGCCCCAAATCTTAAGCAAAATGCAGACTCTGCAATAATTAATTACAATCCAACTTCTATCAAAAAGTTGCCATTTCACTCTGCTGCAAAGTCAGGATGTTCTCTCCCAGCTCCAACTTCCCAACCTCTCTCCAATCCTCTAAAAAACACAATTTATCCACCGTAAAGTGGCAGTTTTGGTGATTCAGTTTATCAAATTGCTTTAAAACAACTGATTCTGTTTTAATTTTGGGGGGTTTTTGGGTGGCACGAGGAACCCAAGTGATAAGGGGAGAAGGAATCAGCCAAGGAAAGGGATGGCAGAGAGGCACAGGAGGTGAGAAGTGGGCAAAGGGAATCAGGCTGGGAGGGAAATGGGACATCATAAAGAGGGAAAAAAAGGACAGAGGATTTCCAGAGGATTAGGAAAAGAGTAGGAGGACGTGGTGGCAGACACATCTGACAGCGAGGAGCCAGGGAAGGAGGACACTTAGGGATCCTGGGAAGCAGAAGGATGCCTGGAGATCACAAACAACCCTTGTCTTTGAAGGAGGCATCTAAAAACTTCATGTTGGAGGCAGTTGAGTGTCCATCCAAGTAATCCTCTTACACACTGACCCCCAGCACTTCCAGCTGAGCCTGTTCCCACCTGGAATGAGCGGCCAGACACAAACAGCCACACGCCAGGCACAGGGGAAGCTGCCACAGTGCACAAAACCAATCCCAATCTCATCAAACCATGCCCTAAATGCAGCTGCTTTTCAGAATCTCCTCACCAGAATCTCCTTTTCCAGAGCTCTTAACCCAGCACATTCAGTTTTAGGACATTTCTCCAGCACAACCTTGCACTGTCTGCTGGTAATAATTCTAATTAAAATTACACTCGGAGCCTCGTTGTGGAATACAAAGCACAGATGCTACAAACTCTAAGAGGACTGTTGGCCTGTCACTGTTTTAATTAGCTCGACAGGCAATCGAGTAGGATTTTGTAATTATACCACTACAATGCACAAATGTTTCCTTTCAAATCTCTACTTCTGGAATCACTTTGGTCAACCACGGCCACTTTTGAGTCACAAGACCAGAAGCAAAAGCCCAAACTCAACTTTCTTAGGGCTTGGCTTTGACTCAACAAGGCCCACATGCTGTGGGAGATGAACTCCTGCCCTCCCCCAGAGAGGAAATATGTATAAAAGCTGAATCTGCAGTCCCCAAATGTGTCATTTTGTCAAGTACAGCAGAGTGTGTGACCACTTTTCCCTAAAAAAGAGGCCGTGCTTGTTGTTTGAGAGCACAACTCTGGATCCCAGGGCTCGCTGGCACTGGGGCAGAATTTGGGCACACAAAGTTCAGTTTTTAGGATACCTCAGCAGCTTGGATGACATTGCTGTTCCCTACACGCCCCAAGAACCCAATTCTGCCTCGTGGTGCCATTCCCAGACCTAAACATCCCAGAAATCACTGCTGAGTTTTAATGGTTCACATTCACCAAGTGCTTCCCCACATCAGCTTTTATTTCAAACATCCTTCACTCCCAATGCCAGTGATGCCTTTTTGGGGCTACCTGAAAACAAAGGCCAGACAGAATTAAGGGAATAAAAGCAGTTCTATTTATGGAAGGGCCTTCAGGTACATTTAGGGCAGACAAAGCCCCTCAAGAGCTGCACCCAAAAATGGACACAGGGTCACGGGTTTTCACACTTTTATAAGTTTGGGCCATTTGCATATTGGGGGTTAATCTTCCAATTACAGCTGCAGGTAATGAAGTCATTTACCCCAAGTTTGCTCCTCCCCAGCTCACTTTTGTTTCCATTTTTGGGGGCCTGAGACAGTGAGGTGTCCTTGATTGCCAGGCCTGGAGAGGAATTGTTGTGTCTGAGACAAATGGGAAAGCAGCAGCTGACGCTGTGTGTGGAGTTCAGAGTTCTACACTAAAGAACTGCAGGGTTACAAATACATGGAAAATCACCAGAATGGAGGCATTGAACCCAAATTCCAGTCACATCCTCCCTAATGAGGAGTGTTTACCCAAGAGTTACAGGCTCTGTAAACAGAAAGCAATTTCCATCCTCCTGTCTGGGGTGGTGTCAGCATTTGCAAACCATTACCAGCCTGCCCAGAGCTGTCTGCTCCAGTCCTCCACACTTCCTATCAAACCGGCATTTAAGGATTTGGAATGCAGAACACAAGGCTGCAGCCTAAAAATAATATCCTGAGATTTGATCCTGCACTTCTTATTCAGGCTCAATTAATCAAGGTTGCCTAACTCTTCAGAAGTGCTTTTCATCAGCAGATTGAAAACACTTCCCACATGAAACGGGGATCGGCGTCTCCTTTTTACTGTGGGGAACCTGAAAATGAGATTTCACCTGAGAGGGAGCTCTGAGGCTAATTTAAGAGTACTGTCCAAAGGGATGAGGAGTCCATTATTCAAAGTTATCTTTTATATTAAGAAAGAAGCTTTTCCTTTCAGACCACTGGAAAGACTAGAAAGTGATCTATCACAGGATTTATCATACTGGCTTTGAAAACCTCACACCAAGATAGCACATTCCAAAGGAGCCAGGCTGAATGGGAATATTTACTTGATCTCCATCCTCAGTTTTCATTGTGAACACCACCCAGGACTGAGGAGAAACTCCCAAGAATTAAGAAATTCAATATTTTTGTCAGAAACCATCTGTAGTCTCTCTGAACAGATACAGCAATAACATCTAAAACTAAGACAACGTTTATTTTTCCAATAATTGTAAGCTCTGAAAACATCTTGTTCTCCTTTGGAAACAACATAATTCAGACTTAAAAGCATGTTGGAAAAAGCCCCCTCAAGATAATTTCAGGTTCTATAGAACAAAACCCACCTCTCCACTAACAAGATTGATTGCCTTTGACATTCAAACTGAGAGGCCATTAAGAAAATTTGAGTTTCAGAAACACCACAGGTTTTTTTTGACTAATTCACCCACAGAGTCAATCTTTCAATGATTAATTAAACACCAATTTTGAAAATCTCTTGACAAGAGCAATAAGAGCCTAACCAGAAAAAAAAAAAAAGAAAAAACAACCCTGAAACATTATTGGTAACAAGATATTGATGTCCTTTTGTAAAAGATTCATTCTGTACCTTCCATACATCCTGTTAAATATATATTATTTACAATTTTCCATTTGCAATAATAGCTGAAGGCAAACTGTTCAACATTCTCCATGAGCCTTCCAATGTAGAATTGCATAAATGCAACATACACACCCCCGAGAACTTAAATGCAGACTTAAATATTCTTTTGAAAAGGAAAATCAAAACCCCCTGTCAGGGCACAGAGAAACTCCAGGGCAGAGTCTTTACAGCACAAAAAGTGCAAAGAAGATTCTGACATTCAATGCAATGATGTTAAGAATAAAGAGGAATTAACACCAACACATCAGAATTAGGATTAAAGGATTGTTACCTTCTCCAGTGCATCGTACGTAGACTTCAGTCAAATTTCCAATACCTGAAAGGAGAAATTCACAGGCAAAGTCGGTTATTCTGATATTTTAAGACGCTAAATTAATTCTTGTTATTGTTAATTTGTTTTGCAGACGAAGAGCCTGTCTTGGGTTATTTTTATTTGCTATTTTCAAAGTGCCACGAGGCAAAAGCAGTAACCTGCTCGGATCCGCATCCACTGCTCGACTCAGTCCCTCCCATCCACGAGGTCTCTTCTCCAAAACCCCCAGCCTTGCTCCATTCCCCAGGACCTGCACCCTGGGATGGGTTCAGCCTTTCCCCCTGGGATGACTCAAACCTCTTTTTTTTCCACCTCTGACTTCACTAAAGCCTGAAACTCTTTCACTGATAACCCAGTGCAGCTCTCAGCTGAAAACAAACCAACCTAAACCCCACAAAAAAAAAGGCTGAAGCAGAGCCATTTCCCATTAGATCATCCAAACCACATCCTAATAAAATCTGGAAAAGTAGGAAAAAACAGGAAACTTGTTCAGTACATGCTTTAAACCTAGAGCCTCACATGTTTGGTAGCTGGGTACGGGGTCACACAGAGACCATATGGCAGATGGAGATGATGTTTATGAAACTAGAATTCAGTGAGTACCAGAAATGCAGCAAAAATGATATAAGGAAATACAAGCCTTTTTTTTTTTTTTTTTTTTTTTTTTTTTTTGCACACTATCAACACATCCCAGATAGGAGAGGCAGAAAAAGAAGCCTGACATTTTCCTGGGTTGTAGCTTGGGGTCCAGTTCCTTATGAGGAAGTCACGACACCCCTGCTCCTGTAATGGAGCTGCTATTGGAGCCCCTGAAAATCAGATATTGGGAAGCAATTCCTCCCTGTGAGGGTGGGGAGGGGCTGGGATGGAATTCCCAGAGAAGCTGTGGCTGCTCCTGGATCCCAGGCAGTGCCTAAGGCCAGGCTGGACAGGGCTTGGAGCACCCTGGATGAGCTTTAAAGTCCCTTCCGACCCCAGGTTTTCTGGGATTCCATGGATATAAAGAGCTGCTACGCCACATTCTGTACTGGGGAATTGCATCCCTGGCAGTCTAAAGGGATATTTTGCCTTCGTTTACCACGGATGTACCACTCCCAACCATCAGCAGCTTTTAGCAGGGACACGGTTTGACATTTCCCACCCCGAGAGCTCCGCTTGGAGACCAGCTCCCTCTGCTCTGCACTGCTCTATTTTCCACCTGGATCTGCTGGAGGGAACAGCTCCCCCCCCAGTTCAGGAGACCGGGAGGGGAACAGGTGGGATCCAGCTCCAGCCCTGGGTCTCGGAAAGCTTTTCCAGAGGAAGAAAAAGCCAGGCTGGAGGCAGGCAGAGCCAGATGGAGCCCCACCGAAGTGAGCACAGCGCTGGGGAGAGCGGGTAAATATTTGACATTCCGAGCTGCACTAATTAGACATCGAGAAGAAACGAAAGGTTTTGTACCAATCAAAATATTACTCTATTTACTCTAACTGTTCAACTCATCACTTCACTCAAGGGAAAGTTTGGGAGAACAACTTGCACAAGTCAAGCAACGCTCCAAACACCAACGTTGCTGAGTATTTTTAGACACCTACAAAGCTGCGGCTGCTGAAAACAAGGGGAAAAACCTGCAGTTTTGGACTTTGAGAAGGCTGATCTCCTGAGCACAGCGAGGTTTGGAGCCCATGGGGCTCCCAAGCACCCCGTGGGCACGCAGGGCCCAGAGCCAAGGCAGGTCTCACACACAACCTCCAGAGCCGCACCCCACCACGCTCTGGGCTTTTGTTTTTCCATCCCCGTCGTGCCTGTGTGCAGAGCCCAGCGAGGGCGGCTTTTTTTGGAACTTACGTGGGAGACTCTGGATGAAATCTTGATTTTTCTCTTCCCCCACACCCCCAGCAAACGCAGCTACTACGAAGCTCATTCCTGCTGCTCCTGCTGGAGCTGCTCACGCTGGCTGGGGACTCACTCGAGCACAAACCTCGTCTCCCGCGTGCCCATGGAGCACTTGGGGTGCTCCATCATTTTGGGGTGGAAGGAACAGATGACTGGCTGAAAAACCTCTCTGTTCTGACCCTGCCTGCTGAGCAGATCGAGCCAGCAGCTCGTACCTGCTCAAATCCCTCAGAAACTGCAGGTTCCAACACCAGGAACACTTCTATGGACAACTCCTTGAAGCACTCTGCCTTGGCAGGGAGATGGTGACTCAAACCAGGGAGGAGGCACATGCAGAATATTCTGTTTTCAGCACAGGATTTCATCCCACAGGAATTGCAAGATAAAGCTCTAGATAAAACCTGCAGATTCGGTGCTCAGGTGGTGACCTGGCAGTGCTGGGTTAATGTTTGGACTCCTCTCAGAGGGCTTTTCCCACCTTTAAAACTCTGTGTTGGACATAGTGATTGAATTAATTGTACGTTATCCTCACCAACAGCACTGAACCTGTTTTCCAAGCTGGAAAACAAAGCTTTTAAATTCTGTTCCCCTCAAACATCAGCAGTGCCCAAGCAATTTTGCTAAATAATAAAGAAACCGCCCCTAGCCTGGAGGGTTTGGCCACAGCTTCCCAGGAATTCAAACCCACACCTTCATCCCAAGTGAAAAACAACCTGGAACAGGTTCTGAGGGGCACAGGCTGTGCTCCCTCCCTCAGGTGACACTGTGGAAGACAGCACACTAAAAACTGAATTTAGCAGGTTCAGTCTTTTCTGCATCCCTTGTCAACAGAAGGCTTTGAAAAAGAAAACTTCAGAACACGGAGAGGAAGTTGTCTCCAAAGGAAAAGGCAACAACACTCTTTTAGTGCAGCTCCCCAGTCACCACTGCAGTCGTTCTTGAAGCTGTAACTTCCAAAAAAAACCTAAAAAGAAACTCGGTTTTGTGCAAGCCTCGTTTCATGTGAAGGAACAGCACATTCTTCAAGGGGGGGGGAGGGGGGGGGGAAAAACGACTTAAGGAGAGAAAATAAAAATAGAGAGGATTCATTTCACAGAAAT
>WEKY01036032.1:148150-169091 GCA_013390045.1 Picathartes gymnocephalus
GGGCAGTGACACAAGGGGACACAGGGGCAGTGACACAAGGACAGGGGACACACGGGCAGTGACACAGGGGACACAGGATGCAGTGACACAGGGGACACGGGCAGTGACACAAGGACAGGGGACACAGGGGCAGTGACACAAGGGGACACAGGATGCAGTGACACAAGGACAGGGGACAGAGGGGACAGTGGCACAAGAGACACAGGAGCAGTGGCACAGAGGACACAGGGGCAGTGACACAGGGGACACAGGATGCAGTGACACAAGGGGACACGGGCAGTGACACAAGGGGACACAGGAGCAGTGGCACAAGGGGACACATCCAAACAGCTTTTCCCAGCAGAGCCAGCCGGGAGCAAGGCGCAGATTTTCAGTTTGCGAATTCCAGCTGTGAGAATACAAAGGCCCCCTTACAGAAGGGGGAGAGAGAGAGAGAAACAGAGCGCATTTTGCTTATTCTTCAGCTCTATTATATCTCTCTGTGGGAGGCAAAAACTGGCAATTACTCTGGAAGAAGCACAGGTAGGAAGATGGAACAAAAATCAAAATAAAAAAGGATCTGAGTGCATTCTCCACGTATTCAGTGGATATTTATTCAGCCAGGCCTGGAGCAGCACGTCAGGAGGAGTTCCTGGGATCTGCCTGGCGTTCCTTGGCAATCAGAAGAAAAGGAGATGAAGGGAAGCGATGATCCTACAGGCAGCACACAATCCCAACAAAGCCTTTTGGAGAGGGAGAGGTTGGCACAGGTCATGTTGACACAAATAATATTTCTGTGAGATGTAAGTGGTTCATAATAAACACACGGACGAATTTCGGAGCACTTAAAGCAGTTTTACTCCTGCACTCCACGGGGATTTTGTGGGAGGAGAAGACAACATTCACATGAAGAGCAAATAACTTTAAAGATCACATTCTTGCTTGGGAACCCCCAGACCTTTGTGTGTTTGAAGGTGAGAATTCAGGTGAACTCGCTGGAATTCGTATTCATCAGGAAAAAAACAAAGTAAGTCCTGGGAAGCCCATTAAAAAAATATAATGTGCTTTTTTCCTCAGGAATTACAGTGAAATTGGGTGTCGTGTGTCTGACTTAATGCCCTAATGGTAGGACTGGAGCACCGGGGGGAGGATTTACAGGAAATATCTGCTCCTTATCTGATCAGAGAGGGAAACCAAAGTCTCACAGCCTGACACTCCAAGGTGGCTTTGCTGTCAACTTAAACCTCCAAAATTAACTATTTATCATTGGATTAAAACACAGCTCCGGTCAGTCCCATTGTTCAAGCTCAAAGACTCTTGGATCCCAGAGGAATAGACCAAAAAAAAAAACAACAAATGCAGGCAGGAAAATACAGAAGCACACAAAAAAATGAGGTGACCTGAGCAAGAAACACAACACCAGCCCTCAGGCTGGAAATGATGACAAACCTGCTGCAGGGCCGCTGTTACCAGAGCAAAACCCCTCAAAGAACAATTTCTGCATAAGAAACCGTTCAGGAGATTGCCAGCCATCCAGAAATCATGCGGAAAAAAGTCTTTTTGGAAGGTTTCTCCTAATGGAAAATGCAGGAGCTCATCACGAGGGCCTCACTTTTTGGGAAGAGCCACGCTGGGGCTTGGCTGGGGCTGGGGGGGAGCTTTGCAGAGGGGATTTTAGCTTAAAAGCAGGTCCTTGAAGACAACTGGGAGCACCTCAAGGAGGCTGTAGTGGTTTCACGTCCCCTCCTCACACCAGGAGATAATTTAGTGTGGTGGTTCAAGTACTCTGGCCTAACACCAGCGCACTTACTCATTTCTGGGGTGAGATAAGGATTAGGAGAAATGCAAAGCAGGCCACAAACCTTAAAGGTAAAAAGATGGTTTATTAACAGCACTAAAGAGAAATAAAGAGCCAAAAAAACCCCCAAGACTCAGACACATCTCCATCCCCAATGCCAAATTCTCTCCCACCAACAACATAAAGAGACGAAACCTGAGACCTTTAGTCACTTTCCCACCTTTAAAATAGGCTTTTTATCAGTTCAACTGGCAAGACAGTCTTTTCTGCCACGCCATGGAGACTTTCCAGAAGAACACAGCTCTCTTTTGGTTTCAACAGAGGCACAGGGGGTCTGGAAGGGAGGAGGCAGAGAATGAGAGCTGAGCTGGGGGCAGGGGCTGCAGCTCCTCAGCAGTTCCCACTGTGGGAGCAGTGCTGGGCTCTGCCCACCCAGCCTCTGCTGGACCTGCAGGGCATCCCCCCCCAGCCCCTGCTGAGGGCAATCCCAAGGATTTATACCCCAGCTGCTGCACTTGTTTGGATCACATTCCACGAAATTAATGGTACTGTTATACTATGGATTACACAGCGATGTTATTCGATGTACGGAAACAGCAGCATCAGCAAACCACGTGCTCCTACTTTTACTAAAACTATTTACTCCTACTTTACGCAAATTATACACCTTCACTTCACACAAACTCTTTAGCCCTACTTTACAAAACCTGCTGGCATTAGCTCAATAGATTTATGCTAAAGGACCAAGGGAAATCCAGGGAAATTAAAAAATCACAAGGCAGTGGCGCTTCTCCGTGAAATCTACAGCAGCACGCTTGGGGTAGAGCAGAAAAGGAGGAAGGTTAGAGTTTAAAAAGCTGGTTTTAAATAATAAAAAATGTGTAAATATGTGGCTGGTGAGGAGATCTGAGCTGTCTCCACGGCAGACCCTGGGGATGGAGCAGCGTGGGGCACAGCTGGGAGCGATGCCTGCAGGGATGGAGCCACAGGCACAGGCTGGAGCCAGGAACCTGGGGGAAAAGGGACAGAAAAATGGATGTTTTCAAGCATGCACAGCTCCTCTGATGGGATATTTCCAATGTAAATATCTGGCAGACTGGGGATGGCAGCTTTTTAAAAATTTTTTTAGCATTGGGATGCCTAAAATGAGATTATTTATGCATGAATGAGATACCAGAGCGCCAAAAAAGCTAAGAGTGAATGAATTCCCCTGCCTCCTGAGCTAAAGGATGAGGTCACAGCTGAGGGCTGCTCATTAGGGTTTGTGCCTTAAAAGAACTCAGACAAACCCCTAATTCCTCCTTTCTGCCCTAATTCCTCCTTTCTGCCCTAATTCCTCCTCAGCCCCACTGGTCCAGTCTGAAGGATGCAGATCCCCCCTGGACCAGGGTGGTTAAAACCACTGAATCATCTGGTTCTTCCTTAGCTGCTCTGAGGAGCTCATAACCGGCTGCTCAAAGCTTACCTCTCCTTCCATCAGCACAAGAGTCCAGGATGCCCTGCTTTATACCCTACAACCATTAAATAATCCAGAAAGTGATGTTTGCACATGGGGAAAATCAAATATCACCCATGCAGCAGCATTTAGTAGCTTCTCTATCCCCTTAAAAAAGGCCAAGCTGCCGCCCCAGAGAGGGTTTTTAAAAAATAATCTTAATTATCGGGCTTTTCCAGCTTTATTTCAAGAGCACAAGGCTCTCCATCTCCGATGGAGAAGGAATGTGCCTTTGCCCAAAACAATATGCAGCGTGAAGGAAATTCAAACTGACACCATTTCAAGACAGCAGAGACAAACTGATTTAGCAGCTCTGACAGGCATTTATAAGCAAAATAAAATGTGAATCTAATTTTGGCCTACTGCACTGAAATAATGTGCAGCATGGTTTGATGTCACAACATGAATATTTCATACATGAACAGCATCTTGTTTGGGAGGGAGATTTTTTCCAGACACCTGTGAGAGATGGAGGAGGCCTCACTGCTGTCCCTCACCTGAGAGGAACTTTTAGGCCCTTATTGACTTTTTAAACAGTTTTGCCAGATGTCAATGTGTAAAAGTGAAAATCATGGCCGAGCCTTTCGTTCTAATTAATGGCCGTATTGATCAGCTAAGTTCTGTCTCTCCTCACGTCACAAAACCCGCTGGATTTCAGAAGATTCCCTGGCAAAAAAGGGCTGGGAGTAAAAAGCAAAGGCTGGACTCTCCAGCCTGTTCTGTTTGAAAGCACATGGATGAGGAGCAGAGCAGTGAACTGGGGCAAAGTTGGGTATTTATGGTCCCCAGAGCATTTTGTTTTGATTTGCATCGGGTTTCAAGGTTCAGCAGTTTAACAGCCAGCACGGCCACGTTTCCATTTCCTTCATTTCCAATTTCGAGCAAAAAGCATCACGGGGTTACATCTCCGAGAGGAAATCAATCCCAAATTCCACCTGGCAGTTCACCAGGGCATGGAGAGAAACCAGCCCAGCTACTGCTGGAGCTGTGCTGAGCTCTGGCACAAAACATTCGCACAGCCCTTGGAGTTGCTCAGTTTGCGGCCTGCGAAATAAGCGACGAAAAAGATGCACATAATAATTTAACTGGCACTGAATATTCAATAATGGTAATGACTTCAATATTAGCAGCTCTTTGATGCGCGTTCTGGGGGAGCTGCATTTGTCCTTGACCTTTGCTTACTCGTTATTTTGTCTACACGTAATTAACGCATTCGTAATATCATATAAATGCCACTTATTGATACTGTCCCAAGGGCAGCTGGTTATCTGGGAAGAACAGGGCCACATTAACATTTCCTAACTCATTTAGCTCCTCTCCCACATTAAACTGAAGAAAGCCATTTGTCAAATCACCCCGAGACGTGTTTTAAGCAGGCAATATTTAACGAGGTAATGGTTTAAGTGTTGTCAGGGCACGGTGACAGTCATTTGAAGGGACAGCTCTAACAGGGCGGCCACAGAAGGATTCTGGATGGAACCACCTGGAAATTAAACACAGAGGTTGGAAATAGCATTTCCTTCCTGACTTTTCACACTTCTTCCTTGTTCAGCCACAGCAAGTGGTGATGAAGTTGGATAAAGGCAGCAAATCGGTGGTCAGTGACCTGTGCCCACTCGAGGGGTGACATCCCCCCAGGTGCCAGCTCAGCCAAGGTGTGAGCTCACCCAGGAGCTGAGGTGTTTAATGGTATTCTACCAAATCTCACCTGCAGACCTGCTTTGCAAGGTGTTGAGCATCTCCTGCAGCAAGGCCAAACCCAAGAGGTTTAAGGAAAATTAATAATAATAATAATAATAATAATAGTAATCTTGCATCGTGTTTCCCTCCAGAACACGTTCTCCATTATTCATTGACACAAACTAAATATTCAGGGCCACTTCAGAGTTTTTCAAGCATTTCGTTTGCTGCACTTGACTTTTATTTGGGAATTATTTTAAAAGACTTCCCTAACAAATCTCTGGCAAAACACATGTCAGCACTTTGGCAGGGCTGGCAATTTTTTTTTTTTTTTTTTTTTGTTTTTCCTGAGCTCTAGTTAAATTTAAAAATGGAAATTGGACTAATTAATTACTTCAGATAGAAGGAGAGAGGAGGATTTCAGCACGGGACTGAAATGAAACAATGCAAGAAGCAACAGCTGGCAGCGTTCCAGTGAGCAGGAGTGGGAGAGGAGGAAGGGGCAGGGAGGAGCAGATCCCAGGGCTCCAACCTCCCAGCACCGACCAGAAATGAGCTGGAGGAAGCCACAGAAGAGGAACAGGCTCCGGGGATGACACTGTGACATTCTCCCTCCTGAGGGAATGGAAAGAATAATAAGATGTCACGCTGGGAAGAGATGGATCCTGGCAGGTCCATCCCCGGTGCCTGAGGCAGGGATGAGTCCTGGGCATCAGGAAGGTGGTCCCAGGGCTCCCTGGCTGTGCTTGAGTGTCCCACTTGTGGGGCCAAGGGAAAGGGAAAGATGCAGAAAGTGACGCTGGAAATTCAGCTGCATCCTGGCTGGTTAAGGATCATGGAATTTGGGATTGGTTTGGGTTGGATGGGACATTAAAGGTTGTCTCATTCCACCTCCTGCCATGGGCAGGGACACCTTCCACTACCCCAGGGTGCTACAAGCCTGGCCTTGGACACTTCCAGGGAAGCTTAGCTACAGGTATGGCCCTATATTATTACATTTTTAACATAATCTCTATGAAAAGTTCAGAGTTTCCAAGTTAGAATCTTCCCGCTCAAGAAGAAAGGCAGAGAAAAAGAGCTCAGTAAACAGACAAGGAATGTAATCCATGAGGCTCCAACAGGGAAAAGGAAAATGAATAAAGTGAGAAACTGCTACCAGGTTTTCATTTTGTACTTCTACAAAAGAAGAAGGAACAGAAATGAAATATAATCAGTGAGTAAGGAGCAGGTGATGTAAGGAATCAATACCTGAGTTATCAAATAACACAGCTGACTGCTAGAATAGGCCAGATCCTGCAGCAGAACCTGCATTTCAGCATGAAAACATAAAAAAAACCCATAAGCAGCCCTGGGCAAATCATGGATTTTTTCCCTGCTAATGTTGATTTAAAATATGCAAATGTATTCACAAACTCCAAGGTGTGGGGAGTGACTGCTGCACCTGCAGAACAGTGACCATTAAACACAATAGGAGCAAATGCACAAAGGGAAACAGTTTTCCTTGGAAAAGGGAAACTGTGCACCATGGAAATCTCTCTCTGAGCTTCATCATCAAGTTGAACTGAAGAAGGAAATGGGCAAAGTTTTATCCTCCTTTTATTTGGATAATGGGGAGGGCAGAGTTCTCCCTGATGTGTTTTTTTAAAAGTCTGAGGCAGGAGTGGTTTTCAATCCATAGGAATAAACCCACGAACTCCTCAACAAATCCAAAATTATCCACTCCAAATACTCAGCTTCTCTTTTGGGGGAAAAGTGCTGAAAAAGGCCAATCTGAAGATGAAGTACAGCAAAAACAGAGCCAAGTGTGTGATCTGCCCAACCCTCCCTGCTTAATATTCCTCTCCTCTGGCAGGACCTGCACAGAAAATGCATCTGGAAGTGTCCAGGGTCTCTGACAAGCTCCTGGCAGATGATGGATGGATCAAATCCAACACCTGGAATACAGAATGATAAGGTTCAGGAACGCAGGGGATGAGTGACAGTGGCTAAGGAGATGAACAGACGTGGGGACCTTCACAGCAGAAGGCTGAATCACCTATTCCTTCATGAAGGGGATAATGAATGAGGTGACAACAGCAGGAATTCATTTCCAGCCAGGAATATCAGGCTTTAAAAAACCCTCCCCGTGTTTTTGTGTTTGTGTTAGCAGCGTTGTGAACACGTGGAGGGGTTCCAGGGCTTGAGCAACTCGGCTGGGACCGAGGATTCCGAGGGGCTGTGCCAATTTGCCAGCAGGTTTGGGAGCTGGAGATGCTCCCCAGGATCCAGCCCACCCACTCCACCAGCACAGCATCCCTCCACTGCCTTCCCAAAGCCACCAGAGCCACCTCAGAGGCACTTTTGTGATTTCCCAACAAGTTCAGATTCAGAAAAGGATAAGGAAGTGTTTACACTTGTAATATGATCCAAAGAGCCTAAGGGTTATAAAAAATAGAAGGGGAAAAAAAGGGCATTTGGGATCAAAGCACATTTGCTGCTCTGACCACTTCTGTAGCTCTGAGAATTTTTAAGGATTTTGTATCTTGTGTCATTAATGAAAACAAAGAATGAATTCTCAGGAGTGCCCTGCTTCACTGCCATATTCCACCAGCAAAAGGAACTGCTCCACGGGAAGCTTCCAGCAAGCAGAAAGTCCCTCCGAACCCCAAGAACGCATCCCTGCCTCTGCTCAGGCTCCTCCCTAACCCTGCCCTGTCTGCCAGGCTGGTTCCAGGAACAGATGGAGCCGTTTGCAGGAGTGCAAGACGAGGAGCCCTCCAGCACAGACACATTTCCTGCTCCTCCTGCAGAGCCAATTCCACTTCCCTGCACATCCTGCCTGTCCGAAGGACATCCTTCCCCCAGACCAGCCTCAAGACCACAGACCCATTAAGCAATCAAACCGTGGATGCTCGTTAGCTGCTCCTCCCGCCGCTGTTTGCTTGTTTGGTCTCTGTTTGCCCTTTTTTTTTTTTTCCCCCTCAACTTACACAATATTTGGGTCAGGAACTTTGAGTTCTTTGCCTCCTGCGTTGTCTCGCACGCCCTGGCAGGTGTTACGGGAAATGTGACCATTCCAGTTGTGTTGTTTATAAAAATTTACAGAAGTTACACAAAAGTCAAAACAGCCTTGGGATGCTTGGCCAGCTTTAGCTCACAGGTGGCAATGACAACTTTCCTGCATTCTCGTTTCAAAGTATTTATTTCATATAGAGAGGATTCCTCTTTTTGCCTACAAAAGGCTCCCAAAAGCCTGAACAGAATAAAAAGGGCTTGGACTGGCAGGACAAGGGGGAATGGCTTCCCATGGCCAGAGGGCAGCAGGAGATGGGATATTGGGATGAAATCCTTCCCTGTGAGGCTGGGGAGGGGCTGAGATGGAATTCCCAGAGAAGCTGTGGCTGCCCCTGGATCCCTGGCAGTGCCCAAGGCCAGGCTGGACAGGACTTGGAGCAGCCTGGGACAGTGGAAGTGTCCCTGCCCATGGCCCTGTCCCTGAAATCTTTAAGGTCCCTTCCCACCCAAACCTTTCTGTGATCCTCTCTGGTTATTTTTCCTAGTGCTGACTCGATCCTATGGGAAATCAGTGGAATTCAAAGGGCTTTTTTCCCCCTAACTAAACACCTCAGCCAGCTCCTGCTCATCTGAAACTCAGTTTACTTCAGCAAGGCTAAAGAAATCAAGCTGTCCATCAATTATTTAATGCCTTTGGCCCTGATCCTGGCTCCACACTGAATTTCACCACAGCCTTAAAGCTGGAATCTTCCACAGCCTGAGGCTGGGGCAGGGAAGTGGCTGGGAAAGAAAATGCCTGGATTGACTTTTGGGGTGAAATGAGTCGTTTTGGATGCTCTGAGCAGAGGGTGGGGGTGGATCCAGACCCGGCTGGGCAGGGAATGATCCCTTCCACTCCCTGAGCTCAACCACCTCCAGCAGCAGCCCCCTCACAGAGGGGTCTGAGCTGGACTTTGGGGCTTTCGCAGCACAGATCTTGAAATAATGATGGAAAAAGTAAAAAAAACCCAACACAGATATAGAATTATATCTATATAAAAGTCTACTCCATGATATAAAAATAGAAGTATAGCTAACACTCTAAATCTTTGTCCTTACAAGAGGGGGTGAAATGCATTCTTCTGTTCCATGGAATTTAATTAGTTACTAAATTTAGCTTCTGTCAGTAAAGTTACAGAGGATTCACAGCAGTTGGATTTAAATATTGGATGATATTTTATATTTCACACAATGCTAATGGATGGCATTACCTTCGTGTAGATATTGTCAAGTATTTCTGTGTGAATGCTCGGGTCTATTCACAATGTTTTAGTCAGCTAAATCATATTTGATTGCATTAAAAAAAAAAACAAAACAACACTTTCCATCCCAGATATTCGTTATTTGAAAGCAAACATTCAGTGAGACCCTGAATCCCATGAGCTGGGAAAGAATGATCTAAGGCAAAACCACAGGTGCAAAAATAATTAAATCTTCTAAACATCAGACAGAGTTATGATGCAATTCACAGGGGATAAGGAGAGAAGTCAGTGCTAAAATTCCTCCTCTGCCATAAACTTATTTCTTCCAATTGCTCAGCACCCTAAAATTCAAAGAATTTGGGCAGAACTTTCTAGAAATTCCAGTGCCTGAATATCTCAGTGTCTCTGAGCATCTTGTACATCTCAGTTCTTCATCTCCAATAAAACAGCTCAGAATTCCACAGGGATCATTAAAGACTTGGAATTTGAAGTCCATTCAGAGCCTACAGCAAGAAAGGTCAAACCAGTTCTCTACTTTGATTCCAGCTGCTGCAGCCTCAAACCGCAGAACTCACGTTATTTTCTCCTGGAGGTGCTGGGTTTAGACAAAATTTAGGCCCAACTTACTCAAAAATCACTGAGAGGCAGGGTCTGCCACCTCAGGCTGGTGCAGCTTGGGAAGGGTTTTATAAATCCTCAAAGACCATTCCCCCAGCTTCTTTTTTAAATTTATTTTTGCTTTTATTGAGCAGATTTTCCCAGCCCTTTGCAAGATCTGTGCCACACACAGGGCTGACACCCCAGAGAGAGCAGCTGGATGGGCCAGGACTAGAAATGCCATTTTAAAACGTGACCCAAAAGTTTATTTTCTGTCAGATGGGATTTTCCAGGTACAGAGCTGAGCTCCCTCCATAACATCTGAACTCAATTTAAGTTTGATCTATAAGATTATTTTCATTCGAACCCCTTTGGACGCTTGCAACAACAACATTTCCCTTCTCCCTACACGGATTTAATTTGGTCGTGCACTGCAACTCTGCTTAGAGAGCTGCTTAGTGGCAACGTTTCAGAAATCTGAATCAAATTTTCCTGAGTGAAATAAAATGAGTTATCGAGGAAAGGATAATCCACTTTTCTAGGGGCAGTGCTTCCATATTTTAGGTAATGGTTTGAAAATGCAATAATAATCCTAATAATAAAATGGCTCTGAGACACAGGGAGTGCTGATGGCAGGCTGGCTATGGGAGCAGCGCTGCTGTCCAGGGATAAACTGGGAATGACTGGGAGCACTGGCTGGGCCACAAAACTACAGCTTTACACCAGAAATCTTCCTGATTCCTCTGGGCCTGCATCTGCCAAGTGCTGCAGAGTCATTTTAAGCTCCAGAAGTGCCAGTTCTGGGCTCCCAGAGCTGCCAAAACCCTGCAGGGGTGGTGGTGCTGAGCAGTTCCCCAGCCCTGCACATTCCCTGGGGCCCTTTTTGTGCCACTGCCACAGTTCCAGCCCCCTCTGCAACAGCACCCACCCCTCCACCTGTGCTCTGTGTTTGACTCCCCAGCCCCGCAGGGTGATTAAGCCAATTACCAGGCAGTTTTCCATCAATAAAGGCTTGGGAAGTCCCAAAATCCAAGCTCCTGGTGGCTCCTAACAAAGCCGCCCTCCCACTGCCTCAGAACACACCCCAAGTGTGGTGTCAGAGCTTCATCTCGCCTCGCCCCAAATTTCTCAGCCCAGCCCTGCCCACTGCCGTGCCAGGGAATTTGGGAGCTCAAAGAGGACTGGGACCTTCTCGGGAACTGGGAGCATCCATCAGTAAAGGAGGCAGAATCAGGAAAAAAAGAGTAGGAGCAAAATCATGGCCAGGGAGATGATCTGCCACGGAATTTCAGTTGGAAAAACCCTCTAAAATCACAAATCCCAACCATCCCCCCCAGCACTGCCGAGGCCACCACTCACCAGTGTCCCCAAGTGCCACATCCACACAGCTTTTAAGTCCCTCCAGGGATGTTCCAGCACTACCTGCTAATTGGAAGGTGATCAAGCATCTCCTCACAAAGCACCAGTCCGAATTGGCCTGGAAGAGCCAGCTTAGAGAGGTTTGTTATGCCTGTCACAGTCTGAGAGAGCAGCAGCTCACAGGTTACAAGACAGTTCAGAGTTACACACTGAGTACTACAGGATTTGAGAAATAGGAAAGTTAAAATCCAAGGCATCACCTTCCCAGTGGCAAAAATTACCAGGGGTGGTTGGTTGGACCTGTGAGTGTCCCTGTGCTCACAGCTCTCAGAGTGACATCATAAAATCTGATTAAACTTTCTCAATCAAACCCTTTTTTTTTTTACTATGGACCCTCACTAAAAAAAATTCTTTAAAACAACAGCATGATGTTCCCAGAAGTGCTGGAGGGGTTTTATCCCCACTTTCACCACGGGTGGAAAGCAGCAGTCCCAGCCAGCTGGCAGGAGGGCTGTGCTCTCTCCATCCCTCTAGAAATCCCACTCCAAACCCACATACTTTTTATGGAAAACCCTTGGCCAGTGAGGCTCCCAGGCTCCGTTTAGCTGAGCAAGCAAAGCTGGGAACCCATTAATTTGCTGGGTGAGTTATGGTTCCCTGCAGCACCTTTTGTTCACTGTCAAGGTTCTGCAACAATGACGGATGCAGCTACAGCCAGCCCAGAACTCCAGAATTTGATCTACTAAATCATTCCAGATATTAAATGTCTCAGCAATAAGCCTGGCAAACGAATTCCTCTGGAGCTCTCACTTGGTGCTGAGCACGAGGCAGGAGGGACTCCCCACACACTTCCCTGTTGTTCCGTGGGAAATTATCCACTGTGGCAATGCCATCCCTCCCTGGAAAGCCACCAGAATCCCAGGAAAATTCACACAACTTCCAGGGGCTGCTAAGAGGAGCTGCAAATCCACCTGGATAAGTGAGGAACATGAGGAGCTCACCAGTCCCAGTTTTAATAGCAGGAGCTGGACATGCATGTAAAATTCCCACTTACCCTAGTAAATAAATAGAAAAGATTGCAGCGAAATAAAGAATCAGAAGAACACAGGCAGAATGCTTAAGCAGCAAGGCAGGGTTTCAGTCTGGCTCTTCTCAACCTCAGTATTAATCTTTTTTGGGGGTTTTTTTGTTCTTCCTTTTGTTTTTTTGGGTTTTTTTGTTTGTTTGTTTGTTTGGGGTTTTTTTGTTTGTTTGTCTGTTTGTTTGTTTTTGTGGGTTTTTTTTTGTTTGTTTTGGTTTGGTTTGGTTTGGGGTTTTTTTGTTTAAAACCATCTCCTCCCTTCAAGCCAGAGCAGTCAACAGAAGTGAGCAAATTTTCACCTCAACTCATTTTATAAAGAGCACAGAACTGTTCAAAGGAATCCTCACCCAAAGCAGATTAAGGCACGCAGAGGGTGGAACAATTGCTACTTCATTTTTAATTTTTCCAAATCACCATCAGATAGATGACAGTGCTTAGCACAGGAAGGATCCTGCAGGCTTCATAAACAATAGAGGTATTACCCATTATCACACAAGTACAAATTAGTTTGACCTTTCCAGCTTTTTCATATGAGGCTTCCTTTTTTCCACTTGACTAGAGAAAATATTGAGTCAAGCCATGCTCTGCACTCTCCCTGCTCAGATGTGTTTGCCCAGTGTTTCTTCCCTAAATCTGCAATTAGAAGAGACCCATTAAACACGGAATTCACCCGAGGAATTCTCTGGCTCCAGCCAGCACATTCCTGCTGCTCCCTTGGAGAGCCCCAGCCTCGCTCTTGGTGTTGGCTCCACATCTGCTGTTCCCGTGGGGGAGCAATTTGTGATGTGGTCATTTCATATTCCCTGGGAAGGGTTGGGAAATAATATGGAAATGTTGTGGCAGCAGAGATCATCAGAGAATCCCAAAATGGTTTGGGTTGGAAGGGAACCTCTCATTCCACCCCCTGCCATGGGCAGGGACACCTTCCACTGTCCCAGGCTGCTCCAAGCCCTGTCCAGCCTGGCCTTGGGCACTGCCAGGGATCCAGGGGCAGCCACATCTTCTCTGGGAATTCCAGCCCCTCCCCAATATCCCGCCTAACTGATGCCTGAAGTGGCTCCCCAGAAACAGAGCCCAGGCAGGAGTGAGGGAATAAAGGTGGATATTGATTGGAAAGGCCTCCAAAGGCACAGCCTGGGGAGCCAGAGGCTGCTCTCACCATGGAGCCCAGCATGGACCCCGAGTCACGAGTTCTTCACCCCTTTAGAGCTTTGGGCCATTTGCATCTCAGCATCAATTCCCCAATTCAAACTTTAGCTCATGATGGCATTTCCCCAGCTCACCCCCCCTTCTCAAGGGGTTGGGTTGCACATTTTGGGCCCAGGACAGTCTGGGTGTCCTTGGAGAGCAGCCTTGGAGAGGCTTTGTTGTGTCACTGTGACCGTGAGAGAGCAGCAGCTCCCAGGCTGCAAAACCCTGCAGAGTCACACCCTGAGCACTGCAGGGTTTGGGAATATCAAAGTTAAAATCCAAGGCATCATGACCCTGCCCTCTGGCAGTGGGAAGCCATTCCCTGTGTCCTGTCACTGGCCCCAGTCCCTCTCCAGCTCTCCTGGAGCCCCTTCAGGCCCTGGCAGGGGCTCTGAGCTCTCCCTGGAGCCTTCTCCTCTCCAGGTGAACATTCCCAGCTCTCCCAGCCTGGCTCCAGAGGGGCTCCAGCCCTGGAGCAGCTCCGTGGCCTCCTCTGGATTTGCTCCAGCAGCTCCATGGCTCTGCTGTGCTGAGGAGCCCAGGGCAGGGAGGGAAGGATGCTCAGTTCCATCCTCTCTGCCCACCACAACAAAACCTGCCTGATGCCATGAAAACTCAGCCAGGTGGGTTTAGGAACTGGATTAACACCAAGCTCTCCCTGTGCACACCTCTAGGAAGCCTTTTGGATGCCCCCAGGCAGGAGAATGGCCTGGAGAAGTGTCCCTTGTGCCAAGAACTCCCAGGAGAGCTTCCCTGGACAGGCTGTGCACTCCCAGCTCACAGACACGCATCCCTGCAAGGTTTAAAACCATTCCTCAGGGACCATCAGCACTTCCTGCCAGCGACTTGGAATGTGCTGGATGCAGCACAGGAATCCTCTGCTCCTCCTGACGGTTCTGTGTGGAAACCCAAGGAGCTGGGGAGGAGCAGGCAGAGGGTGGTGCTGAGCCAGCCACAAAGCCTGTCCCTGTCAGCCAAAACGTGGCAGGAGCTGCTGCACCTGGCTGGGCAGGGAAAGAGGGAAATCAGCAGGTGGAAAAGCCAGGAAAACCAGGGGGGACACTGAGCACAGAGTCCTGACAGTGACAGGGTGCTCCACGGAGAAACACTGGATCTGTTTTTGTGTCAATTCCTCAGAACTGGGGATGCTGAGAAAATTACGGCATTGGGGTTAGAGGTGTTAAATTCCCATCCAGCTAAAGCCTTGTCCTGCCTTATCCCAGGCCATGGATCAGGGTTCTCCTGGGTCCTGCCTTATCCTGGATCATGGATCAGGGTTCTCCTGGGTCCTGCCTTATCCTGGATCATGGATCAGGGTGTTCCCAGTGCTCCTGCTTTATTCCAGGCCATGGATCAGGGTGTTCCTAGTGCTCCTGCTTTATCCCAGGCCATGGATCAGGGTGTTCCCAGTGCTCCTGCTTTATCCTGGATCATGGATCAGGGTGTTCTCCCAGGTCCTGCTTTATCTCAGGCCATGGATCAGGGTGTTCCCAGTGCTCCTGCCTTATCCTAGGCCACAGATCAGGGTTCCTCTGGTCCTGCTTTATCTCAGGCCATGGATCATGTTGTTCCCAGTGCTCTGGGATGCTCCATGGGATGAGTGCTGCCACCCTGTGGGACCCGTGGCACTCCTGGCTGTGCCTGGCACTGCCGGGATGCTCAGCACACACCTGAATTTGGGAAGTTTGGGGGGCTCAGAAGCCAAATCCAGCTGTTCCCAGGCAAGCACAACACACCGGGATAATCCTGACAGCTAATTCAGGAGCTGGGGTGTTTATAAATAGAACAAAGAGGTTACTGAGCTGTGAGCAGAATAAGAGCAGGTGCTGTAATTCAGACTCATTTGTAAGGCAAAGGTGACGGATGAATTTCCACAACCCCTGTTCACTGACACAGATCCAGGCCTGGGTGGGAATCCTGCTCTGTGCATCACCAGCAGCAGATTCAGGCTGAAATCACTCTTCTGCTCTGCTTCATATCCCATTCATTTCTGCTTCCAGCTATACATGCACAACAGAGGCCATGATACATCTCCCTAATTGAACAATACAGATCAATTAAATATGAAAAGTCACTCCTGGACTGAAACCCTCTTAGGCAAATGCTCTGCTCTTATGCTAAGTAACTCTTTTAAGAAGCTGGGAGCTGAGTGCTGTTCAGAGGGGGTTTTATTTATTTATTTATTTATTTTTCAAAAGACTGGGAGACAAAGCCCAAAGAGATTGATCCATTTATCCATGAAAAGAGGAGACACAGTTTTGACCACTGAGCGAGGTAGCAGTGAATGAAAAACATCTGATTTGATCAAAGTTCCTCAGTGCTGTTCGGGTGAAGCGAAGAAGCCCCTGGGTTCCACTGAGATCACCCAAACCATGGCCATGGATCAAACTGGACAAAGATCTCTCTGCTCCAGGTTTTCCAGCTACGGCTGGAAAGGTGTAAAAACATCGATGGGAACCACCAAGAGGAGGCAGGAGCAGGGAAAGCTGTGCCCTGAGCAGCCCCAGGGCTCTCCCTGATGGTTTTTTTGGGGTCTCCACACTCCCATCACTGCGAGCCCAGAGATGCAAACGTGGTTTTTGTCTGGAAGTGTTCCCCAATAACACCCTGTGGTCGGAGTGAAAGGAGGTTAATAAACAGTGCACTTACAGGTGGGTTAAAGCCACACAGGTAGGTTATCAGCGTGCAGCACCACTCACATTAAATCACCCTCCACAAGAGAGGTTTTTCCCACCACCATCAGCCTTGGATGTCCCTTGTTCCCCTTCTTGGGCTCTAATTAAATGCAATGACCTGCTAAGCCTTATGGAAATTAGGCTCAAACGCAGCATCTCTTCCTCGCTAAACATTTATATAAATAAATGATAAACACAGATTTTGCCTGAGGCCAACAAAGAGACAACAGAACTGACAGAAGTCCTGGAAGAGCAAATCAGTCTGGAGCTGGGAGCAGCTCAGGACTCACTGCTCTCCTGGAAACCTGGAGAAAGCCAAGCCTGACTCCGGGGTCTTTCAGGCACATCTTGTTCTCAAACAAGAATTGGGGAAAGTCCACATAAGAGGGTTAACGAGGATTGAGTCTCACTGAATCCAGAAACCAAAGAGGAGGAAAGGTGGGGGAGAAGCATCCTGGTACTTTTATCTTTAATATAACGTATCGCAGGAGAACTTGGTACTAGCATGAATAAAGATGTCTGGCCAGATCTGAGACACCTCCAGCAAGTCCTCAAGGAATACAGCACCAACAGCTGAACAACTGGGAGCTTGGGGAAGAATTAATAGCAGAAACAAATGTGTCAGAACCTCGTTCTTGAAACCTTTAACAAAATTTAAAAAAAAATAAATAAATCCCTGCCATTTGAAACATGAAATGGTGCAGATTATTTTTTTGAGTCCTTCTGAAGTGGAATAAGTGCATCACTGGAGGCCACATGCTGATACATCTGTGCTGTGATTACGGCCCTAAGCAAAAATCCCAATTTGTGTTGCAGAGGCAAAACTTCCCCCTTCTGCTCCACCTTCCTCAAGCTGAATTCTGCACGTGACAGTCACCAGATTGTTTTCAAAATGCCTTTGACCCTGATGGTTCTGAGGGCTTGACCTTCATTGATTTAACCCAGCAATTAAAAACACCCCAACAACCCTTTCCTTTTCTTGGTGTCAGGTTGGGATAGATTTTTACCCCGTAGATGGAGATAAAATGACTGCACCCAGGGAATAGCAAAGAATGGAGTTATTTCCCGACATCATCACATTCAGAACCCTGTTTAGTGCAGAAAACGCTGCTCCCTTGGCTCATAAGGAATGTGAAGCTCATTTGTGTTAAGATTAGAAGCAGGTTTGACACAGGTTTGACACATTTCACTTGAGTATCCCCAGTTTTTGGGAGGGGGAGGCAGGCAGGAGCTGTGCACTGGCGTGAAGCAGTAAATCAGCTGGGGTGTCATCATTACAGATTTGCTTTGCTAATAATAAAAAGAATGAATCACTCCTGTCATGATATTCATATTTATACTTGAGTAATCACTGGGAATATAATAGAGCAGAGAAGAGGGAGGATGTGTGCGAGTCCCAGCCCTGGCAGCACGCCGGGCCCGGGGCTCACAGCTGACGTTTGTGCATTTGGGGGGATTCACAGCATTTCTCTGGGTTTCTGATTACCTTCCTGTCAGGGGCTGCACATCACTCACCCACTAAGCAGCAGAGACTCCCAAGGGGAAGGAAAATTCCCAACTGTTGCACCAAAGGCTCTTCAAAGAGAGCTGAATCCTCTGTGTGACAATGGGGCTGGACACCAGCCCCAGGTCACCAGCACATCAAACGAGAGAGGGAACTGCTGCTGCAGAGGCTCCACCAGGTCATTCCAGGGCACACAGGGGAGGTGTGGGAAGAAACCCCAGACTTGCTCTATTCAAACAGGGCTAAAAATAGGCCTGTGATGATTTATGAACTTTCAAAGGCAGCAGAGTAATTTTGAGCAGCAGCAGCAGCAGCTTCTCCTGCTCTGTCTGCATGCTGGGAGCTGCCTGCTGGGGGCCAGGGCTGTGTCCACCCTGCCCTGATGGGGACCAGCACCTCCGGAATGCTCAGCAAACAGAACTGAGGAAATCAAAAGGCAGTGATCTCTCCATCTCGTGGGTAATATCCTTCCTTCACTCTGCCTCGTCTTCACCTCTGAGTTTTAAGTATCCTTTTTTTTAAATCAAGTGAACTGCACAGAACTGTCAGACAAAGCCAACTGCTGAAGCCAAGGTAAATAAATCACGTGGCACCAGAATATTTACAAAATCGCTCTGAAGTTCTGCATCTCTGAGACAAGAGCTCACCCCCGCTTTCCCGCTGTCCCTGATGGGGTAGCACAGGAGTGAGTTTGAAATCAAAGAAGTATTCATACCGATAAATAAAGACCTGGATAGCAACAAGAAAGACTTGCATGCACAAGAGAGTCCAAGTTTGGGAATCAAGGGGGGCTCTCAGCAGCTGCTCCCTGGCTGCCACTGCTGCTGCCCTTCCCTCTGGAATGAAAGCTCCTCAGCCCAGGGCTGAAAATCAGCGCTCGGGCATCGAGCACTGGAGGGATTCACACTGGAAAATCAGCACAGGAGCCCCTGGAGAAGGATGGCTGTGGTCCCAGAGACAGCCACGCCACAGCCAGAGGTGTCCTCGTGCCCCAGGGGAGAGGACAGGTCACCCCCCAGCCCCTGCCAGCACACAGCCCTCCCTGAGGCTCCCCTGCCCTCCTCAGCCATCCCTGCCCAGACCAGCCCAGCTGAGGGGCTGGCAGCTCCTCACATCCCTGTTGAACCCATGGAGAGCCAGGCTGCACCATCCCATCCCCTTTCCTGCACAAGTGAGCTCCTCCTCTGTCATTCACATTCCCCTGGCAGCTTCCTCACATCCCTGTGAACCCATGGAGAGCCAGGCTGCACCACCCCATCCCATCCCATCCCATCCCATCCCATCCCATCCCATCCCATCCCATTTCCTGCACAGGTGAGCTGCTCCTCCGTCATTCCCATTCCCAACACACGTTTTGTCACTGTGGAGAAAGGAGCGAGCTTAAAATTCTGGGCAGGCTGGGAGAGGGCTCAGCTCCGCTGCGGAATGATGGCAAAATCCTTCCAATTCCACAGAGTTTCGCCAGGATCATTCAACTCCAGCTACCTGCAGGCACACCCTGCTTCTGTCCACTCTCAGCACCCAAGGGTGCTTGGGGCAGGAAACCCTCAGAGCCTCCCAAAAAGTGGCCTTTGGAGACACACCCAGAGTTTGGGGTGGGTTTCTGCAAAGCGACGCTTCCTGAAACCCCTCAAATTCTTGTCAGATCGGTCCAGCTGTGCCCAGAGTTCAGCACGGGAGGGAGAGGTTGCTGCTGGCCAGAGGAAGCCATTGTCTCCAGCAGGCTGCCAGGGGGAAATTAGCAGTGTGCACACCTCTAAATGAGGCTCTGTACAGCAAAAAAGAGGGATTAGCCGTGTAAAGTAAGTCCTTTTGGTATTAGATTAAAGAGGGGAGGTGACTTTGAAGGATTATTCAAGAGCCGTTCAAGCAGTTTGCAGGGATTTACAAACGCAGGGTAAAAACGCAGCCCCTCAAGTCCAGAAAAAGAAGAAAAAATCAGTTTCCCGGCCAGGAAAAGCAGCAGAAAAAAAGCTTCTGAGCCCCTTAAGTGCAGGCCCCCACCATCCTGCTCCCCACGCTCGCTGCTGGCTGTGGAGCCCGGCTGCAGCATCACCTGCACACCTGAGCTGGAGTTGCTGCAGGGAGCAGGGAAGGAGCTCCGACAGCCACGGGGATGGGTCACGGCACCCCCTGGGCTCCCGGCCAGCACGGGGGCACAGCCACCCACCCACCCAGCGCGGGGCAGGGGCTGCTGGGTGTTGGAAAGGAGCTCCGGAGTATCGCTACCGTCACAAGAGGAGCCGCCAGCAGTCCCTGCTCCCACCTCAGCGGTTTATCCGCTGGGATGCACGTCCTGAGCCGAGCCATGGAAACGGGAGGATTGGGCAAGCACAACCACAAAAACGGACTTCTCCCTCCAGCCAAACGTCCCCTGCTTCCCCGCACCTCATCGACGTGCTGCCCCTCCATCCTTTCCCACATTAACCCAGCCAGCGGAGAGGAATCCGTGGCTCCAAGACGTCAGGCTGCTCTATCCAACGAGCCCTCCTCGGGAAAAAAAAGCCCTCTTAGGCTTAGCCTAAAAGGTGACGGGTAATTAGTATGGAAGATACCAACTATTGCCACTTGTTATGCAAGCAGCATCCTTGAATTTGTAGTTTCGAGAGCGAGCCGTCCCTGTCTGGGATAAATAAAACAACACGCCGCAGTGTGTTGCTCACGACACGGGAGCGGCAGCAGCCTGGAGAAAGCAAAAGGAGCTGCAACTCCAGCCGGGAACGCGGCTGGAGCCTGCAAAAAGTTCTGCGTGCGCCTGGAGCAGCCTGGCGGGAGCATCCCCGCGCCTGAGCTCGGGATAAACCCGCTCTCACTCGGGGATGCTCCCGCACTCACCCGGGGATGAGCCCGCACTCACCCAGAGATGCTCCCGCACTCACCCAGAGATGCTCCCGCACTCACCCGGGGATGCTCCCGCTCTCACTCGGGGATGCTCATGCACTCACTCGGGGATGAGCCCGCACTCACTCGGGGATGCTCCGGCTCCGTGTCCGGGGGGACGCAGCGATCCCCGCCCGGCTCCGTACGGCTCCGCAGCACCGCCCGCACCCCGCGGCAGCCCCGCGCTCCGTGAGCACCGCGGGGACCCCTCGGGCCCCGCACTCCGCGCCCCTCCGGCCGCTCATCCCCCTCCGCAACCCGCCCGCGCTCTCCTTCTCCCGCGCCGCAGCCTTGCATAAAAATTCCTTATGTATCGTTTTTTAATTTTTTTTTTTTTTTTCCCTTTTAACCCTGCCTCCCTGCTGGCCGTGCCGAGCCGCGCTTACCTGGGCGGGGAGGAGGGGACATGCCCGGCCCGGCGCGGCTCCGCGGCTGCGGGCGCTCCTCCTGCGCGGCTCCTGCGCGGC
>WEKY01036035.1:0-14942 GCA_013390045.1 Picathartes gymnocephalus
TCTCCTATGAGGAAAGGTTAAGACACTTGTGATTGCTTAGCCTAGAAAAGAGAAGGCTTTGGGGGGACTTAATTGCTGCCTTCCAGTACCTGAANTGGGGGGACTTAATTGCTGCCTTCCAGTACCTGAAAGGAACTATGCTGGTTTTGCACAGCCTGGTTTTTGGTAGTGGAGGGCCATGGAGGCGTGTTCTGAGAGGCTGCTGGAAGCTTCCACCACATCTGGCAGAGCCAATCCCTGATGGCTCTGAAGATGGAGATGCCGCTGGCCAAGCCTGGGCCCATTAGAGATGATTGGCAATACCTCCGTGATAACATATTTAAGAAGAAAATCGAAACAAAGGGGGGCAGGTTTTTGTCAAGGGGTTCTGCACCAGCCTAAGTTTCTGAACTTTGGGGTGAAACAACAGGTTCAAGGGGGGAATATGTGATAGGCTGTTTGGGAAGGCTGTACCATCTCAGTACCTCAGCCAATGGGGAAAGGAAGAGGACAGCATGCAGCCAGGAGTTTAGGATAAAAGGAGGCTGCACCCTCAGAAATCTTGAAAGAGAAACCTCACAGGTGTGTGCCCTGGTGGATTCCCTCCCTTTATTGGAATAAAGTTGCACAACTCCTCTGTCTCCTTTATGGACGCTGGCTTTTCATAGCTTGATTTTCCGTACACTCATGTAGCCTTCCCAATTACAGTGTGACATGCCTGACTCTGCATCATGAATTCCCTTCAACTCAAATTAGCTGCAATGGATTCTGAGCTTGGCAGAAAATACAACATCAGCTGGTTTCTGTGGCATTGTGCATGTGCAGTAGAGGTGCTTTCAGCCCTTTCTGCGTTGATAGAGGAATTTTGATGGCAATGAATGTTCCCACAGTGAGGACAAATGGATCCACTGTAGATTAGCAGTGAGAGGGTAGAAAAGCAGTGTCCCACTCAGTATCAAGCGCATTTATCTGCTTAGTGTTAAATGTCTAGCTCAGGCAGAAAGGGCTGGCAAGCAGTCAGCCTCCTCTGTGAGGGATTTAGCAGGTTTAGTTTCCAGGTAGATCCCAGAGTCTCTTCATAGCATGAGCCTCCAGGGAGGAGAAGCAGAGTCTGGGGGAATAAGGGGGAGCATTACTGCACAGCAATCTTGCAACAGCCTCTCTGATGACATTGTTATCTTCTTCTATGGTGGTTAATCCACAGCAGATTATTTAATCTATTTACATGTTTATTTGTGCTGCTTTTTTTACTTTTTCTCGTTGACTAGACATGGGCACATTTGCCCGCTCCTCTAAAAATAACTAAACCCCATCAAACTCAGAGCACAGCTTTTCCCATTGCTCTTTAAGTTGCAATTTTGTTTTGGTTTTGTTTTTCCCCTACTTATCAGTGTTTATAAATGGTTGCATGTGTCCAGAGTGTTTATAAAAGGTTGTATGGGTCTCAAGTGCTTATCAGCAAAAATAACTTCCAGGAGTCTTAACCGCAAGGATGTGATCCATGTACACGAACTGAGATCTAGATCAGGATGTCATGGGCTCAGAAGGCACCACTTCTGGAGACACCAGTTTGGCACCTGCTTTGCAGCTCAGTGGCCACAGCTGAAACCCTGATGCAGGTAAGACAATGGCAAGGTATTTCTTCTCTCCATGACCAAGTTCCTAGTGCTGGAGAGCTAAAAAAGTCCCACTGGGCACCCATCAGCCATGCTTGGGGTGTGCTCTAGGGCAGGCAGGACTTGAGTGCCCCAACTCACAGTGCATGGAAGACAGGTGGAGGAAATCCCCCAGTGCTTCTACTCGACACAGTCCATCCACCACAGCTGTGTGCAGTGGAGAAAAAACAATCTGAGAGGTCTCGCCAAGCCCCAACAATCAGCCTGGATCTCAAGAGCCCAAAACAGTGTCAAGTAATGCAATCTCTGTAAAACAAGAGTATTGCAGGGCTCATGCCCACATGAAGCACCGAGTTGTTTACTTAAAATAATGAGATTGATGCTATGGCATCTCCTGCTGCAGGCTGCAACCTACCAGGACCACAGGTCCTCTGACCATCCTGGAAAAGAACTGTTTTCAAATAAGCTTTCACCCAGGCTGGCCCACTGCAGGACTCCACAGCTCTCTTGCCCAGCCATGGGCTGGGTTGCACATTTTAGATGCAATTCTGGCTTCCACTCAGGCTGGATAAGGTTTCAGTGTAAAGAAGAACCCAAAATCACTTATTCTATGTTTTTTCTGCATTCAGTGAATTACCAGAACCAGCAAGCACCTTTGTGTCCTCATCAGGTTTCAGTGGAGGTTGCAAAACCATCAGAAGTGCCACCAGAGGCCATAACTGGAAGAAGAAACCAGGTAAGTCAAGAAGGATAGTAAGACATGTTTATCTTTTCACAAGAAGCATAAAGAACTCTTTGGGTGGCTTATCTATAGATGTGTTGAGTCCTAAATCAAGACTAAGTGCCTTTCTAAAAATGTTTATTAAACAGATGAGTGCTGTGATCCCTAGTAAGTATCTGATTTTGGAATATCCTAGATGTAGCTAGGGGAAAGGAAATATGAATTAGAAAAGGACTAAATCCCTTTATTGTGGTATCTATGGTTGTGAATCTTATGGTAGGAACCACAAAACTCTGTATTGTTTTGGAGTTTTATTTAGCAGGAATTTGAGGATGAGACATACCTTTGTACGTCTTGCTTTCTCCAAGAAGTTTTTCTTTCTTATTCTTGCAGTTTCATGAACTCCAGAGCAAGGAGCTGTAATCAGGCTGCCAACATGACATACACCAAAGCCCGTTGCACTGCTAACTGCACTCGGAGGGACTGGGATAGATATGGGCACCTCCTCCAGGAGTCACGGTCCACAAGAACTACAGAGATGCACAGGCAACTCTTCCTCCCAAGGCCAGGGGGTGAATGTTACATAAGGGTCTGGCTGCAGCCCAGAAACGGCTTCATGGAAAGGATGCATTGGCCAGATTGGATTTTAGATTAGATTATAGGAGATATAGGAGATTATAGGAGAGTTTGAGACTGGCTCTGAAATGGCCAGTGCAGCCAGGAGATGCAACAGACAGTTCAATGTGATTCAATTCATACAACAGGAACAACTGAAAAATTTAAGCCTGGGAATGGCCGTACAAAGCAAACTTCTGGAATGAGACATCTCAGGTTTTTTGCTGCAGGTAGAAGAGGCTTGTCACACACCCACCACAGAAACTATGGCACTTGTTTTTGAGACCAGATACTGAGAGGACAACAAGCAGACGGATGAACAAACTCATGGCACACTCATGGCAAGATTACAAGTGCAAATCAGTGTGCCCATTCTTCATACTTATAAACAGGTCCTCTTCTGCTCATTGAAAAGTTATCCCCCTTCCCTTTAGCAATTAGCTGTTTGATGGGTCTGCTCAGTGTTTGTACAGGTAGAGGATGTATTCTGCTTTTAAAAGCCCCTTTCAAACTAGGACATTTGAAAACGGAGCTAGAAAAGCAGTTGCATAGAAATGGAGCTGCCCAAAGGTAGTCTGAGATTATGAAGGATCCCTTCATTTTTCCACCTCTACACTTGAGGTTTTGGGCCTTTCATTACTTTTGGCTGGTGTCCTGTGGCCCTCTCCACTTATCTCCAAGATCCGAAGGTGTCCACAGTGGTTAGTCACCCCCTAGAAGAGCTCTTCTGCATTCATGAGACACAAACAGCACAGCCAAGCCCTCAAACAAAAATCTCAGCCTCACTTGGAGGCAATGTGAAGACCAAATAGAAAGCTGAGGGAGCTCTTGAAGACTTTTCAAGCATTATCTGAATTACTTGATTTGGCATCATGTGAGGATGGAGGTGTCAGCTCTCCCAAAGGACAAACAGCTGCCTGATATACTGATGCAATTTGCAACTGGAAAAAGTTTTAATACTGAGTCACCTGTAAAATTGCACATTGAAGCAGCATAACATCTAAGCCAGCATCAAAATCAGAAAATGCTCCAGCCATGGCACAGCCTCATTTTCTAAGCCAATGAATGCACCTACTTCTTCCACTGTAAAGTCCTCCAAAATCTTGGGGAGACTTTTCAGGTGAGTCTGGTACTTGAAGCAGACAGTCCTTTGGATAGCTCTTTTCTTGATAGCTCTGAGCTTCAGTAACAAGCAGTCACAACGATGGCTTGTGTGTGCTGCCAGCAGCAGGGCCAGGTGCCCAAGCCATCTCCAGAGGGACACGGATGTGTTTGTATGGTCACTGATCCCAGAAAGCACTGGGCAACCTGAAAACAGGGGAAGCTAGTTCATCTCTCCTTGGGTCACTGCACAGGGGGATGAATGGTGGATTCCTCTGACATAAAACAGAAAGGAGGGGAAGCTGGGGGAGATGACCCTTGCAAGTCTCTGCTTTGTAATGCAGATGGGATGAGGAGAGGTTCGCTGTTAATCAGACTCTTCCAGAGCAGTTCCTCCATCAGCAGGACCCATAGGAACAGTTGCCTGCAGCTGGGACTCTGAGACACTGACACAATGCAAAAGGCACGTGCAGAATCCCCACAAGCAGATAAGAGAGATGGGAAGAGCTGATGGGACACAGAGGCACCAAGAGAGACCTACACCAGAAAACTAGGAATATGTAAAAATTTCCTAAGTTATCTGGCCATACCCCAAGATGCAACCATAACACTTAGGAGACAGTAATGAGCCACCTTCATGAACATGAGGAGAGCTCAGCCCCTCCATGTGGGACATCAGTTGAGGTCTCTCAATCTCTGCCTCATCACTAATTTATTCCAAAAAATACCCCCAAACAGACAGATTTCCCCAGCCCAACTTGCCCAGCCCTAGGGTGTGTTGTGAAAGACAAGAAGCCACCACAGGCAGCAGAAACACGATTACTTTTCAGGTTTACAGACCTATGACATACATCACACTGATCTAACAGTGAGGAGGGTTTAGCTGGATGACTACCCCATGTGAGCAATTAACACATTACAGCCCTGACCCCATGGCTGCCTTACAAACTTACTTGACTGCAGTTAATTCTTTACCAGATCCAGTCATTAATGCTATTATTTGTCTTTCCTGTAGCATATGAACTGAACTGAACTGACCTTTCGTGGGACACAGGGATTTTAGTATGAAAGCCTGCTTAATATTAGCACATTTTTCAAGCCCTCCACAGGCCTTGACATGATTATTTTTAACAGATTACATGCAGCAATTTGAAAAGAAGATAAATGGTTTTTTGGCTGCACAAACCAGAGAGGAAATATCTCATTTGGGGTGATGGAGGGGAGCAAAAGTAAAGAAAAGGCTGCTTGAGAAAGGCAAACTGGGAAGTTAGCTGACACCTTAATTTAGGCATTTCTGTCACCCATGTCCTAATGTGCCATCAGGGAAGCTGTGTGGAAGTCTGGGGTCTGGCTAATGAGCCAGCTCATAGAATCATAAAATCATAGAATGGTTTGGGTTGGAAAGGACCTTAGAGCCCATCTTGTTCCAGTCCCTGCCATAGGCCATGACACCTTCCTCTAGACCTGGTTGCTCAGAACTCCATCCAGCCTGTGTTGAACACTTCCAGGGGTGGGGCAGCCACAGCTTCTCTGGGCAACCTGTGCCAGGGCCTCAGCACCGTCACAGGAAGAATTACTCCCTATATCCAATTTAAACTTATCCTCCTTGATCTTAATGCCTTTCCCCCTAGTCTTATCATTACATGACTTTGTGAAAAGTCCCTCTCCAACCTTCTCATAAGCCTCCTTTAGGCACTGGCAGGGGCCCTATGGTCCCCCTGCAGCCTTCTCTTCTCCAGACCGAAAAGCTCCAACTCTCCCAGCCTGTCTTCATAGGAGAGGTGCTCCTGTTCTGTGATCACTTAGTGACTCTTCTCTGTGCTTGTTCAAACAGGTTCACATCTTTCCTGTGTTGGGGGCCCCAAGCTGCACACAGTGTTCCAGCTGGGGTGTCCAAAGAGCAAAGGGCAGATAAACCTCCCTTCACCCACTGGTCACACCTCTTTTGATGCAGCTGAGAATGTGGTTGGCTTTCTGGGCTGTGAGTGTGCTTTGCTGAGCCACATTGAACTTTTCATACACAAACACCCTCAAGTCTTTCTCCACAGGGCTATTGTTGATCCATTCTCTGTCCAGCCTACACTTGTGCTTGGGATTGCCCCACCCTATGTGCAGGACATTTCACTTGGCCTTTTTCAGCATCATGAGGTTTGCACAGGCCCACCTCTCCAGCCTGTCAAAGCCCCTCTGGAAGGCATCCCTTCCTTCCAGCGTGCCAGCCATACCATGCATTATGGTGCTATTGGGATCTGTTATCAGATCTTTCCTTGCAATAAGCTAGGGAATTCATGGCACCTGGACTGAGAAACTAGTCTAGGTAAAGATGTTACCAAATTTCTGGAGAAAAAGGAAGAGAGTGTAAATGAAAATTGCAAATCAAAGCACTAAAAATAAAGGTGGACTTGTGCAGAAGTCATTCTGATGAAACACCTCACCACCACTGAAACATCTGTGGAGCATCAGGCAAAAACCTCCAAGTGTCAGCAGTATCTTGGCACTATTTGTGTCAGACCTGGGTCAGATACTGGTACAATCATGCTTATTGGCTCTAAGGCTTTGCATCACACTACATGGACCTGAGCTCCCCGCAGCCATGGCCCAGGCAAACCTTAAATCAGAAAAGAGAAAAAGGGCTTATGCCTAAATGAGAATTAGCAGCATCATGAAAACATAATGCTTTCTGCAGGGTTTGCAATTTGCCTACATAGCAGCAGCAGCTGGCTGGGTACATAGCAGTTGTGAACTGCAGACATCCAGACATCAGCCAAGAATCTGACTGTGTGATTTTAAAAAAAGAGAGAGACATTGGCAAAGCCACTTAAGGTTCACGAGCCAGGGTTTTGTGAAAATTTCACACAACAAAATCATCCCAAGGCATAGGAAATGTCAAGTTGAACTGCTGAAGTGTGGCTAAGTCACTTGCAACTTAAAAGAGGTTTGTAATGGAAAGGCAGAACAAACTGCGTGCTGTGTGTTATGCTCCATTGCCAGAGAACAGCCTGAGGGACCTCTGAGTTTGGACTCAAGTGCTTCAGGGCTTTGGGGAGCTGTAATACAGAAAAGGGCAGCATTCTGGCTCCTCATCTTGTAGCATTGTGTGTGTGATAGATGGAGCAGTGCTAAGAGGGAAAAGATGATGGATTTTCCCAGTCTACCCAGTAAATCTGCTCTCGCACTTACCACCATATTTTCAGAGATGTGCAAATTCCTTGAGCTTCCCCAAAGCTGGACTAGCACTCCTGTGAGGGAAGGCTCTTCCTGGTTTCCTTGCATTGCCCCTTTCTTGGCCACCGTCCTTCCAGATGAGATTAAAAACCACTAAGCTCTGTGAAGCTACCAAGGTGGTCAGAGCACTTGCAAGACCTACAAGATGAACCTGAGGGAGTTGTGCTTCTTTAAGGGGAAGATTTAAAAGCAGCCTTCAGCTTCTGAAGGAATAACTAGATGGATGGGTAAAGCCTAACAATTTTCTGTAGTGACAAATAAAACAGGCAATAGATTATGCTGCTTTTATATTTGTATGGATGAGAGACCTCCAGAAGTCCCTTTCTACCAGCACATCTTGGACTGTGAATAATATCGGATTAATTTTTTTTCGTTTTGAAAGTTAAATTAACTTCTGTCATAGAAACATAGAATATTTTAGTTTGGAAAAGCCCTCTAAGATCATTGGGTCCAACCCAGCACTTCCAAGGCCACCATGAACCCATATCCCCAAGTGCCACATCTACACTGCTTTTAAATCTTTCCAGGTATGGGAAACCACCACTCTGAGCAGACTGTGCCAGGGCTGGATAATCCTTTCAGTGAAGAAGTATTTCCTAATATTCAATTCAAATCTCTTCTGGCACAACTTTAAGCCATTTCCTCTTTTCCAAACACTTGTTACCTGGGAGAACAGACCAACACTCACCTGGCTGCACCCTCCTGTCAGGGAGTTGTAGAGAGTGAGAAGGTTCTCCCTGAGCCTCCTTTTCTCCAGGCTGAGACTCCCCAGCTACTCCTCATCAGACTTGTGCTCCAGACCCTTCCCCAGCTCTGTTCCCTTCCCTGGACACCCTCCAGCACTCAGTGTCTTCCTTCTTGTGAGGGACCGAAAAGTGAAAGCAAGATTCAAGATATGGCTTCATCAGTGCTTAAGAACTACCCTGTCAAATTGGAAGTGGTTTCTTAGCAGCCCCTATTTCACTACATTTTTCTGCTATTTATTTCTCCAGTCAATTCAGTTGCAGAACTTTCACTGCTAATTGCCAGGATTTAGTCCTAGAGATATAAATTAACACTGATGAATAGTAAAGTCAGCACAATCCTCTGAGCACACACTTAGCCAAGAAAGAAGGCAGCCACTACTGTGTCCTTGAGAACCAACAACAAGGAGGTCATGGTCTGGCAAGGTATTTTCAGGTGGAGGAGGTCTGGGACCTAGATGGTAACCTAAAGGGATTCAGATTCAGGAGGACCCAAGTGATGAAAGTCCTCCTAGCCCTATGGGCTACATTCCATGGTAGAGAGAAGATAGTCTGAGGTGTCCCCTGTCCCAGCCCCAGATGGCAGTACAACAAGTCAGTCACCCAAGGAGCAGCCAAAAATACCTCTAGTTGGCCATGACCAATTTGGGATTAGCACAGGATGATAAACAGAAGTTTCACAAGCAGGGTGTGCTGAAGGAATGGGCTGTGAAGCCCTGAGATGCCACATTACAGATCCACAGTGGTACTTTGTGCCGTTTTCCCTCCTAGCTGACTCCTGCACAACGCTCCAGGTGAAGCTCTCACTACAGCTTGAGAAAAGTGCTTTGCAAATGTCTGGCATGGGACCTCATGCTGCAAGAGGAGATAAAAGAGCTGGATTTCTTTTTGTTATTATCCCTGCAAACCAGCTACAATAAATTATTCCAGTGGAATGATTCAGTTTTCATGTAGCTTCCCCGCAGCTGTTCGACTTGGCTGATGGGTCCAACCCCTCCTGTGTTGTTTTGTCAGATTTTCACCCAGATGGCAAATCTTTTCTCTTAGGAAACCTGTGAAAACAAAAAATGAGGTCACCTTTTATTCTCTACTCCTTTTGTGCTTCTTAATGTGCAAAAAGGCCATGCCTGGGGCAAAGGCTTGTTGCAAAATTTCTACTGCACAGGAGGCAAAAACAGAAACAAAAAAGAGATGGAAATCACAGAGTGAGTAATACAGAAGTGGAATAATATTTAAAAATTTCCTGAAAATGTTATCAAACTCTTTCCAGTTCTAGCCTAGCATTTATACTTTTGCAAAAGTGACAAGCAAGGCAATTTTGGAGAATATACTGAGGCACAGAAGAATTACTGTAAATAATTGTCCAGTGCACCCCAGCATGAAGAATGAGGTCAAACAAGTCACCTTTCCCTTTTCTTCCTCTCAGCTTATATTCCATTTAATCTCTGCCAATCATGCCACAATAATGAATCTGAAACAACAGGCTCATAAATTCTATGACTGGCCTAGAAATCATGAGGATTCATGTACTTTGGATTCCTTTTCATTGACTCCTTGGTTTTGGTACATTTAGACACACTCAGGACTTATATTCTAGCTTTTTCAACATGCATGGGAGTAAAAATAAACTTTTATTTTTTTCCTCCAAGGAGAGGAGAAATAAAAGCCCACATACTCAGCTCCTGGAACTGGGGCTTTAAGAGAAAACATAGACATTATGACTTGCACAATGAAGTCACAAGAGTTGGCAGCTGTCTGGACTTCATTTTTCAGAAGTCATTGTTCTGCTCTTACAATATCCAGTGTGGTTTCTTTGGAAAGGAAAAAGGGGAAGAGAAACTAAATATGGGAGATCCTTCCCCCAGCATAAGCATGTTATTACCATGTTCCTGGACAGACTGTTCTGCTGGTAGCTCCTTCTTCTGCCTTGGTTTGGGCTCTGGAACAGTGTTGTTCGCAATATGGTAAATCAGTTGAAATAGGTTACATCCCTACTTGGATGTGATGGGTAAAACTGTATTGGAGCACCCAAGCTGCTGTTACTCCTTCAGATCTCTCAGAACAATTTAGGTTGGAAAAGCCGTCTAAGATCATAGGGTCCAACTGTTCCCTCAGCACTTCCAAGCCCACCTCTAACCCATGTCCCCAGGTGCCACATCCATGTGTCTACTAAATCCCTCTAGGGATAGGGACTCCACTACTGCCCTGGTGTGTTGATTTGGCACAGCCTGATTTTTTGGTAGTGGGGGAGGGCCACAGGAATACCTTCTGTGAGAAGCTGCTAGAAACTGTGACCATGTCCAACAGAGCCAATCTCTGATGGCTCTGAAGATGGACATACTGCTGGCTTAATTAGAGAGGTTGGTAATGCCTCTGTGATGACGTATTTAAGAAGAAAATCAAAACAGCATGAGTGCAGGTTTTTTCCATGGGTGGTGAGGTGCTGCTGCCAGGGCTATCCCTGGTATGGAGCACAGCAATGTGCCGCTGCCGCCGCGGCCGCCAAGCCAGCGTGACCCGTGGCGAGCCTTGCCTGCCTGGCCGCCCCCAGCCAGCTGTGCTGCAGGTGAAAGGGCAGGGGTGGCAGCGGCTTCCCCTTCCCGGTGCCCCACCTGAAGAGAGGCGTTAAAAAGCCCCAGCGCTGCCGCGGCCACCTCTGCTCGCAGGGTGGTGGCAGGGCCGCATGGCCGGCAGTGGAAGCATGGCGAGCGATTCCCCGACGTGGAACTTAAACAAGATCAACTTCTTGGCACTGTGGGATCTTGCAAGAACCTTTAAATTGGTGGAACTTGTTGACAGTGGTACCTACAAGCAGCAGTTTCTCTTCTAGTCAGAGAAGAGGAGGGAGTGAGGACATGTGAGAGAAAACAACATGGCGACACCAAGGTCAGTGGAGAAAAAGTAGGGGGAGGAGGTGCTTGAAGCATTGCAGCCAAGATTCCTCTGCGAGCCATGCTGAGGACTGTGGTGAAACAAACTGTCCCCCTGTAATGCATGAAGTCCACAGGGGATGCAGAGATCCATTCGCAGCCCATGGGAAAAGTGCTCACGCCAGAGCGGGTGGGTGCCAGAGAAAGCTGTGATCCAGTGGGAGAACCAGAGAGAGAGGGTCCCTGCTTCCAGAAATAGAGAGAGGAGGCCCTTGCCTCCAAACTAGAGCAGCCTATCTATTCAAAGATGGCACCCCATGGATAAGTGATCCACACCACAACAGCTTTGGGAAGGCTGTTTGCCCGTGGGACAGGCCCCACAGCATAGCAGAAAAAAGACTCCTCTCCCTGAGCGAACAGAAAACAATCTTGAGTGACGAACTGACCAATACTCCCACGCCCTGTCTCTCTGCACTGTCGGTGGGAAGGAGGGAGGGACTGGGGGAAATAAAGGTGTTTTAAGGGCTTATTTTACTTCTCATTATTGTCCCCTGACTCTGTTAATAATAAATTTAGTTTATACCTTTAAATTTAAATCTGTTTTGCCCTTAGAATGTTTTTCTCCCAATCCTTAACTCATGAGCCCTTTCTTAATTTTTTTTTCCCTCTCCTTTGCCCAACTGTAGCAGGAGATGGTAAGCGAATGACTTTTGTGAGTGCCTGGCATTTGGTCAGTGTCAAACCACACCTGGGCAGCCTGTTAAAATGCTCGGTACTTTTGATACTTTGCACCTTTCTATGTCAGAATATTGTCCTTGGTTTGTAAGAAGAATGGATAGCACTGGGCTCTGGGCTGAATTGCATCATCTGGATTTAATAAAACAATACTTTAAAAAAGCACAAGTCATGTTCCCATGTTACTTCATGGTGAAACTTAGATGATGAGATGGCTCTGCAATGCAAAAGGCCCAGAGGCACTCAATATTAATTCACCTTCACTTCCATAAGTGCATTCAACTTCAGTGGAAAACAAAAGCTGAAATATCTTCCTGGAGGTGGGCCAAAATGACTGTTTTATTATGATCCCCTCTTGCTTGCTTGTGTCTGTAGGATTGCTGAGAGGTGGAGGGGGAGGTGATGCACTTTCTTGTTACTGACGAAAAAAGGTATTATTTTAACTGGACATAGAGAAATACTGAACTCTTTTCTCCCTGTGGCAACAATTAAAAGTTCTCTGGCTTTTTCATCTTGATACTACAGTATCAAGCAAGAATCAGTAGGGCTCCATGGGTTCATAACCCAATAGCATTTGGTGTCATGCAGATTCTGTGGATCTCTTCCAGGTTTTTGCTACCACAAAGAGTCAGATCCCCAACGCAGCTTCAATAATGGTGATTAAGGAAACTGTTTCCTAAAAGACAATATATTTTTTCACCTTTCTTGCCAGCATAATTTAGCCAATCAGCTAATTCCCCCAGCTGGTTCGTATTCATGGCTGATCATCCATGCTTCTTACCAGCTGGTACATAAGTAGCTGATCAGTGTACATTCTCGTTATTTGAACTAATGTTTCTTTATGCCATGAGGGTCCCTAATATGTGGCATGTGGTTTCCATCTGGGACTTTTTGGGATCTTTTCCAGGAAGTTTCAGGTCATTACCTCAAACCTTTCTCAGCTGAAAAGGATTGAGGTAATAACCCACAATATCTTGGGGGGGGGNNNNGTGGGTGTGAGGAGGGGCAGTGGGGGGGGGGGGGGGGGGGGGGTGGGTGGTGGGTGGGTGAGGGGGGTGGGCAGGCAGGTGAAGCGAGAAAAAAAGAGAAGGAAGGAAGATTGGTTTCTATAATGCATTGAGGACAAAAGAATGAAAACTGCATGCAGGATTGATGGAAGGAATGTGGCCTTTGGCCCTCCAGCAAAGGTGTCATAAAATGTATTGTATTGAAGCAATATGTCAAAATGCAAGATATTAAGCAAGGAAAGCAGATGGCACAAAACCAAAACCACTGTGACCAATGCAAAGTGGTGGGCCTGATCCTCAGCCCCTGGTCAACTTTCACTCACAGAGCTGAACTCTGTTCCAATGAAACCTCTTAATTAATTAATGGCTGGCTTTTTAGGATGAAAGAGAAACAGAAAATTCTCTGTGTTAAGAAACCCCTTTAAAATCTTCCAGCATGAGAGGGGTGGCTTGAAAAGATCATGAGGAATCACTGGCAAAGGAAGGTAAGTTTTAAGTTTAAATGTAAGTTGTGGGACCTTATACTCCATTTCAGCCAACGCTACACCTCACTCTGGTATTCACTCCGTTTTCTTCACCTCATCTGAAAATTGCCTTGGCTACAGAAATTACCATTTACGTCCACCTTGTGTTTTCTGGTTGAGAGCCAGCTATCTACTGACCTAGCTAAATGAACCCAGGCTCTGCCAAAACTGTTCAACACCTACAGCACTTTTCAAGCAGGGAAAAAGACTACCTTGCAGGGCCTCAGGATAAGGATGTGTATGTGTGTGTGCGTTTTTATAGCTCCAACACCAGAAAATTACTTTAAAAGTGGGATTTTCCAAAGTTCTGATCAATGTGCTCCTCCTGCTTTCTCTTAGGGTTAGGGGTGCTCAATAGTTTTCATGACCAATAATGAGTGCCTCAGATGCCCTGGATATTTTGTGAAGTTATAATTCAAAAATATCTACAAAGCCCTTTCAAAAATATCTGTAATACTCTCTTTGAAATGGCTAAGGTTGAAGCCTTGCTGAATGGAAAACTCTGAGTGGAAAAGGCCATATCAAAGTAGCTTTGGAAGTGGCTTAAACTACTGATTCTGCCAAAGGGTAGATGGAACTATTCTCTTTTGCTACCTTGCTTTCTTGTTGCTAGCCTGACAGAATGAAAGTTGTTTCCTTCACTTTGAAGGATGGGGTCAGCTGGCTGGATTTTGAGGAAAATGACAGGGGTTTCTAAGTCTCCCTCAATCCATCTGCATCTGGTGTCTTACAAGTGTTCATTAACATATTAAAGCAACATCATGGCAATAGATGGAGGTGGGGACTGAATTTTACCCTGCAGGTCTCAGATTTCCAAAACCTCAAGGTGACTCTGTGTATGTACATCAGAAGACTTTCTGGCAACCTTGTTTTCCTAAGGTGTTGAATAACCCATCTCAGAATCAGGTCCCCCATTTTCTTCCCTCTCCTTCAACCAAAGCAGGGAAAATTTAAGGATGCTTTGCAGCCCTTTGCATCTGTTTTTGTAAAGCACAACACCACATAAAGCCAAGCATTGTTATTTCATCCGTGTCTCTAAACGGACAGGAAGCAGTTCTCTGAACTCCAAAGCACTGAGGATCTCCACGTTTCTAAACATTTGCCAAGATGCCTCTCCTTTCTCCACTCCTAGTCAACCACCTTTACAGATAATATATTCTCAACATCAAGAAATAACTGCTATATAATTCCTGTACATTAAGGACCAACACCTTACAGTTTTCTGAGATTTGAATCAAAAGACTATGTTTTGTATCCAAGGACAGCATGTATTTTCCTTCTACTTGTGTCATCACCTGCCAGTACTATACAGCACAGCTATCCAAAAAATCATGATCCCACCCTAAGAAGTTATGAAATCAACACAAGATTCAGGAGGTGTTTCTGGGACAAGACACATCTTGCTTTTCCTTTGTCTGCTGGTTTCTACAGAACATCAACCAAGTACAGACTCTGATTGTGCACCTCTGGCATTTTGACTGCTTGAACATCCATTTCTGTTTGAGTGATGAGTGAGTCTCACAATAAATTTCACTGATAACACTCCAGAAGATACTTTTATTGACAGAAAATCTTGCAAATCACTCCTTGCTTCCCATTTAAGGCTCTTTTCCCCAGAAACCAAGGCATGTTTTCTCCGTAAATGCAGGATGGAATTTCAGGACATTTCTCCACTTGTTTATCCTGTGCTTCAGAAACACTGTAGAACATCATTACATTCACACATAAAAGATTTGCTGAAAACAGTTAAATAATTTCCCAGACTGAGTACTGTGCTTTGTAGATTTGGGGGGGGGGGGGGGTTTC
>WEKY01036035.1:14961-30517 GCA_013390045.1 Picathartes gymnocephalus
TTTGAAAATCCTGCTGTTGTGTGATGCAGTTCGAAGTCTCTATCTCTGGTTCTGAACACCCCTTCAGCAATCGTAATGAAATCCACGTGCTTTGGACCAATATCCGAAACCAGAATCATGCCAAAAAGGCTGCAGACAGACCAGTTTCAGATTAATAAAAAGTTTTAGATCATGGTGTAACTCCAGGAGTGTTTATCTCATCTGACCTGTATATTGCAGGCTGTTTAATGTTACCCAGTTACCTGTATATTAAGCTGAGTAATCTGTGTTTGACTGCAGCTCTTCCTGAGTAATGAAACCTGCCCGTTTTCAAAGACTCGAGAGGTATCTTCCACTTCCTTGTCTTTCTGTTCCCAGCACTAACTGTACATGCTTCCATGCTTTTATAACCTGAATTTGTTGTGCCTTCTTTATGAGACATCTGCTTACATTAAGTTTGTTCTTTCTCCATTGCATGAGAGCCCCTGGTAATTTGTATTCTCTTTTACAAGATATTTTATATAGTAATCAAGTCAAGTTGTCACTTGACGGCTAAACAGAATTAATATTTAAGTTTCTTGTTGTAAGATAGTTTCCTTTTCTCTTACTTTTTCAGCATCACAAGCATAAATTCTTCACTAACTTCAACCATCTCTAGAAGTCAGTTACCAACACCACCAGAATTATGCAGGTCCTTTTTGGACAATGGATCTCCATTGGGATTATTTTTATCTGTTGTGGGTTTGCCTACTATGTGACTGAAATCTGTTGGGAGAAGTCTCACTCCTGAGGCTTGGAGAAATGCCCTGTAGGTCTGGAAAAAAACCCAACAAAACAACGAACCAACCAATTTATGAAGAAATTGCTTTGTAGTGAGAGGTTTAAATCATCGATCTGCTCAGCTACCTAACAATAATTCTAGTGATGATCCAAAAAATTTAGTGTTCAAGAAAGAAAAATCTACAAAGCTAAACAAGTCATCTCTCCATTCTTGCTCTCCAGCAGCTTTCCCATTTCTCACATAGAAAGGAACAAATCTGAACCAGAGATAAGCAGCCTTTCTTTTCCCCATTGAGTCACATCCTATAACAGTTATCTCAAAAGTGAATAGCTCAATAGTATTTTTTTAAAAGGAAATAATTTCTCCTCTCTTTCAGTTCTTCACTCCTGTTTCTCCTCATTTTCTAATTTTCTTGACAAATGACAAAATTGAAAGAAAGTACCACAAGGGCTCATTCCACTTCTGTTGAAACCACAACAGTTCTTCAGACAATCAAAATCTGTCCTGAACCAAATATATCTGGGACCACAAGCCCCACAAGCCCAGAAGTGCCTCACTATGGCCTAGTCAGTCCTTTCCTGACAAATAAGCTTTGACATGAGATCATGTTTGAGGAATTGTGTAGGCATAAAGTGGTGTACTCTTGACCAGGAAGGGCTTTGTGTAGAGAACCATTGGAGTGCCACAGCTTCTTAATTAACTTCTTCAGGAATTAGGGTCCAGACCTCACATGCTGAGAGATATCCAGGAGTTTTGCGCATCACCAAGAATCACCTGCTGACATCTAACTGCCTGTACAAAAGCCTGTACATGGGGCTTTCCAAATTTAAGATCCTGAAAAACAAACTTTCTGGGATATCACCACCATGTGACTCTAGGAGTATCATTCCTCAGTCTTTCATTTGTAATCTCAGATTTGCAAGGAGATCCCTGAAGCCAACTCAGGTTCCTTCCACATTGAGAGGTACTATTCATCTATCTTCACTTATCTTAAAATATTCTTAAACAATGCGTGTTCCTTAGCGGTCTGTGTAGCACAGTATTATTTTCTTCTTCATGTGTTTCTGTGCTTTCCCTGGTGAATCTTTTTATTTGTTTGTTGAACTACCCTTTGAACTTGCTTCTGCTTCTTTTCAGAGACCTCCAAATTATTCTTCCTATGCTAATCTTCACCTTCCTTTCAGGCCCCACATTGGCCTGTGCTGCCCTTTATTCCTAACGGGGTTTAACAACGATGAATTTGAACTGCAAGCTCTTCAAATTTTTTCCAAGTTTTCTGCCATGAAAGTCTCAGTGCATTCACAATCACAATTCCTCTGGGTGTTTTACATTCCCCTTGAGTCAGCTGAGCGCGGTTAAGATATTTAGTATTGCCTCTTCAACATTTCATTCCTCCCATGCCTTGCAAATACAGCAGTGTTGTGATTCTTCTTTGTCTGAGATGGTCTGCCTTCAGATCTTTCCTTTTGCTCTTACCTAGCTTTGGGCCAGAGCTTGGGTGTTACCCAAGTGGCACCATGTAAAAATGCTTCTCCTCCTCCAAACCCTTGCTCGCAATCAGCAATCCCCCTCAGCTCTCTCCTGAATTTTGATTTAAGTCATTCAACTTCCAGTCTCCTTTTATATTTCCTGTCATCTCAGTGTAATTTTCTTCTGTGACTACAGTCTCAAAAGGAGACTAGAAATAGGCCACAAACCACCCTTTTCGGCAATTTGGTCATTCCTTCAGTCCAAGTACTTGGCAATGGATAATTTAAGCTTCAGCATGTCCTGTCCACATTCATAAAGTTGATTTTGCTGCAACATGAACTAACTTTCTGCTGTGGATACGTCAGCCACATATGCTATGACAGGAGCTGGCACTCCTGTGACCATGAAATAATAGAGTTCTCAATATTCAGTGAAGCAAGGAAAGGCATCAACAAAACTTCCACTCTGGACTTCTGGAGGGCAGACTTTGGCCTATTCAAGAGCCTGAGTTGGAGAGTACCTTTGGAAACATCCCTTAAAAAGGTGTCCAGGAAGGATGGACATACTTTAATAAAGAAACCTTGAAGAGGTAGGGGCAGACTGTCTTTATGTGCTGAAAGGTGAGCCAGCAGGGAAGACGACTGGCCTGGATGGGCAAGGAGCTTTTGAAAGAACTGAGGGAAAAAAAAGAGTGTGTATCATCACCTTTGGAAAGAGGGGCAGATAACTCAGGAATTGCATACAGATGTTGCTAGGTCATGTAGGAAAAAAAATAGAGAGAAAAAAGCCCAATTAGAACTTTATATGGCCTCTTCTGTGAAGGATAATTTAAAAAAAAAATTATTAACACATAAATGGCAAAAGGAGGGGCAAGGACAATCTGCATTCGTTATTGGATGCAGGAGGAATAGAGTAACTAAAGATGAGGAAAAGGCAGAGGTGCTTAACACCTTCTTTGCCTCAGCTTTCAATATTAAGACAGGTTATCCTCAGGAGAACTGTCCTCCTGGGCTGGTAGATGATGTCAGGGAGCAGAATAGCCCCCCTGTTACCCAGGAGGAAGCAGTCAGAGATCTAGCAAGCCACTTAGATGCCCACAAGTCTATGGCACCAGGTGGGATCCATCCTAGGATGATGAGGGAGCTGGCAGATTAGCTCATGAAGCCCCTCACCACCACTTATCATCAGTCATGGTTCACTGGGAATGCCCCAGATGACTGGAAGCTGTATGCCTATCCACAAGAATGGCCAGAAGCAGAATCCAGGAAAACTACAGTCTTGTCAGCCTGACCTTGGTGCCTGGCAAGATCATGGGAAAGGTCATCTTGAGTGTGATCACACAGCACCTACAGGATGGCCAAGGGATGAGATCCAGCCATCACGGAATGAGGATGGACAGGTCCTGCCTGACCAACCTGATCTCCTTTTATGACAAGGTGACCACCTGGTGGATGAGGGGAAGGCTGTGGATGTTGTCTGCCTGGACTTCAACACAGCCTTTGATACCATTTCCCATAGCATACTCCGGGAAAAGCTGTCAGCCCATGGCTTGGACAGGAGCACTCTTTGCTGGGTTAAGAACCGGCTGGATGTCCGGGCCCAGACAGTGGTGGTGAACGGTGCTGCATCCAAGCTGGCAGCCAATCACCAGTGATGTCCCCCAGGGATCAGTCCTGGGGCTGTTTAATATCTTCATTGATGATCTGGATGAGGGGATTGAGTCCACCATTAGCAAATTTGCAGAAGACACCAAGATGGGAATGAGTGTGGACCTGATGGAGGGTAGGAGAGGGACCTGGACAGACTGGAAAATAGGCTGAATCCAACAGTATGAGGTTTAACAAGACCAAGTGCTGTGTCCAGCACTTGGGCCACATCAACCCCCTGCAGCACTACAGGCTGGGGACAGAGTGTCTGGACAGTGGCCAGGCAGAAAAGGACCTGGGGGTGCTGATTGATGGCAGGCTGAACATGAGCCAGCAGTGTGCCCAGGTGGCCGAGAAGGCCAATGGCATCCTGGCCTGGACCAGGAACAGTGTGGCCAGCAGGACCAGGGGGGTTGGTCCCCTGTACTCAGCACTGGTGAGGCGGCACCTTGAGTACTGTGTCCAGTTCTGGCCCCCTCAGTTCAGGAAGGACCTTGAGATGCTTGAATGCATCCAGAGAAGGGCAACAAGGCTGGTGAGGGATCTAGAACACAAGCACTACGAAGAATGGCTGAGGGACCTGAGGGGGCTCAGACTGTATGGGATTTCTGCTTGCTGCCTTCTAGGTCACAGACAGAGAGAGTCCTCATTTGTTGCAAAAGGTACTTATTGCAGGAAGTGCGGTCAGTCTCACAAGGGTGAAAAATAACAGTCTGTGCCGTTGCTTAAATTCTCAGTGTCCTAAGCAAAAGCATAAGGCAGAAGCAGCACGAATAGCAATCGAAGCATCTTCTAACAGCAGCATGCTTTATAAGGCTCTTCATTCTTCTAAGCATTCTGTATGAGCATCCCTTGGTATTGTTTGCTGCATCCTATATCCTATATTTCTCTAAGCATTCTAACAGTGTTATATTCTTTAATAATCCAATCAGATACAAACACAATTCTATATTGATACTTTCTGCACCTATCCTGGCTTAAATCTAACGTGCATATTTCTTGCATAAAGCTTACGCATATAGTTATCACATTCCATCCTTCTATCTAACTACACTGTGCTATGTCTATATTTTGTCTAAGGGATAATCAAAGTTATGGAAAACTATCTTACTAACCTTTAAACTGGAGAAAAGGACACTTGGTCACTGACTAACTCAGCTCTTACATGTTTTAAGGCACTTTAAAGCATTTTCTGTTTGCTAATGACTCAAAGCTAAGCCTTTGAATTTTCCTATGTCTCTGACACAGACTGAAGAAAAGGAGGCTCAGGTGAGACCTTATCACTCTCAACAACTCCCTGAAAGGAAGTTGTAGCCACATGGGAGTCGGTCTCTTCTCACAGGCAAGCAGTAACAGGACAAGAGGACACAGTCTTAAGCTGCAAAATGGGGAGGTTTAGGCTGGACATTTGGAAAAAATTCTTCACGGAAAGACTGATTGGGCATTGGAATCAGCTGCTCAGGGAGGTGGGGGAGTGGGTGTTTTAAAAAAGACTGGATGTGGCATTTAGTGCCATGGTTTAGTTGATAAGGTGGTGTTAGGTCGTAGGTTGGACTTGATGATCTCAAAGGTCTTTTCCAGCCTTGTTAATTCGGGGATTCTGTGAAACTATCTGTATTGCTTCTACTGCTGCATTGGCCAGAAGCCCATCTTAGGACACATCCATGAGGATGTTTTGCAATCCTGGGTTGGTCTGAAGCCTGTTGACCTCGATGTCTTCCAGTGACTCAGTGCCAGTTCCGCAGATATTATAAAGCACAATATCAGATCTGGGGTGGGATGCACAGGTTTAGGTCTCTTTTCTTTGATTGGCCCCTAACTTTCATTTACACAAAAGCAAGAATATTTAGCAGATAAAATCTCATCCAACATGGTACTTTGCTCTTGCAAGTCACCTGTTTGCAAGTCACCCTGCTTCAGCCATAGCATTGCAATATCAGATGAGGGTAAGAGCTGCTGAAGCTGGTAGCCTGATAGGAGTGAGACTGTTGCAATTTCATGTTCCCACATCCAGCACGTGCACATATACACAGTACAGGTATATACATACATAAATATGCACGTAAACATCTAGCCCCTGTCTTTCTCCAGGGAACTGCAGGACTGTCAACCTGATCTTGGTGCCAGGGAAGGTGATGGAGCAAATCATCTCGAGTGCCATTACCCAGCACATGCAGAACAACCAGGGAACCAGGCTCAGCCAGCATGGGCTTGTGAAAGGCAGGTCTTGCTTGATCAACCTGATGGCTGTCTAGGAAAGGAGACCTGCTTGGTAGGTGAGGGAAAGGCCGTTGGTGTTGTTTACACAGACTCTAGTAAAGCATTGTCTCCTACAGCATTCTCCTGGAAAAACTGTCTGTTCATGGCTTTGACAGGTGCACTGTTTGCTGGGTAAAAGCTGTCTGGATGGTTTGGCCCAGAGAGTGGTGGCGAATGGGACTAAATCCAGCTGACGGCCAGTCACTTATGGGGTTCCCTGTGGCTCAGTATTGAGGCCTGTCTTGTGTAGTATCTTTATTGATGATTGAGACAAGGGGATTGAGTGGACCCTCAGTAAGTTCACAAACGACACCAAGTTAGGTGGGAGTGTTAATCTGCTGGAGGGCAGGAAGGCTCTGCAGAAGGATCTGTGCCAGGCTGGATCCACGGGTCGAGGCCAGTGGTATCTGGTTCAACAGGCCAAGTGTCAGGCCCTGACCCTGAGCCACAACCCCACACAGCTCTCCAGGCTTGGTGCAGAGTGGTTGGAAAGCTGCAGGGTGGGAAGGGACCTGGGGGTCCTGATTCACAGAAGATGAACAAGAGCTCAGGTGTGCCCAGTGGGGCAAGAACGCCAATAGTATCCTTACTTGTTTCAGCAATGGTGTGCCCAGCAAAATGAGAGAAGTGATTTGAATGACTGCACCCCTTTGCTGGCACTGGTGATGAGAGGTGAGGGAGCTGGGGAGCTCAGACTGGAGAAAAGGAGGCTCAGGGAGGACATTCTCGCTATCTGCCACTCCCTGACAGGAGGGTGGAGCCAGGTGAGGGTTGGTCTCTTCTCTCAAGTAATAAGTGACAAGACAAAAGGAAATGACCTCAAGTTGTGCCAGAGGATATCTAGATTGGATATTGGGAAAAACCTACCTATGTGAGAGAGTTTAATACCAGCAGGACTGCAAGGTCCTCCTTGGAAGCAAAACTCCGGGTACAATTTGCAGCCAACATTCTCCTCACTCTGCTGTGAGTGGTGTCAATGTCCATCACATGTCTGTCAATCACATTCATACAAATGAGATTTCTGCACATAAAACAAGCTGAGCCACAAATCCTCACTGTTGATAAAAACCTAAGCAAACAAAGCAACAAATCAAGGGAAAGAATTGTCTGGAACATCTAAAATGCAGGATCTTAGTCTCCTCACAAAATTAAAATTTCCAGTCTTGGAAAAATCCAACAGAAACAGAAAAATTCCTCTAACCTTTGCAGAAATATGTTCCATTTTGCCAGTAAAAGCCATTCCTTCACAGCACCATTTGGATAATTTGCCTCTACATCTTGTTCATCTGTCACCTCATAGGCTTCAGATTTTTTTGTGTTTTCATTGCTGGTCTGTATATAAGAAAATGAGTGGGGGAGAAAAAGGAGGGACAGATTTTGGCAAGAATCCTTGCCTGGAATGAATATAAAACTCTGTTTTATATAAATGATCTGGTTGTGTGTGTGATAGAAAGGAAACAAATAAAGATAGTTTTTTTAAAAGTGAGTGTGAAAGAAATTCCCCAGACAGACAAATAAAGAACTTTTTTATTGCTAATAACACATGTTCTGGCATGAGCTTTTCACATTGCTAACCCACCTTGAAACCAGTGCGTTTAGTTGTTTTGGGATTTGGTTTGCTCATTTTTCTTTTTCAAATCTTTCTTCTGGCTTTTTAATTGTTACAGTAAGGGGAAAAATTATTTTTAAAATGCCACCTATCACACAGACACACACCCCAAAATCTCATCTCTCCTCTTGCTATGTATTTGGAAAACCTGAAGAGTGAGAGGATGATTTCATCCCTTCTTCTCATTTTATAAGTAAATATCCACAATGGCCTGGAGTGGCTTTATCACAGCAGATGTGTGTAGGTTTAGGCTAGATTGACAGTATGGATGGTTTCATGTGCTGTCATCTTGCTGGTTGACATTTGCTTGACCTGGGTGGATCTGATTGCAAAGAGCACTTCGAAATGGAAAAAGGGGGAAATGTTGCAAAAGAAATAAGAAGGAAAGTACATCAAAGATGTTCCCCACTCACATCTACCAAAAGATATACATAATGCATTAATTCAAGATAGAAATGTACATATACCTTTTCTTTGAGCACACCTTAGACCAGGAAAGGACCAGAACATTGAATCACAGAATAATAGAATGGTTCCCATTCTACTCCCGTTTCATGGGCAGGGACACCTTCCCCTAGACCAGGTTGCTCCAAACCCCATTCAACCTGGCCTTGAACACTTCCAGGGATGGGGCAGCCACAGCTTCTCTGGGCAACTTGTGCCAGGGCCTGCCCACTCTCACAGCAAAGAATTTCTTTCCATTATCACATTTAACCCTGCCCTCTGTCAGTGAGAAGCCATTTCCTCTTGTTAGGTCCCTCCAGGACCAAAGTCCTTCTCTGTCTCTCTTGGAGCCCCTTTAGGTACTGGAAGACTGCTAGAAGTCCTCTGCTAAATGTTTTCCTCAACATGGCCCAAATGTTTGTGACCTATTTTGAGCCAGGTGTAAGTGGGATGTGATACATACACTCCCTGTATGGGAGTGAGGTCAGCTGAGGGCCCCCATGTGCAGTCCAAATGTGCCTCCAATATTAAAAAAGAAGGAAAGAGAGGAATTAAAACTGCCTCACTCCTTCTGATAGGATTTTCACCGTTACAGGTCTCAAAAATGAGGAGCCTTGCATCAGTGCTTCCCACGCGTGCTGATCCCAGGTCTCAAATTCAGCCCCCAGCCCATTATGCCATTTGCTGACCATCTCCTTGTTGGACACAGAGGTGCCCCTATATAATCTATAAGGTTGCAGAGTGGGATTTGCTTGCACCTATCCTGGGAGCAGATGGTGCCCCCTTTTTGCCAGGTCTGAGCACATCAAGCCTCATGGAGAAGGATGCAGTCAGGCCTGTCCCATCTGGTGGTCTTTGGAATCTCCTGGGAGCAGGGTAAGCAGTGTGCCAGGTTGGTTTGGACAAGCCAAGGTTGCTCTTGTGCCTGTTTACCCAGAAACTTACAAAAAGCCAATCCAAGTGAGCCGTGCAGCTGGTGTACTCCAGAAGCCTCATACTCATTTCTGTAAGGCAGGAAGGTTCACATAAATATGCAGGAGGCTTCAGTGCTTTTCTGACCCAAACTACTTTCACTCGAGCCTTCTTTAACCTTGTCCTATACTACTTCACCTCCTTCAGCCCCATTTTTCCCAGACCCACAAGGATTTCCCTGAGCAGGAGCTGCCAGGCCAGGACAGTGTCTTTGTGATGATGACAAGTATCTGGAAGAGCAATAAGGGAAAATGCTGTCAAATTCTTCCTCTTGTTAATTGAATGAGATTTGGCCTTCTCCCCATGATAACCCAGAGCTTTCTCTAGGGGGTGAAAGTAACAGCAGACATTCAGACAGGATCCTGTTTTCCCTTCCCTCAAAGGTATCCAAACACTCAACACTGCCATTTAATTGAGGCTGAAATCACAGAAAAGCTGAGCCCAGAGGTACCCAGCTCTTGTACAGAGCACTGCAGATGCAGGGGACATGAAGAATGGAGACACTGATGTGCTGCCTAGAGGGTATCCCCACCTGTGGCCAAGAAGAAGATCCGGTCCCATCATGTCTCCTGACCTACAGCCTGACACATTTTTATCTCACATGCTGGACATGGACTTACCAAGGAATTCCACGATATAGGAACACAAGGCAGAAGGGAAGTTGTCCTCAAAAAGGGAAGGGAGAGGGAGAAGATAATCAGCCTCTCATCTCAACAATCCATGTCACACAACAGGAGACCAAAGGGGACATAACATAGCCTCTCTCCCACTTTAGACACCCATGTTTTCTAATGAGGGAAGAGCTCCTTCACGTCAAGGGAAAGCTGTGGGGAACAATTTGCTGTTGGGACAGAGTGGACCAGAAGCAGTGATGATTTCCACTTCAGTAGTCTTCATTCTTGCATGGTTTTAAGACAGTTCTGCTCAGGGGACACCACTGTCAGCGAAAACTTCTGTTGCACATATTGTGAATGCATTTTTGTCGGCATCACCTTCCACCTTTCCATCAAATACAATCCCATAAAGGTACCAAGCAAGCAGAGAAAGATTTTAACCTAATCAAACACCAAACAACTCAGTCCTCAAACGGAAGAGTGGACTTTCATTAACTGGGTTATCCCTCAGTCATCCATCTGCAAGGGGATTTCTCATTAATCCCTAACCTGGTGGCTAATTCTGGGGCCAGAGTGATTATTTGTGATTTTTTGCCCACTGAGGTGTTTGAAAATTACTTTATGGAGAGGCAAAAGTCAGAGAAAAAGCCATTCTTCTTCACTGCTCAGTAAGAAATCCGAGATGTTACCAAGGGAGACACATCTACAGCATTTTGTCAGGCTGGCTGGAGCTCAGCAGCCCTAGTAGACACAGCACAGCTATCTTGCTATGCCCTCATTTTTTTCCTATGGTCAAAGGCAGATGAAACACAGGGTTCCTCAAGCTGACAGACAGTAAAAGTGCTGCTTCTTCAACTGTTGGAAAAGTCTCTTAATAGAGCAAAAGCCATAGGTTAGCCTTAAAAATTGTTAAACTCTTCCAGAAGCCTAGTGTTTGATGAGGCTTCTTAAGAGGTATAGCAGTAATTTCATTTTTGACTCAGCTTTAGATCTCATCCTCCTCAAAACTTTGTCATTTTGAGGCTCATGTATCACTGTTTTCTGCCCAGCCAGGAGGAAATCACCATGTGTTTGAAGAAGCTTTTCTGGTTTGGTGAATTCCTCAGGCTCTGTCATCAGGTAAATTGTGCAAATGGGCCACAGATCATATTGTCAGCTGATAGTGGCCATCCCTGTCTCAGTATTGGTCCCCCTCTACTATACTACACCCTGAGTTTACAATAGCAAACCTGGTTATCTTTCTGAAGTATCCATGTCACTTTTCATCTGTCCAAGCTGTGAAGTCTAGTGTGGTAACTCCAATAATGTGTTTTAAGCCAAAAATGGGTGCTGCAGTAATGCAACACCTTCTCCACTGCCACTGTGCCACATGGGCCACCCCTAAGAAAGCTCTCTCTCACCATGACTTGCATCACTCTAAACAAGACTTCTTCTCTTTGTAGCCATGAGCTTTAACTCATCACTACCTGTTACAGATCTAGTGAAAGCGTTAGAGAAGCCCTGTCTTAGGTTCAGATTTTTGGCAGCATCTTAAATTCAGGAGACCCACACCTAAACCACCCTGGCTTGCAAGTTCTTAAAAATGGCCAATCGGGTCTATTGAATAGACAAAATATTAACAGACAAAAGGCCTAAAACAGAGTTACTTACTGCACAGGTTAAAACAAGGAACTACAACTGATGCTGTTTGGTTTTTGCCTTTTTTCCTTTTATATATTCCCTGTTTTGTTTGCACATATATTTGTAATTCTGTAGCCTATTCTATTAGTGACTAGTTTTCCCAGTCTTTCTCTAGCCTTTCCCTAGGCAGAAAGACAAAACAAATTCCAGAGCTCCAAGCCCCGGGAGGTGCAGGGCCCCAGTGCTATCTTGGTTCTTCCTGGGAGCCAAGGCTGAAAACAGCCCTTCGAGATACCTTTCATGGACGAAGTACAGCCAGTGCTGGGGGGAGGACTCCAGAGAAGAGGCTTGGCCTCAGGGGGAGTTCCATTACCACTTGTCCTCCTAATCGGTGCTTTTTATCAATTATGCTAATTTCCTATAAATAGGTACTCATCCCTGGAAGGGGTGGGCTTTTGTGGACATCTTTACATAACTGCCTCTGAAGGCCTTCAAGTAAAGCCTTTTATATTATGTCCTTACTAAAATTATCTTGAGTTTCATTTCCAAGCTGGGAAAAAGGCAAAACAACTAGATTACATAAAACAGTGCAGAAAGGTGTCTATATTACAGCTAGCAAAGAAACAGTATAGATTAGGAGTTAATGTAACTTACCACCGAACTGATGATGGAGTATGCATAGAATCCTCTCACTCACCTCCCAGGAGAGTAATTTAAAGGCCAGCATCCCAAACCCTGAGAAGAGTTCCCCACACATTTCCAGGGAATGTGCAGAAGATTTCTGCTTTGTGAAAGTTTTGTATAGCTTTTATAATTTGTAAAGTGAAGCGTCTGTCAGTCAGAAATTCAAGGCTTAATCTCCCTTCAATCTGTTCTCAAGGCAAGATGTTTATTGTCAGTTCCATGGCACCAGAGATGACTCACTACCAGACAGATGCCCAGCCTGGGTCATCTCACCATTTAGCAAATTCATGGGAGAGGGAAGATGCCCTGACCTATTGCACCAGCTGATAGAACAGATAAGCTCTTCTGTGGCAGAGGGGAACATCCTGACACACTACCTGAACTGGAAATCTCCCTTTTCTCCATAAATCCAAGTAAAGAATGTGACTTGTCCCTTTCTTAAGATCTCAGATGCAGCTCCTCACTGTGATCCTATGGGAAAGGCAAACAGAATCCTCTTTTACTTGGAGGAAACTGAGGCACAAAGGGTAAACAAAACTAAACGAATTCTTGGGAATGCTCTCAGTTACTTGGTTCCTACTATTTCATCGCAGAGGCCAAAACAAATGAAACCCTCTGATTACTCAGCTCCTTTGAAGTTCAAGGTATGTCATTGCAGGAGCCTACATCTTAAGCTTCCAGCTTTGAACATTTTTGTTCTATTGATATGACTGAGCAGCAGGAGTTCCTGACTTCCAGCACTTTTATGTACAGATCAGAGCATCCTGAATCTATTCCACTGCCAAAGCAGCACATTCCCACCTTCGTCCCAGCTGTCCATCCTTTGCAAGGCAACAAGAATGGCTTGTAAATCTGAGCCCTGCATCTGGCCTCACCTACCTGGCTGACACCCATCAGACTGGAGCAGTGACTCCCACACACTCCTACAACTTTTCTATCCATCTCCAGTGAAGATACTGTGAAAGTAAAACTCAGTACAAAGCAGATGCTGATCATAACTGAATTTCCCCAGTCAGTATTATCTCATCTCACAGTCAGTAGCTTTTTTATCTTGGTGATGTTCTGATGTTCCTCTCCCTTCCTTCCTTTTTCCTATAGATCCATACCCATGTCTCCTGTCCCTGTTTTCTCTTAGATAGAAGCCAGTTTCCTGACATCAGGCACAAAACATGTGTTTCCATCCTCTCCTCTCCCCTTTCATGCTTCTTGCTTGTAGTGGTCCTCCAGCAGTTTGGCTATTGCATTTTCATCTCCTTTTCATCTCCTTTACATCACTGTGGCAACAGTGACACAACCACTATGAAAAAAATTAACTATGTCAGAAGGATGGTAGTGCTGAACTTTGGAAACTCACGTAGCAAATACAGTGGAAATTTGGACTGTTCTATCAGTGACTTAATGTCCTTAAGATGCATTTGGCAAGTTTTTTAAGGCTATTTAGCAATGCACTTGAACTTTGGCTTTCTTCTTCTCTTAAAGTCTCCCAGGTATAGGTATCACTTCATAAACATCTCACACCACTGCAAGGTTTCTTTTCACACAGCAAAACACCCGGAAGACACGTGACCTCACACCTCAATTTCTGCAGGGATACTCATGCCATCAGGTTTTTGTGCAGACCAAAGCAGACATCAGGATAACACTTAATGAAGTGCACCAGATATACCATCTCAAAGGTAACTCACCTGACCACCTTATTATCTTACCCAGATACATTATGGTCCCTGAGCAGTAGCTGCTGACATACCAGGAGTTTCTTTGCTGAAATTTGATGGCAACCAATTACCTGGGTCCTTCTTATATTCGTAATGCCAATGTAAGAAGGACTTAAATCTGTGTTGGAGCAAGTCAAGAGGAGGCAACTGAATGGATCAGAGGTCTGGAGCACCTCTGCTCTGGAGACAGGCTGAGAGCTGGGGGTGTTCATCCTGGAGAAGAGAAGGCTCTGGGGAGACCTTAGAGCCCCTTCTAGTGACTAAAGGGGCTCCAAGAGAACTGGAGAGGGACTTTTTCAAAGGTCTGGAGGAACAGGACTTGGGGGAATGGCTTCACACAGGTAAAGAAAACTAAACAAATTCTTGGAAATGTTCTTTGGTACTCAGTTCCTATTATTTCATTGCAAAGAGGCCAAAACAAATGGGAAGGGCAGGGTTAGATTGGATATTGGGAAGAAATTTTTCCCTGTGCGGGTGGTGAGGCCCTGGCACAGATTGCCCAGAGACCTTGTGGCTGCCCCACGCCTGGAAGGGTTCAAGACCAGGTTAGACAGGGCTTGGACCAACCTGGTCTAGTGGGAGGTGTCCCTGGCCACGGCAGGAGGCTGTTCCTTAATGTCCCTTCCCACCCAAACTATTCTATGATTCTACAGTGCCTCCAGCCTTCTCAAATCTTGTGCTTTGCCTGAATGCTTTCAAGGCAGACCTTGAAAAAGTCGTGGTACTATTCTCTGGTCCAAACCTGAGATGGTCATTCTAATATACAAAGGGAGGGAAATCTCTTTTCTCTCACCAAATAGGGATTTCATGAGATCTTTGTGAGTTGGAAATTGTTAGTTCTGGAGTTCTTCTGGCCAATGCCGTGCAGCATTGTACCCACGCAACTCTGAGGGGGAGGTATGTCATGGTGAAGAAGATAAGGCTTACTAGGACCAGTCCAGTACTTCAAATAACTAGTCTTCTGGACCAGTGTAAGATGCAAATGGGAAACATCTGTATTTTGTGCAGAACAGAGGATGTCTCAGTGCCCATGGCCATTGCACTTTACCAGCTTGTTTTTGTAGGGTGATGACAAAGACTTGGGTTAAAAGCATGGGCTGAAAATCTTCATTTCAGATGAAGCTGTTAGTCAATAACCAATTTCGAGGGCGTGGAAGGTGTAATTTCAATCTAGAAGCTCCAGCAGGCAAACTGATACCCACAATATCTCTGTGTGAGGGGAAGAGTTCATCAACTTCTCTCAATAACAACAGCTGACTAATTGATTGAAGTCTGAACATATCCCACTTGACTTTGGACTTTCCTTTGCCTTATCTGCAAATTCTGGGTCTGCCAATGGGACATAAAGTAACAGGGTTGCTGCAATGCCTGTCACATCTTATACATGATAGTCAGAGGCGTTGATTGAAGAGACACAGAAAGCGATGGGTGCCCGGAGGTTAACTGCAGCTCAGGCTTTCTTGTTCGGGCTTGTCCTCAAAACTTCAGCTATCACACCTCTACACTTTCCAAAACTACTGATGACTTGTCATCATAGCTATTGGTTTCCTGATGATTTCTTGTTGCTCCAAATGACAAGAATAAGAGGTGGAACAGAGTTTGGCATGGATATGTATGGTCTTGAGTCTGCTCCCACCAAAAGTAAACTTTCCCTCCAGGAATTAGAATGTGCAGAAGAGGATGACTGGTGAAAACTGAAAGGCTCCCAGAAGAATTCTTACAAGTTTCTTTTTTTTTTTTTTTTTTTTTTTTTTTTCTTTTGG
>WEKY01036035.1:30527-51121 GCA_013390045.1 Picathartes gymnocephalus
TTCTAATTTTTTTTTTTTTTTTTTTTTTTTTTTTTTTTGCCTTGTGTTTGTAAATAAAGGCCAAGTGCCATGTGCTGCACTTGGGTCACCACAATCTGTGCAGTCTCACCATGCACTTGGTCTCCCATAGCTGAGCCTTTCCTCCAGAGCAACATTAAGCTGCTCTTGGAGAATTCACCCTGGAGTCTTTTTTATGTCCCTACTTTCTTGGACTGTAACACAGTAGAGGGGGGTGAGGGTGGAGGGGCAGGTTTCCCATCGAAATATCCTCTGTCAAATATAGTTCATATGTAACTTTGCTGACAGTAATCAGGGCTGGAGGACTGTCACTGAAGTCAATCCTTCTGTTTAGAGAGGAAATCCAAAAAATTCTCTGAAAGCTAGGCTTGGTCTTCAAGGATGATTTTCTTTTTCTATCTTTGCTTGAAATATCAGCCACTCTTCCAGTCCCATTCAAGTACAATAGCAATTTCTTCCTTTTACACATTCTTCTGTTCCTTTAATATTTTCTTTTGCAGGAAAAGAGTAGTAAACAAATCAATTAACAAACAAAACCCCTTTGAAGGGTAATTGATGAACCCAAATTATTGAATTTTGTTCAGAATCCTACTGAAAAAAGAGTTCAAAAAGAAAACAATTTAATTTTCATTGATCCTAATACACAGCTTAGTTGGAACAAGGGCAAAGCAAGGTTGGCAGAGACAGTCCCCAGGTCTGTCCCCCGTGATGTTGTGTTACTTTTCTTTGAAACAATATGTGAACAGACCACGCAAGTACCCTGAGAGCCAAAGGACACCAGAGGATCAACTGCAAGCAACCAGCCAGGATCACCAATTTACACTAAGCAGCTTTGGCTGTGCCCTGCAATATAGAATATATGACCCATAAGAACCAGCCATGAGTACTCAGAGATTAACAAAAGGGACAAAACAGCCGCGCTGCACACAATACCTCACTCCTTAATTGCAACATGACAGGAGAAATTACATAAGCCTATTATTTGATTTTAGAATCCTGTTCCCATCTATACCAGGTGCCTTTGTTCTGAGACGATTGACTGTTTCTGTACTCAGCTTTGCCAGCTCCTCTTTGCACCTGGCGTGCTCTTGCCTTTGTAGTTCTGAGACTTTAATTTAGCCTCATTTTGAAGCTTTTAGTAGGGCCAATGTCATGACAAAAATGTTTTTAAAATTGATACTTCCTAGACTATCAAGTATAGCACAGAAAAAAAATGTTTGAAGGGGAATATTCCCTGTGTCACTTTGCCATGATTGTTTCCCATTTTTCAGCTCCCAAGGGGAATGCAGTCTGGTCACCATCAGTTTTATGCTGATCAGTTTCCAGGTGCCTTCAATTTCATTTATATTCAATTTCCACATTGTTTTCTACAGTTTCTCATAGGCTGATTTAGTGAGGCCACAAACATATGCTCTGAAACTGCAGACATTCCTTCTGCCCATGGTGGTGACAACTTGCAAGAGCTCATCATCTCCATTGAAAGGTGGCCTTAAGACCTTGCAGGATATGAAGGACTCTATCATCCTGATTCTGCAGGACAACACAGAGGAAGGATCAGGTGGTGGTTACACAATGCAGACTTTTTAGCACAAGTTCACAGGGCAGCCCTGTGAAACATCCTTCACCTTTCACATGAATCAAAACTTCTTGTATGTGATTAATTCTGTTCCACTGGGTTGTTTGAGGTAGGCAGGCAGCTGCTCAAGGATTCTTCTGGAGTTTCTGGGAAGAGACACTCTTCCAGAGGGCTTTGGTTGGGATGACTGGCCAAGAGCTCACGTGCTGCATTCAAAGAAGAAACAAATCCGATTCATTCCCAGTTATAGTGCAATTATCCTAAAAAAGGAATGTCCTGTCCCCCAAAAAACCAAAATCTCTGCCTATGGGTTTGTCACATGAAGAGAAAAACATACCAGGGAAATCTAGCAGAAAGATGCCACAATCACGTCAATATTTGCATAAACATACACAGAAAATACACATCAATAAGAAATACCATAAAGAGTCTCCATAGCCCCAGCAAGCCTGTGATAATTCATAGCTGTCACTTCCCTCCCTTACCCCACTGCCCCCACAATTTGCTAAAGCCCCAGTGGTCATTATTCACTGCAAACTACGCAGCTGGATAAACTCAGTGATCAGACATGTCTTTCCAGTTTCTAATGGGAGTTTGGCTTGAACTCTGGCCTGCCTAGGGAGCCCTGGGAGAAATTAGGTGATTAAAAATGTCCAAAGGGGAAGCTGCAAGTGGGAAGAGTTTTATTCTTCTAACATGGAATTCGCAATGCAGCGAGTTAGTGAATAATCACAAGGCACTGCATGACCAAAATATTTCATTTAGGCATCTCCTTCCTCCGATTCATCGTCTGTTCCAGGTTTAATATACTGATATTTCTCCATCCACTGTCCTCAGGAAGATCAGACTGGGTTAACACAAAGTCCTTTCTGTTTCTAAACTCTAGGATAGAATTTGTCTTCCTTTGTCTCTGAGTATGGTGAGTTTAGTTTTATGTGTGCTGTTCCCACTCAGCTCAATTTTTTCCTTTCAGTGCAAAGAACGCACTTAACTCCTAAAATATTAGAGCTAAAATATGGTGTGTTTCACTGGCAAGCACCTTCACTGTCACTCTGGGGAAATTTATCTTGGTGAAATCAGTCTTGGCTTTCCAGCCTTGTGCCTGCAGGCATCTCCATCTGTGCTGCAGACCCCACACTCCCCAGACATTGGAGTCAAGAGAGGAAAACAGGCACTTCTGAGGTGCAATTCATCTCAGCCTCATGTAGACATTTCTATTAGGTCAGAACCATGCTCTGTTTCTCTTCACTGAATATAAAGACAGCCTGGGGTGTCTAGCTCACATGGAGGGCTCTTTCACATAGATGCCTGTGTTAGGTGAGATTAATTTTGTCTTTTAGGTCTGTCTGTGTGGAAGTCAGACACCCAGTTTTACGTCAGAGCTTTGGTTTTGAAGCACTACTTGCAAACTTGTTTCTTTGTCCCTCTCTTGCAGCAGGTGCAGAAGGGCTCTGATGGAGGTTAGTCAATTTGCTGCAGCTTTGGTAAGCCTTGAGATCTTCAGATGGTTGGCGTATGCTTTGGCAACTTATCCCTGCTTTCTTTTTATCTTCAGCTTTGGCTTGTCACGTAGTAAAAGATATATTTTCTTTGTCATTGACTTTTGTATGCTACATTGGAGTTGTAAGGTGGGTTAGTAGTAATGAGAAGAGTGTATTTTCCTTGTCACTGTGGTGTTTTCTTTTCACATTGAATGTAATGGCAATAAGCTGAGTTTAAATCCATAACCATTAGCTGAATACTCATTGATGCTATAGAAGAAATCAATAATGTAGAAAGAAGCCGGCTGTCCTGGTGCTGAGAGGGTACATAACCACCATCAGAGAATTTGGCTCAAGAGAAGCATTTACACGTAGATTTAGGACCAGATGTATGTGAATGGAGCAATCCCCTCTCATAGGACAGTTGGGAGGGCTCAGCCATTGAAGTCAATACTTGTCAACCTGACCATGAGGAAGACTGTCAGGGTCAGAAATGGTTCATGCCTTAAACATTGTTATGAAGGAGTTTTGCCCATTACAACGAAAACTGTATAAAGAAGCTACAACCACAGAAGCCTCCTTGGAAGATGCCTGACTGGAACTTTGGACTGTGAGTTAAGCTGCCTAGACAAGATAAAGGGGACACTACTGTTCAATCATCTCAAGGCTAGGGAGAAACAAACAAAGGGAAAGGAATGCATCCACAAGAAAGCCAAATCCAGCAGCTGTGCTGAGAATCATCTCTGGCTGGGTTTGGGGTGGGCGAGATCACAGCCCACAGAAGCCAGGTTTGCTTAGGCTCCCCTTGAAACGAGGTCGGGGGGGAGGAGGTTTTGGGTGTAACCTCTGCTCGGAGGCAGTGAGCACCCATCCTCCCTTACACAAACCGGCCCGGCTGTGGAACCCCCAACCCTGGAAAGGCCACATCCATGGGATGCTGACGTGAGAGGCAGCTGAGGGGGTGTCAGAATTCATCAAATACCCCCAAAATACTCCCCAGAGACCTTTCACCGCGGGACTGCATGTGATGCAAAATGATGCAACAAATCCAGAGTCTGCTGCAAGAAACTGCCCCCTCTCCCCTCCACTCCCGGGGAGGGAGCGTACCTGGGCATTCCCACCTAGCCTGGGAGTATATTAACCCGTTGGATTGTATGCTTTCTGGGGGATCATCATTACCAAGAAGACCAGCTGAAAAGAATCATCAGGACACCAGTGGGATCCACAGAGTGGTGATATTTTCTTTATTTGATCTCTGTTGCTCTTTTCTGTCCCTCCATCTCTTTTCTATTGCTTTCTCTTCCTTCTTCTCTCTCTCTCTCTCATATTTACTGTTAAAACCCATACTATTGACCTTGGCATATGATCTTGTTTGCACCTTGATGCAGGCAGAGGTATTTCTAAAAACTTTAAAAACCAGACCGTGACAAAGACCCTTTTTTTACCACATAAACACTGTAACAGGTTCTGTAACAATGCAGTGCCTAGTCCACAACCTTACAGTCAAAGAAACAAAAGGTATGGAGGACTTAATCTGCTTGTTTCTTTGCCCTAAACCCAGTTCCATGCTTTCTTTGCATTCTGTCAGATGTTTTTCAAACCTAGCATTACAAGTTCTGACTAAGAGCTTACACTGACTCCAGACAACTTGTTATCCTCTCGGTGGCAGGTGCCTGCATCAGCTCCAGTGAAAGAATTGCTGGATGTTTGCAAACTGAGTCCTCAAAATGTACAAAGATGCCACAAACCATGTGAAATCTCCAAAGCTTGTTACTATGACATGACAGACACATTTGGAGAACCTGCAGCTGCATAGCATGGTAGCAGTGTCTCAGCTGCACAGGAGAAACAGATTCTCATTATGACAAGGAAAATGTGCCTGGATGGATATGTCCTCCTCAGATGTATCCTCCTCCTTTGTTCACCTATTGTCTCATTTTCTTCCCTTTGGTAACCCAGCTTGTAATCTTTCTGAGATGAGGACTGCCTTCAGCAGGAGTCCATGCAAGGCTTTAGCCTATCTGTGCTCATATCCCTTCTTTGGACTGTCTGTGACATAAATAATACGCTCTGTATTGATAAACAGTTAAGAAATTCCATAGGTCCTAATTTGCTTGAGCTATATCCCATAAGCTTTGCTTGAGCTCCCCTTCCAATCACATATAATCCCACCAGAAACTCACAAAGTCTCTTACACATGAAAATAGTATTAGGAAAACATTTAGTGTAAGCTTTGCTTAATTGAGCAGAATTTAGAAGCTAGAAGTAACAAGGAAGAGCTAGCACTTTGCAAAGGGGCAGCCCTGCACAGACCACCACCAAGTGCTCCATACACCTCAGTTTGGAAAGACAGATGGAAGTCATTATCTTGTTTTGAACAGAATACCATCTGGGACCAACATTTGCTGTCTATTACTTTTGAGTAAATCCAGAGAAACTCCATCATGGTCCTTAATAATCAGTCCTGGGACCAATCTTATTAAATATTTTCTTTAATGAACTTGGCAGAAAAAACTAGGTGCCTGGTCATGAGATCTGCTGAAGACACAAACTTGAGTGACTGTATTGCTAGTGCAGAGGAGGATCAGAATATGATATGGGAAGAGGGAAGAGCTAGATGACCTTGAAGGAAGGCTGAGAGAAACAGGTGAATTCTAACAGTAACAAAGGGTAAGGCACTGCATTTAGAGACTAAGGTGGAAGCTTGTTGATTCAACATAACAGTAGGGGATAAAGGACCTGAGTTAGTCTATCTGAGAAGAGTGACCTTAACAAGAATAGCTGCAACTGTAATTTATATCACAAAAAATGTTTCCAACAGACATAGGGAAATATTTGTATCATGGCACAGAGGACAGCTGAGACATCATCTAAACTGTCGTTAAGTCCTGGTCACCCAAAATCAAGAAAAATGAGTTCAAAGTGGAAGATGTACAAAGAGACCAGACTGTGCGTCTCATGAACAGCATGAGCTGTTGGCTTATTCAACTACAGAATACAAGTAGCTTCATAAACTACATCTGTACTAGTAAATAAAATATTCCAAAGATGGTTCTATGACACTGAGATCAACCAGAAAGGACTAAAAAATGCCTAGGATAGTTATATGCGTCCTGCTAACTGAGCAGTCCATGGTCCATTCAGACTTCAGAAATATCATGAGCTTGAGAGCATCCCAGGTGGCACCAGCTCAGATTTTGCTACTGATGTACCAGTGACTGAACTGTCATGACTCAGTGTTCCTGGTAGTGCTTACAAATCAACTAAGTAGAAAAACCATTCAAGCTGAAGGAAAAGTTGGCACAAAAACCTCCAGCTTTTACATAGACCTGAGCAAGTTCGGGGTAGAAACTGAAGACAGGGATTTGCAGTCCTGTGTTTAGGTGTGCACATCAGTTCACATCTGCACTGGACAGAAGGGACCCCACACATGTGGTGACCATTTCACTCTAAGAGGGTGTCTAGACATCAAGACCATCAAGACAGTTGCCCTCTGGAGCTGCTTCCTTCTGTCCTTTGTTACCAAATGCCACAAGTGAGACTTACACATCTGATTTACAGATTTCTGTGCTAGAGGGTATTAATCCCACCCTTGAAGTTTTCCAATTAACCAGGGACCATATTCTGAAACAGATTTCCAAGGCATTCAGGAAGCACATGCGGCCACTTGCCAGCATTTGCCTCCTAGAAGAGGACAGTGCATCAACACCTAAATAACATGACATCTGAGGCTGAGGGAGAGATCCCCAGCCAGTGGAAACTGATGTGATCTTGGGAGCTATACTGATTCACAACAGCAATTATCTTGTTCATCACCATTTCTGTGAGAACAAATAAAGGATGCCTTTTTTTTTTGAAAGCATATTGGCTTGTACCTGAGTGTGACTTCCTCCACTTACATTGGGGCTGCTTCTTTAACTATAGTGAAACTGCCCCTTATTAAGAAGCACATAGTGAAATAATTAGAAATCAAAGTTATAATAATTAACTCCAAAACATATTATTCTGTTTAAAAATTCCTTGCCTGTTTAATACAGTGACAAAAGGGAGAATTGCCTCAAGTATGTGAACAACCTTTGAGGTTTAAAATGTTAGCATTTTTCACAACAGCACAGATAGTATGACACTCTGCAACATGGCTCTGCTCTTCCTGTCACAGCTTCCAGCCTGAGGATCCAACCAGATGGATGGTCAGAGGGGTGCCAGTTAGTACTTCCATGGGCCACTCAACCAACTCAGTTGTCTGCCCCAACCATGGAAACTGCTTTGATCTAGGCAGCCTCTAGCTTGGCTCAGAGAGCTGCTGGGACTGTAAAGATACTGAATGACGTTATTACTCTCAGTCAGTTTGTAGGCAAAACTAAGCTGAGCAGGAGCACTGAACAGTTTGAGGGCAGGAAGGCTCTGCAAAATGATCTGGAGAGGCTGCATCCGTGGGCCAAACCCAATTGTGTGAGGTTCAAAAAGGCCAGGTGCCATGTCCTGCGCTTGGGTCACCACAATCTGTGCAGAGCTACAGGCTGGGGGCAGAGTGGCTGTTAAGTGCCCACTGGGAAATGTCCTGGGGATGCTGATTGACAGGCTGAACCCAGGTGTGCCCAGGTGGGCAAGAAGGCTGAGGGCACCTGGCCTGTACCAGCAGTGGTGTGGCAGCAGGACCGGGGCAGTGAGCATCTCCCTGGGCTGGGCACTGCTGAGGCACCCCCAGCCCTTGGGGTAATTCTCAGCCCTTCATGAGAAGAGAGAAATTGAGGGGCTGGAGAGGTCCAGAGAAGGGAATTGAGCTGGGGAAGGGTCTGGAGCACCAGGAGCTGCTGAGGGAGATGCGGGGGTCTTAGTCTGGAGAAAAGGAGGTTCAGGAAGGACCTTCTCACTCTTCATAACTCCCTGACAGGAGAGTACAGTCAGGTGGGGGTCAGGCTCTCCTACCAGGCAACAAGTGAAACGATGAGAGGAAACAGCCTCAAATTGTGCTGGTGAGGTTTAAATTGGTGATGAGGAAAAAATCCTTCTCTGAAAGGATTGTCCAGGCCTGACACAGGTTGCCCAGGGCAGTGGTGGAATCCCCATACTTGGAGGGATTTAAAAGCCATGTTGATGTGGCACTTGGGGACATGGTTTAGTGGTAACCTTGGTAGTGCTGGGGGAATGGCTAGACTTGATGATTTAGAGGTCTGTTATAAATGGAGAGGAGAGCTTAAACAAGTCCTGCCTTTTATTCAGATTTCTGGCAGTAGCTCTGTTTGGGGCGACCTGCACCCGAGATTGCTCTTGCTCACAGGTTCTTAATAATGGCTGATTAGGTCTATTACAAAATGAATTTTTTTTTTAATAGACACAAATTAGCAGACATAAGACTTTAACAGATTACTTACTACACAGGATAAATAAAAGAAACACTACTAGTAGATAAACAATAATAAAAGTACCTCTTATTACAGCTGGCGAAGAAATAGTGTAGATTAGGATTCGATGTATCTTACCATCCAGTTTCTGATGGGGCATACATAGGATCCTTTCCTCTCAGTTTCCAGAAAAGTAACCATGAAGATGCATCCAAGCTTCAGGGAGAAGTCCTACAGGTTTCCAGGGAGTGTGCAGGAGACTTCTACTTCCATGAAAATTTGTGTAGCTTTTATAGTTGTAGTGTCTCTTAGTCAATAACTCCTAACTTGTCTTGCTCTACATCTCACTTTCAAGGCAAGATGTTTATTGTCAGCTGGAGATCTCACCTCCCTGGTGGCAGAGATAACTCACTGCTGGACATCTGTCCAGCCTGGGTTATTCTCATCAATTCATATGAGGGGTGAGAATGTCCAGAGCTACGCACCAGCTGATAGACAGAGCAGAGAAGCTTTTCTGTGGCAGAAGGGGACGTCTTGCCACAAGATCTTTTCCAACGAAATAATTCTATGATTCTATGGCTCTATGACCTTCTCAGCTGGGATATTTGAATAATTGAATCTCCAATTCAGTGCGGAAGATGTGGGATTAAGTTACAACACGCACAGACAAGAGACTCAGACCAAGATTTCCTAAATCATAAGTAGTTGCATTGCAACAGTGATCAAGGGTGCAAGGAAGAAGTAGGGAGGCACTGTAGTGGGTGCTGCATAGACACACACAACTCCTCCCACCTACATTTATATTTATACATGGCTGCAGGAGTAACACACCCAGCACATACACAGAGATGTGTGCACATCCTTTGATTATCCTGCTGGCTTTTCTTACAGCTTTTCAGCCTCAGCTGCCCTTGGTTTAACTTCAGTCAAGGTCTGATGACAAATATATAAAATCCTTGCCTTACAAGATTAGAGGAAGCAAAAACATTGGTAAACCTACTGATTTCCAAGCTGCATGATGATCCTTCTCATTTTGCAGAGCTGTTTCCTCTTCATTACAGCTTTGAAACTTAACTTTTTGCTTTTCAATCCTATCCCTTAGCTTGACTCAGCAGACTTTTTTTTTCACAAATGTTCCCAGTTTATAATCAGAGATGGGGAGAGAGAAAAGAGGAGATGAGGATGATGATGATGAATAGGAGGAGGAGGAGGAGAAGGAGGAGGAGAAAGAGGAAGAGAAGGAGGTGGAAGAGGAGGAGGGGAAGGAGGAAGAGGGAGAGGAGGAGAAAAAGGAGGAGGAGGAAGAGGAAGAGGGGTACAAGGACAAGTAGGACAAGGATGGTGACGAGGATGATGTGGGGAGGATGATGATGATGATGATGATGATGATGATGATGGGTTTTTTTTCCCTGACAATTTTGCTTTAGAGGAAGAGTTTCCAACATGAATGCTCTGGAGCACATGCACCATGTGCCCCAGTTTAGGAAACAGCAGGGATGGCACGTTCAGGGTGCAAATTCTTAGTGCGACATGTGCTTCATTCTTGTACTAACTCCTCTGTGCTTTGATCAGTCAGGGTTTTTGGTTTGGTTTGGTTTGGTTTGGTTTGGGTTTTTTCCCTGACAACTTAGCTTGAGAGGAAGGGTTTCTAGCACAAGTGCTCCTGGGCAGTTCTGTCACATGAATTGTTCAATGTCATTATTTTATTTTGAGTTAATACTCCCATATTGGCTGCCTAGAGAGCAGCAGCTTCATTTCTAGATCTGGAAATGATCCACAGCACAACTTTTGCTTGCCTTTAAGGTGGAACAAAGGGCACCAAAGCTAAAATTGGTTATTTGCTGTTCTACATGTCCATGTTCCTCCTTCCTCCAGGCTTCAAGAATTGCATAAATGGGACTTTGGTATAGATGACGGCCTTCATACTGAGACAAGGTAGGAAAAGAAATTTGCAGATGCACAGAAGGTTGAAAAGCCCATGACAGCTATTCACAAGGCCTCTCTTGGGCCAGCCCTCCTGGACTCTCACATTTCCTACAATGAAATGAGAACCTTCTAGCTTCTTCAGCTGGGTTTTCTAGACAATCTGCTACCATAAGATCTCCCAAACTGCTCTCCTCATCCGTTCAACTTTGGAGAGCCAACAGGGAGCAAGGCTATGAAAGCAGAAGTCTCTGACTATGGGAAATTTGCATGGCTGAATTGCTCCAGAATTCTGGGTTGTGAAAGCTGCAAGAGTCCCTAGTAGATACAAATCTTTCCAAACCACCTGAGGACAGGGCAGACACAGCGATGTTTGGGTATTATTTCTTCTAGTGTATTCAGGGCTATTATACACAAAAAGAAAAGGCTCAATATGATCAGATCTTCCACTACGTTTATTTCTCAAGGTATGCCAACACAGTCTATCTGGAACCAATCTCCACATCTCTCATTTCTTGGGTCGTCTTTCATTTTATTTTGTGTTCGCCACATGGAGACCCAAGTGAGAATCTGTGATTTTCATTTACTGGAGTTTGGACAACACAGAAAGACTTGATGCATGCACCTCACCTTGATAAAACTGCCGTCATATTTGGCTATCCCAGTACTGGAACAAGATCAGTGCTAAGTGAATACGTTATCGCCACAACATATGGCTGCTGACAAGGCCACAGGGCTGAACTGAAGGTTTCAAAGCCCTGGGCCTGGACCAAGACACAGTGCTGACAGTGCACATTGTTGGTTAGAGAGATGGGGAGGCAGTAAATAGGTGTCAGGATATAAGCCACCATCTCCAAAAGGTCACTGAGATAGAGGTACGCCTCCTCCATCCCTAGGAACATTATTTCTGCTCCATATTTTAGATGGTGAGTCCCTATTTCAGGAGCTTTTTAGAAGCAGGTAGGTTGTTATGCATTCCTGCAGTCTCAGTGGTCAGATTGACAGACTTTCCATGCTGGGGAAAGACTAAGTCATCTGGATAGTGTGCAGAAATCTTCTTTACACTCACCTAGGACATTGGCTGTTTGCAGCATTTTCTGCACTCTCCAGTCTGCAGTGTTGGGCTTCCAAAAAGGAGTGCACAACAAGGATTTGGGAGAGTGGTGGTGTGCACTGGAGAAGGGAAGATAGGGAAGCATGAAGTACAGGTCCTGAATTTGGAAGGCAGTAATAGGGCTAAGGAGGGGACAGAAGAGAGTTGGAGATAAGGGGGTCAGATCTCTGAAAAGGCCTTTTAGGAGGGAAAACTTAAAAATAAAATGAAGAAACCTGCTTCAAAACATTGACCAGGGAATGTCTCAACCCCAAGAGCTGGTCATGGGATAGATGCTTCCTAGCAGCATACCATTTCCACATGCTGCAGGGTTTATGACTCCACACTGAACAATCCAATAGCTACAGATGTTTGGCTCCGGGAAATAAACTAGGTACAATTTCCCAAACCTGAGCACAATTGGCACAACATGTTTTATGTCCATATATCTGACCTTTCTTACCTTCTTTCTCAGGTAGCTTGATGCTCTGTCCTAACTTTCTGGGCCAGTCTATCTTGAGCCTGAAACTTACTGGCTTGGGAGTCATGGTCAGGCTTTCTTCAATTTCCTTGCAAACCCACTAATTAATTAGATTGCCATGGAGCTCAAAATGTTTTCTCCCTCAAGGACATGGCCCTTCTGGAATGCAGCCGAACTCTTCAGGGATTCATGGTAGATTACAGCACATGAGATACCAGCCGAGATAGATTTTGCAAAGGGTCCCTGAAAACACCATTACTCTGGTAGCCTCCCCACTGACCTACAGCACTTCCCTTGCTGCCACAGGGCAGACAGCAGCCAGGAAGATGGAGTCACTCACCAGCCTTTGCACTGTGCATTGAACATCTCGTTGTAGATAGGGGAATGAATAAGCTAGAGGACTGATGTGAACCAGATTGTTTGCACTCTGTCCAAAAAACTCCTCTGCAAACTTCCAATGTCGATTTTTTGCTTATCTTTCACACATAGCCTCTTTGGGTACCTTCTGGGAAATCAGGAGAAGTATGGGGTTTGCATTATCTGAGAAAAAGGATTTGCCATGCTCACCATGATCTGTTTTCATCCAAGTAGGCAGGTTTGGGCTTGATTAAGGACACACTCATCCCTGTTGTCAGAGCAAGGAAAGGCACCCTGCCAAGCAAGTGGAGCAAGAAGGGGCATGAAGGAAGGGACTGTGAAAAGGATCCTGCTTCCCACAGAGGATCAGGAAAAAAATTCAGAGTGTGTTGGAGAGAGAATAAGCTGGAGTTTGGCTCAAGTTCAAAGCCCCAGCATATTCTGGCTTTTGTGCCTTGTCCACCGTGGCCAAAGGCTGAGATCCAGTGTTTGCATCTTCCCTGTTCTCATTTTCCTAGACCTTGACAATTACTGCAGAGCACAATCTGGCCACAAGCTGCTATTGAATGCTGATCCCTCTCTGAAGGTGAGGCTTTTTTTTCTTTCCTAAGCCCTCTTCCTCAACAGTTAAGTGAACCAAAAAAGTCCTAGCCCATCAGGAGGGAACCCCAGATAAGCCACTCAGTCTCCCTCTCATCCATGAAGATGGGCCATAAATTCTGCACAAGCCCCTGTGCAAAACAACCCCATTTTCCTGCCCGTGATGTTTTTTTGACACATTCAAATGATAAATTTGAGAACAGATACATTGTGAGGTTTAAAAAAAAATATTATCATTTACTTAATCCCTGGCTGGGTGGTATTCAACATTTAGAAATACCTCCAATTAGGAATGATGGGGTGTATCTTTCTTTAACTAGCCATTCTTGGCATGATTTAAAATCACAGGACCTCTGGAACGACCACTGTGCAAATGGGTTTCAAAATTGACTGTCCAGCCTCCTTTTAACTAAGGAATAAAGGCAAGCAATTCCAGGAAAAAATCCATCAGGGGCTGTTATCAACAACACTATCTGTGCCACCAGAGGAAGACAAGAGGCAGATCCCATCTATAGAATTAAGGCCACCACAATGTGATCCTTTGTGTCCAGAGGCCTCAATGATGGGCTTAAGGGCCACAGTGCTCAAGATCTCAGTGCTCCAGTAGTTGCACTGCATGGCCACAGCACCTTTTTCTGCCTTCCAACGCTGAGGAAATGCTAAGGGTCTACAAATTCAGATTCCAGCTCAGGAAAAGAATCAAAGTCCCAGCAGTAGATCTTACAGAGTCCATTTGGAATTGCTAATGGAGGAGATAGGAGGAAAGGAAAATCATTATGCTATAATTCAGTGCATGAAAGAAGACTATGAGGGACCTCTTGAGACATCTGATCAAAATGTTGCTGTCACAGGTACTCTGCCATATGTTCCCATTCACACCTTTAATGCCACTAAAAGTCTTTTCCAGAATTGCAAGGACTTTAGTCTTCATACCATTTGAGAAACTCAGATTTGGTGCCTAAAACTTAAAAAAAGAAGAAGAAAAAAAAGTTATAACTGCAGGTCATGGTTGACAAAGCAGGCAGTAGTTCTTAACATCATGTCATGTAAAACAAGCTCATTTTCTTTTTAGTATAAGAGTTCTGTTTCCTTCCTTCCTGTTCATATCCATTCTCTAAGCTGAAACCAAAGATTTCTGTAATTATTACTGCCAAGCCCAAACAACTAAAAAAAAATCAAATCTGGCATGCAGAACATCTTCATCTACCATGACTTTCAATGGCTTATTAAATATTTCATGTACAAACACACACACACACACATTTGCACAGGAATGCCTATAGTTAACATTATTTTATGAAGCTCCCTCAATGCCAAAGAATGAGTAAAGGAAGCTGGCAAATTCTTTTACATCATGAGGTCAAGGAGATGTAATCCTAGAAATGTCGACGTTGAAAGTCAAAAAGATCTGTCAAGTCAAACTGAGGTGGTTCCTGGAGATGTTGTCTAATAACTTTAATTCATGCTGCATTATATATGCTTCGACCCTCAGAGTGTGCTTGCTGATTTTCTTTGGTAATTCAGCTGGGGAAGAGAGCAGTAGCCAAGCCATGCCAGTAATGCAGCTGTTTTCAGGAAGAAATGCAAGTACATAATGAAATTTATTAAAAACTTGAAGAGATTGTGTGGGATTCATCTCACCTGTGTTCAGATGTCTGCAGTGTAGAAGTCACCATCCCATCTGCATGCCCTGACCACTTATTTCAGTCAAAGGAGAGAATTGGCCACATGTAGCACAGAGACCATTTAGTCTGTTGGAAATATCTACTTGAGATAAGATGAACCATGTCCTGCAAATCCCTGCTTCTCTCCATTGACTTGCACCATAAACATATAGGGTGGGATTTTAAAAATGTATTTTATGTTCACAAAGTGCATGCTTTACTCTGAGAAATCTAAGTTCTATTCAAGGCAATGGTGCAAAATCCACACAACCAATGAAGTTTTAGGGGGCAACTCAGCCAAGTTACAGATTTTTAACATCATCTTTCTTTTTTACCTTATTTATTTAATTTAGTATTGCTATTGATTCTCAGTATTGGCTAGATCTCTATTTACTGTCATAAAAGTCTGAATGTTCAACTGAGTAAAGAGTACACTGGAAACATCTGCATTTATTTAAATCCCATTGTTAAAGTCAGGTGAGATGAATTCCCAAAATCAGATGGTGTTTTTTCCTTACGACACATTAACATTTAGCACATTTTATACCATGTTTTAAACACAGAATCATAGGATGGTTCAGGTTGTAAAGGACCACAGCTGGTTATCTGGTTGCACCTCCCTGCTCAAGCAGGGTCATCCCAGAGCACATGGCACAGGATTGTGCCCAGGCAGCTCTGGAACATCTCCAGTGAGGGAGACTGCACACCCTCTCTGGCTGATCTGTTCTAGCACGTGGTCACTGCACAGGAAAGTTCTTCCTCATGTTCAGGTGTGTCTAGGGGATGGTTTGCTTCCCACAACCATTCTTGGTTTTGTTTTTGCTTTGTGTTCAGAATGGTCACTGTTTCTCCTGGCTCTGGGAACCTCACAATGGGTGACAGGCAGCCCAGGATCCTGCGGGGGCTGAGGGCTGAGGGGCGACTCCTTCCTTCCAGTGGGGGTGATCGACTCAGAAGCCGCGGGGCACAGTGCATCTCATTTGAGATCCTGTTGCCTTGTGGTTTTTGCCTTTTTCTTTTTTCCCTCTTGGCTGTTTTTTTTCCTTTAGCACTGTGATTAGGGCGTGCCAGCTTGCTTCTCTGCTCCTCTGCCGCTTGGGAGCTCAGAGCCAGTGCATGGTGCTCTGGGGCCCGGGAGCATGCCAGGCCATTCCCTCTGCGTGGCGGCCCAACCCCGAAACCAGCCATCCCCAGTGAGCTGTGCAAAGGAGAAACCCCCCACCCAGCCGCGCTGTTTTCTGCTGCTGCTTCAGGGCTTTTTCCTACACTTTAGCCCGGTACCTTGTGTCTGCCAAGATCCCCTGCTGCTTCTGCTTCTGCCACCCCTTAGGGTTTGGTGCTTCAGTTCGATTCGCCGCCCCCAGAGGGGTCTGCTTGCCTCTGCTGTTCCAGCCGCTGCTCCGAGGTTCCTCCTACAGTCCGGCTGGCTGCCCAGAGTGGCACTGAGACCGGCTGCTCCCTGTCAGTTTGCAAAGGAAGCCCCTTTTCTCCATCACCCGCTGTCCGAACCATTACCCATGGGCAGAGAGGAGACTGAGCTCGCGCCACAGCGCCCCCTGCAGCCGCGGGGGAATCATCGCACCTGCCCTGCCTGGCCGGGAGCCACCAGTGCCCCTGCTGGCTGTGAGCGGAACTGCACCGCAGGGGAAGGGGCTCGACGGCCGACAGAAGGCTGCTGTTGGGTCTCTGGTTTTTGTTTGTTGTTGCTGCTGCTGTCGTTTGTTTGTCTTGTTTTATATATGTATATATATATAATACTTATATTAGTTAAGAACTGTTATTCCTTTTCCAACATTTTTGCCTGAAAGCCCCCTAATTTCAAAATTGTAGTAATTTGGAGGGTGAGGGGTCATATTCTCCTTTCCAAGGGAGGTTCCTGCCTTCCTTGGCAGACCTTTTAAAACAAGACAAGGTGGAACTTCCTGGGCATCAGTTTCTACCCATGGCTTCTTGCTTGGCAACACAGGGCAGAGCCCAGTCCATGCTCTGAACCCTCCCTGCAGACACTGACAGACATGGATGAGGTCTCCTCTCAGTTGTCTCTTCTCGAGGCTGAACAGCCCCAGCTCCTTCAACCTTTCCTGATAAGAGAGATGCTCCAGCCTCTTCATCATCTCCACAGCCTCCACTGGACCTGCTCCAGGAGCTCTATGTCTCTCTTGTCCTCAGGAGCTCAGAACTGGACACAGGTCTCCAGAGGTGCCTCACCAGGGCTGCACAGAGGGACAGGATCACCTCCCTCGACCTGCTGACAGTGTTCTTCCCAATGGACCCCAGGACACCATTGGCTTCCTTGGCCCTCAGGGCACTGCTGGTTCACAGACAGCTTGTCCACCAGGATCCCCTGGTCGTCCTCTGCAGAGCTGATCTCCAGCAGGTCAGTCCCCAGCACGGGATGATTTCTCCCCAGGTGCAGGACACTGCATTTGTCCTTGTTTAATTTCAGAAGGCTCCCCTCTGCCCAACTCTCCAATGTCTCAAGGCCCTTCTGAAGGCTGCACAGTTCTCTGGGGTACCAACTACTCCTCCCAATTTTGTGTTGCCAGTGCTCTTGATGAGGCTTCTACTCCATCATCCAAGTCATTGATCCAGCTTTGATTCACATATCGGTTTTACTGTCTATTCAGAAGAGGTAAAAATGGCATCCCTGGGGAGGGGAGGAACCCAAATATTTGTTCTATATAAACAGAAAAAGTTGCTTTGTTTTATATCCTGCATGGGGTGTTGAAGTTCAGAGCAGATAGACAGAAAACTTATGTGAAATATCATGTAGATCATATTTATATTGCCTAGTGCTCAGGTTGGTTTGTTTGGCATTAGCAACAACTCATGGCTTCCTTTTCTATAATGCTGGTTTATTTTTAATAAAATCGCATCATTTTAATTTGCATCATCTCAGCCAAGCATTTTCCTCAGATGGAGTCAAGGACAAGGAAGGAAACCTCTGTGAAATGCATTTCAAATGTTCTCCCTTCCTTGTGCAGGGCTGTTTGTTTTTTTCTCATTATAAATAAATAATAAATAAATATATGTGAGATGCCCACTGATTCTTTTTGACAAAAATAAGGCAAGAGGCTGAGAAATTATTGCCTGGGCTTTCCAGAGCTGTCACCTTGAGATGTGCTTGGCATGCCACAGTAAGAACTGGCAATAAGTACCAGCACAGAAATTTTGGTTCCAAAGATGTTTCAAGATCACTAGAAAGAACAACTTTGCCCTTCTCTGTGGTGATGATGTTTGAAGAAGTGTATGGGACAACTTAGAGAAAATGTGGATAAGTACACAGAAGACAGGGGGCTTCAGCAACTTTGAGGAGACTGGACCCAAATTTGTTTGTAGGCATTTGGGGCACATCACATGAGGATGGTTCTTCTCACTTGCCAGACAAAGCTAACCCTTTGGTGATAGCAGAAGTTCCTCAGCTGCAAATATAAGCCTGGCAAGGGAGCTACATGCACTTCCCGCTACAAGTAAGGAGCCAGGTGAAGAAAAGAGCAGGGTGTCCTGTATCACAGACTGCATTTGTGCTGCAGGAATACACTAAAAGTCATCAACCACAAAAGTGTAGCACAGCAGAGATGGCTGAACATCAGGACACAAAATTGTCATCATTCTCCTGTTCACCACAGTCTGATAATATGGATGTGATGGCCTTAGCAGTTACCTGCAGATCCTCCCTTTATATTCCTGGCATTAGATTTGGCTGCAGAAAGCAAAAACATTTAGGGAGCTGTGCTGCTACAAAGTTTTCACAAAGAGACTGCTGGAACCAATGTATTGAGGCTCTGATTAGACAGAGGTGAGCAACTAAGTCCCATCATCTTGGTTAATACTCAGGGTATGCCGTGCAACATCTTTGGAGGGACATTTTGAGCCCATTCTTAAAACCAGGCTCATCATGTTTACAAAATTCTTGAAATGTCTACTGAACAACTCAAAATATGCTGGACTCCCAGCCTCAGAAGCTGAAATGCCTACAGAGTGTGAAAAGAAAACCCTTGGCAACCTTTCAAGGGGTCTTAGACCTGCTCTGAAAGGCCTAATCTTGAAAGTGTTCTGTCTTCAGATATTTTCAGACTAACACAAAAGATGGGAATGGGAAAACATCAGCTTTTGCCTGGTTCATCCTGCTGTACAGGATCAAATCTTCCTCACGCCAGACTACTGATTGGTTAATATCACTCACCTGAGAATTGCAACCTTCCTCTGAGGGTGATGAGGAGTGATTTTCCATGGATCATTGGAGGAGATGGAGGTAGAGGGAAATTAGGAGATCTTTCTGAAAGATGTTCACCTAGACAATGATGGGGATTCCAGGTCCCGGCATTCAGTGTCTTCTTATCTCTGTTCCTTTCTCAAGTCAGGCTTCAGTGTGATTTTCCTCATTTTCCTAATTTGTGCCAATAGAAACTGTGAAATCAGTTCGTCTCCTACAGCAAGACCTGGTCCACCACCTTCTTTCTCAGAGACATAGGAAGCAAAAGCAAGTACCTTTAATCTCACAAGCCCGATCAACCCCCACTGCTTCTGCTCCATTACACAGATATCAAACCAGCTGTGTCAGGAACAGAAAATGGGCTTTGCATTATGTCCATCTGTTAGGCAAATCATGGCATAGAAAGACCACATTTGGGATCTTTTCTCTTTTCTGTGCTGTCAGTCAAATAAAACAACCAGTCCCTAAAATAGTTATGAATAATCATTAGTAAGTGAAGGCTTTGAAAATGTTTCTTGTTTATACATTTGCTGGAGGGTCTAAATCCTGGTAGAGCTTAGGAAAATCCACCGTTTTCATTAAGCTTTCAACTCAGCTTGGGCAAGGGCTCTATAGCACAGGATAATAAATAAATGTCATGCCATATGTATACATATTTTCTTCCAAGGCTGTTTTCAATTTCTCTTTTCAGGCATGTTTTGTCCTGACGATTCCCCTTGCTGGCTGTGTAAGAACAGCTTCAGCATGTCTTTGAAAGCTTTCCCAAATAGAAAGCTCATTCATGTTCTTAACTCTGAGATGAGTAACAGTTTGCAGCAATGTACCTTAGGAGCTGTAAAGCAGAGTAAACTGGATTGGAAGAGCTCCCATGTCCCTTCCCATATTTTTCATGGAAATAATAGTCTGGAGAAACAAAAGGTGTGAAAGCAATGCCAAAAGGGCCCTGGAGAGCCTGAATCTAGCAGCCTCAGCCTGATCTGTTATTTCTGCTACCACTTCACTTCCCAGATCACAAACTAAATCCAGTGTTGTATTTAGGACTACTACATGGATTTCACCAGCAGAGCTGGGCTCTCTCAAAGAGAGAGTAGTATAGTAGCTTAACACGTGGTGGAACTGCTCACCTCACCCACTATGTCCTCGCTGGTAGGAAAGCTCTCAGACACTTTGCATGATCTTCAAAAGCTTCCCACACAGGCTGCTGCCAGCAGATATGTCCTCCAGCTGGGGCTTGCCCTTTGGTCTGTGGCAGAAAGCATCTTAACAAAGCACCATAGAATCATAGATTCATAGAATGGTTTGGGTTGGAAGGGACTTTTAAAGACCATCTAGTGCCAAGTCCCCTGCGATGAGTAGGGATATCTTCAACCAGATCAGATCGGCGTGTTGTCCATGCCCTTGCCTCAGCAGAATCTGAGGCTTCTCAATATCTTGCAGCAGATTAGGCCTAAACCAACCAATTCAAAGCCCTTGAAAATACTTCCCTGCCACGGTCCATGTCAGAGAGAAGTGGAACTCGGAGATGACGCAAGACCGAGCAATAAGAGACATCGAGCATGCCATTGATGCTGATGATTTTTGGACGCATTTAGCCTGATGTGCAAGCAGAGACAGTGGGTAAAGGCAGAGGCCACAATGCAGTACACCCTCTTGGGCATATACTAACTGATTCAAAGCCCTTAAAGAAACTCTTTTAGAGGATCTACATTCATTAGGTAGCATCAAAAGCAACAGCAAACATTGTGAAATGTTGGGAAATGTAGGAAATGGGACATGCCGTTTCAAACTCACTGAGACATGTTCATATTTCATGCTAAATGTTTTCCTACATATTGGCCCA
>WEKY01036036.1:0-15268 GCA_013390045.1 Picathartes gymnocephalus
CAGGGACACTTTCCACCATCCCATTTTCTCCAAGCTGGCCTGGGACATTTCAGCCAAAGCCTCTCTGGGAGACAGAATTTGCTGCTGTTTTGACATATCCAGGTCCCCCCCATTCCTCCTGCACATCCCTCGTGGGGATTCCAAGGTGGAATAAGCCCAATTTACTCACTCTCGGAGCAGGAGACGCCGGCCCCGAAGCGTCCCCCTCCCCTGGGGCAGGACACGTGGGCCCCGTCGTGCCGGCAGTGGGACAGGGACATCTCTGTCCCCGAGCACTTGACCCCGCTCATGACCACGTCATCGGCGCTGACGTCCCCGTGCCAGTACCACGTTTCCTGGGCAAAAAAGGCAGGAAAAGGCATTTCACACATGCCTGGGGTTTAGTGGCTCTTAGGGGAATATTGACCTGCCTAAAAAATGTGGATTCTCCCACTGGGGAAGGTCAGGGCAAGACCCCACATTATCCAGGAGGAGGATGATGCCAAAGGATGCTGGAGCAGGGAACTCAGGGAAGCTGAAGTTTTGTCACCAAATCCTTAAAAACCTTAAAGCTCATCCAGTCCCACCCCATGCCATGGGCTGGGACACCTCCCACTGTCCCAGGTTGTTCAGCCTGGCCTTGAACACTTCCAGGAATCCAGGGGCAGCCACAGCTTCTCTGGGAATTCCATCCCAGCCCCTCACCAACTGTGCCAGGGAAGAATTTATTCCCAATTTTCCATCTAACTCTGGCAGTAGGAAGCCATTCCCCCTTGTCCCATCATTCCAGCCCCTGATCAAATTCCCTCACTTCTCATCATCCCCCAGTTTTCCAAAACTCATGGGAATGGCACAACATCAACACCCAAACCCCAAAACTTGGGAGAAGGGGAGCGGGGAAAGAAGCCAAAAAACCCCAATGAGAGCTGTCCATGCCCGAGCTGGGAGCAGTTTCCAGGAAAAGAAACCCCCGGCATCCCAGGGCTCCCCGTGGCCCCGGCTGTTTGGGAAGGCTGGCAGCACACAGGGCTGCCCTGTTCTGCACACTGGGGCTTTATGTTCCCGCAGCTGGGGCAGCATAAGGGCCTTTTCTGTTTGATATTCCAGCAGCCTCTGCTCAGGGAAAAAACGCCTTTTCCTCGCTGGACTCCCAGGGTTTGTGTCAACAGAGCCGGGGAGTTGGAAGGGCCACAGCTCAGGGACGTGGAGATGCTCAGCTGCTGGGATTTGATGGGGGAAATCAGCTGGAGGAAGCAGTTGGAGCTGGGAATGGCTCCAGCAGCACGTGGGCAGCTCCAGCCTCCTTCCTGCTGGGTGTCCCCTGGGCAGATCCTCCCTGGCCATGGAGAACAGGAAAATTGGTTGGGATCTGTCCATGAGCCCAGGACGGCAGAGATCATGGAATGGTTTGGGTTGGAAAGGACCTTAAAGCTCACTCCCATGGGCAGGGACACCTTCCACCATCCCAGGTTGCGCCAAGTCCCGTCCAGCCTGGCCTTGGATACTCCCAGGGATGGGGCAAAACTCATCCTTGGCCATGAACAAGCAGGGAGGGTTTGGGGCAGGAGAGGAGCAGGGAACACAAACAATTCGTGGAGCTGGATCCTGCCCCACTGCTCAGGGCTGCGCTGGAGCAACTCCAGGAGCAAAATCCTGGTTTTTTCAGGTGACCTGACACCAGTTTGAACCTGACCTCAGCATTTCAGGGAGGGACAGGAACCTGCATGCAGCCACCTGCCCAAGCAGGGACTGGGGAATGTTGGGAAGCCTGAGCTGTGAGAAAACAACAGGGAACTCAGGGAAGCAGAAGGTTTGTCATCAAATCCTTAAAAACCTTAAAGCTCATGCAGTCCCACCCCATGCCATGGGCAGGGACACCTTCCACTAGCCCAGGTTGCTCCAACCTGGCCTTGAACACCTCCAGGGATCCAGGTGCAATCACAGCTCCTCTGGGAATTCCATCCCAGGACCTCACCACCGCCCCAGGGAAGAATTTATCCCCAACATTCCATCTAACCCTGCCCTCTGGCATTAGGAAGCCATTCCCCCTTGTCCCATCATTCCAGTTCCTTTCCAAGTTCCCCCACTTCTCACCACCCGCAGCTCCTCCTGCTCCAAACCCCCACCTCCACAGCTGCTCCCACAAGGAGATTTCACCCTCAGCCTCTCTCTCCGCTCAACCCTCGGAGCTCCTTTTGGAACGAGCCCCCTCCAGCCCCCCACCCCACCCCACCCCAGGCCGGGGGGCTCACCTGGAAGGCGTGGCTGGCGAAGCCCAGCCCCAGCTGCCGGCACACCACCATGGCCTCCACGGTGCCCCAGTCGTGGCTGCAGACCGTGCCCCACCTCAGCGAGCCGTTGCGCTCGGCCAGTACCTCCACGCGGCCCTCGAAGGGGCTGCGGCCCCCGCTCAGCCGGAGCTGCGGGACATGGATACGCTCAGAGCCGAGCTGGGAAAACTCAGGCACGTTTGCCGCGGTGCCCGGTTGATAGGGGAAAACTTCCTCGCGCTTCTGTTAAGTTTGTTATGAGAGCTCGCCAGTGGGGAAAGGGAACGGCTCTTGCAGCCGGTGCTGATAGAGTTATTGTTAGGTGGGCTTTAGGGGCTGTGCATGTCCTTAACCAAAAATATGATATTTGTGCGTAGTATGTTATGTTGACGCCTTGGATCTTGACTTTTCATATTTTTCAGATCCTGTCGTACGGAGTGCGTAACTCTGAAGTGATTTGTAACCCGTTAGCTGCTCTCTCAGACTATGATAGAGATAACAACCCTCTCCAGGCCCGCTCTCCAAGGACACTTGGACGGTCCCAGGCCCAGAAAGTGCAAACCAACATCTAAAGAAAGGGGAGGCAAACTGAGGAGAATTACATCAGTAGCTGAAGTTTTAATTGGTGAATTTATGTTAATATGCTAATGGACCAGAACCTATAATTGTGACAAGAACTCGTGACTTGTCGTCCATCTTGGGGTCTGGTAGCCCAGGGTGGGCTCCCCAGGGTGTGCCTGGGAAGGCCTTCAGATAAATATTCACTTTTATTCTCTTACTCCTGCCTAGTCTCTGTTTCCAGGTAGGCAATTGAGGCATCAATATAAGGCGCGTTATTTGTAATAAAGTCGGTTGCAGCTGGACATGTGCTCTGTGCCTTTGTGTTGCTGTTCCTGCCTCCCCCGGGACAACAGCAGGACACAGAACCCATCAATCCACGGAAAACTTCCAAAGGAAAAGGCAGCAGGTGGGGAAGAAGGTTTTCTTCCCCAAAAATTTTGGAATCACTGCATACCCCCAGGCCTTGCACAAAACTCCCCCTTTAGCGCAAGACCTTGGTGAGGGATTTTCCCCCCCACAGACTGGGAAAAAGGAATTTTAACAAGACTGCACGGACACATTCCCAACCTTTCCTTAGGGAAAACAACTCGGGGCACTCGGGTGGAGCGGCACCGTGTCCCACCTTTGTGTGGGATCAGGAGGGGCTCCTCCAGGGGAAGGCACTGGAAAACCATCCAGGAATGGAGCAGCACTCGGAGTCTCCTCAGGGCTCGAGCTCAGGGAGTTTGGTTTTTCTCCCACTCTGGACAGGGGATGGTCCAGCCAAGCCCAGCAGCTCGGTGGGTTGGACCAGCTGCAGGAATAACATTCCCAGGGAAAGCTTCCCTTCCCTGCTCCTTTAGACCCTTGGAAGGAGCACTCAGAGGAGTCTATGTCTGGTTCACACAGTTGGCACAGAATCCTGGAGTGGTTGGGTCGGAAAAGGTTGAAAATTTGGTTTAAAACCCTCCTGTTCCCATGGGCAGGGACCTTCCACTATCCTAGGTAGCTCCAATCCCCATCCAACATGACCTTCCTCATTTTAAGGACTCTACCATGTCCAGAGGAGCTCAAAACTCAGCACAAAAAGGGAGACTCATCCTCATTTTCCCCCCTTTTTTTTAGATAAAACCTGAATTAAATACTCATGGCTTGGGTGAAACAATTTTTGCCCAATCGCTGCCCAAAATTCCGGCCCAAAATTCCCTCACACCTTGAGATCCCTCAGCTCCTCACCTGGTTCTGGAAGCCCATGGCTGGCACGTTGCACCTCACGGCAGCATCTTCCTCGTGGTTGCAGCCCTGGGACTCGGTGTTGAACTTGCAGTCCGTCACCGACTTCTCAAAGCCCGTGCAGTCGATCTCGTTCAGGTGGATGGGACCCATTCCTTGGGGAAAAATAAAGGAAAAAAATCCTTCTGGGTGACGAGGGAACAATCCCAACAGGTCGTGAACACCGCAGTGACATCCAGCATTCTCAAAGCCTGGGAAGAATCTGCTGATTTCTTGCAAAAATAAAACACAAAAAGCCGCGAGATTGTTGTTAATAATTGCACCCTTAAATTCTTTCCAGTATTCCCTGGGACTGCAGCATGCAGGAAAAGCCAAGTTTCCACTGTTTCATAACTTGCAGACTTCAGCTGTAGGGATTCACAAATTGTGACCTTTTGGCTGGGTCTTTTTTTTTTTGGATTATTCTCACAAGGATTTGGTGGGATTTTTTTGGATTATTCTCACAAGGGTTTGGTGTCATTTTTTGATTTTTGTTATTCTCACAACAAGGGTTTGGTGTCTTTTTTTTTTTTTTTGGTGTTTCCACCACGGGAACAAGTTGTAGGAATCACCAGGTGGTTTCAGTTCTCCTTTTGAGTTACCATTGACCACATTGTGGGATTGAAACCAACTCCCAGAGACAGGAAATCCAAACCCAAACCTGGCTCTGAGCTGCTCGAATGCCCTTCTATTTATAATGAGCTAAATTACTGTCCTGCTCTTAAATTGGAGCGTTTGAAGTCTGACTGCAGGATTGATTTTTTGCCAGGAACCTTCTAGTAATGCATTACACCATGGTGTGGTTCTGGAGGCCTCAAAGGGAATTTCAGAGCAGCAGATGAGATAATTAAGAATTAATTACTGGAACAGCTGCCTGAGCAAAAGGTCAGACTCATCATCCCCAGACTTTTTTTGCAGGGAATCTTTTTAAGTCACGGAATTCCAGTCTGGCCCCAGAAGAATTATTAAGGTTAGGGAAGAAATTCCTGGTCCCCAAATTGAACATCCCAACAAAAAAATCTGCCGTGCTCTGAATTATGGGATGTTCCTGGAGGTGGAACATCCCATTCAGGGCACCAGCGAAAGGAGTGAAGGATTTGTCTTTGCAAACAAACTGTGGGTCTGCTGATAAATAAAATTGGATACTGAGACATGAAAGAAACAATGGGAGGAACCAGAAATTCCACAGGAAAAGAAAAAGGGGGTGTTATACATTAGAAGGGGGTCTGTATTAGGAGATTTGGGAATTTCGTACCTCTCAAGTACCTCAGCCAGTGGGGAAAGAGAGAGGGAAATTAGGATAAAAAGGAGGCTGCATCCTCCACAGATTGGAGAGACCCCGTGGGAATCCCTCCCTTTGATGCCTTAAGTTTTAAGGTTTTTTTTTGTTCTGGTTTAGTGTGCAACTCTCAGCTCCATATTCAGTGTCACTGAGTTCTCCTCCCAGGGCACTCAGACACAGCAATTCTCTCCAGCCCAACATTCCAGGACAGTCATTCCCAAGCTCAGGCCCAAAAGCACCAACAACGTCAAGAAGAGGAGGCCGAGCAAGGAGGATGGAACTCCATCATTCCCAGTGATTCCTTGGCCAGTTCAGCTCAAGGTGCAAACGGAGCAGAACTTCTCCAAGTGTGAAACCCCGTGGCCAGGCCCCTTTTCTGTGCCCATCTCGAGGCCCATCCTGGCAGGGCTGCAGCCGGGCTCTGGCATTGCCAGGCTGTGCCCTTGGAAGGCCTTGCCATAAATCCCTGCTTTATTCCTCTCATTTTGTCCGCCCTCTGCTCCAGCTCACACTGACCAGGCATGATGGAAAGAGAGAGGCAAACTAGGATTTAAACGCCGCTGCATCCTCCAAAAATTGGAGAAACCCCACGGGGAACTCTCCCTTTATTCCAATGAAGGTACAAGACTCCTCTGCCTCCTTTTTGGACAGGAACCTCCAGCGTTTGGGGATAAATTTTCCTGAGCCCAGGACCCGCTGGAGGCGTGGGGGTGCTCACCTTGGCCCAGCCTGGCTCCCGCGATGGCCTCCTTGGCGCTGCCAAAGCCCAGCTCCCGGCACACCACGCTGGCCGACACCAGGTTCCAGTTGTCGTCGCACACCGTGCCCCACTCCCCGTTTTTCAGCACCTCCACCCGGCCTTCCCCGGTGTTGGCTCCTCCTTTCAGCCTCACCAGGGGTTGCTGCAAGAGACACACACAGGAGTGGTGAGGCTGCTTGGGTTTTGCCTTTTTTCCTTTTCTATCTTCCCTGTGGTTTTTTTGCACACGTATTTTTTGCACACGTATTTTTTTCACATATATTTTTGGACACGTATTTTTTGCACACGTATTTTTTGCACACGTATTTTTTGCACACGTATTTTTTGCATGTATATTTTTCGCGTATATTTTTCGCACGCATATTTTTGCACGTAGCTCTGTAGCCTGTTGTACCAGTGGCTGGTTTTCCCAGTACTTTTCCACGGCGGAAAGACAAAATAAGTTCCAGAGCTCCAAGCTCCGAGAGGTGCAGGGTCCTTGGGCTCTCTTGGTCTCTTCGAGAGACATTTCATGGGCAGAGCACAGCCAGTTCCGAGGGGGGCTCAGGAGAGGAATTGAATCACCACCTGTCCTCCTAATTAGAGCTTTTTATCAATTATGGTAATTTCCTAAAACTTGTAAAAATTTACTCATCCCTGTTGGCGGTGGGGGCTTTTGTGGATATCTTTCCATAACTGCCCCTGAAGGCCTTCAAATAAACTTCCTCTTTTATATCAACCCCTTCCTAAAATTATCTCGAATTTCATTCGCAGGTTGGGAAAAAGGCAACAGTGGGGTCACTGGGAATGGCACTTCCATCCTTTCCAGGTGTTATTTCTGGGAATCTGGGCCTAAAAATTATCCTAGAATCGCCTGAGACACTTTAAAACATCCACAACACAATTCCAGCGCTACAAGTGCTGGATGAAAGGAGATTTTTATCTGCAAAGATTTTGGTGTACATGGATTGGTTTCTCACACCTCATGTGGGAGGCAGAGAATTAAAAAAACCATCCCAGTTCTCTGCGGGTGCTTGGATTTAGGAGCCTTTTTCTGTCCTGGAAAAAAATAGGAAAAAACCATGTTCTGGTGTTCCTTGGGAGCTTTGCAGGAGGGTTGGGAATGGCCCTGAGCCCCCGTGCCCAGCTCTCCCCCCCTGGCTGCTCTGAAGGGTTTATTTGCTGTTCACACCTCCAGCCCAGGCTCCTGGGTTAATCCAGGACCAACGCTGAGCTCGAGCCCCGTAAAACCCGGCCGAGTGCTCAGTCCTGACCAATAACAAATATAATAAATGAGAGGTGGAATAAAATACCCGCCTCTTGCAGTCAGGAATAGCCAGCTGAGTGGCAGCTCCAGTCCCACTCATTTCTGGGTTTGTATTATTTAATTATTATCTGTTAATCACTGACTCCTCTCCCCAGTTCCAAGCAGGGATCTGCCAACTCCTGCTGCACCTGAGGGCTGGGTTTTGGTGGCGAGAGCAAAGCTTTGGGTGTGGAAACACCAAAAATCCTTCACTTTTCCGACTGGGAGCGTGCCTGAAGCTTTTTCTCCAGGCTGGGGTCACACCAAGGACACCCAAAGCCTAAACAAAGGCTTAAGGAATTACTTGGCAGCTCGTGCGGCTCGGGAGATTAACAATGATTTACAAAACCTTTCACCTCCCCGGCCTAAATCCTGCAAGCTCTGGTGCAAGGAAGAGCCTGGGATCCAGGCAGGGAATGCATTATTCCCACCAATAATTATTCCCATGACTGGCACCTGGGAAGAGCCCAGAGATCCCCCTAAAACCACCCAGGTACAGCCACGAAATCCAAATTTTCACAGTTTCACAAAATTCTCCTCTGAGAAACCTCCAAGATTCCCTCTCTATCCTAAGGCTGCAGCTGGAAAATTTCCCTTGGCACGCCCGTGTTTGCTGCTCCTTAAGCTGTCCTTTCCTAGCCCCCGACACTGGGAATGACCAATTCCAGCCTTGTTTTCCAACACTTTTGCACCTCCCGGGATTCTGAAGCCCCACTCAGTGCTCTCCTCCTCTCCAGGCTAAACAAACCCAGCTTTCCAAGCTCCCCGCGTTTTCCCGGTCTCCCCTCAGGGCATTTCCTCTGACATGGAGGTAGAGGAAATGCCAGCTGATTTCCACAGGGAAATTCCAGCAGAATTCCAGGGCCTGTGGAAGAGCAGCCGGGCACGAGTTCAGCTGGCTGGGGCCGAGCAGCTGCAACAGGAACGGGACCCAGGGATTTCCTCATTCCTCGCTCCCAGCTTTGCCAGCTGCCCTGGAAGCCACTCTCCCACCCTTTGGAGGTGGGAGACCGAGGAAAAACCTGGAATTTGGGAGGGTGAGAGCTCAGCTGGGTGTGCAGGGAGATGGGAATTGCAGGGGGGACGTTGTGGCTGTGGCACTTTGTGGGAATTGGTGGCGGGGGGCTTGGCAGGGGCTTCCTGCTCTAATCGGCAGCTCGATGGGATATTGGGATGGAATTCTTGGCTGTGAGGGTGGAGAGGGATTCCCAGAGAAGCTGGGCTGGAATTCCCAGAGCAGCTGTGGCTGCCCCTGGACCCCTGGAAGTGCCAAAGGCCAGGTTGGAGCACCCTGGGACAGTGGGAGATGTCCCAGCTCTTGGTAGGGGTGGAATGGGATGGACTTTGAGGTCACTTCCAACCCAAACCATTCCACCATTCTGTTTTCCCATCTGTCAGCGGATGGTGCTGGAACAGCCTTGGATACTGGGAATCTGCTGGGCAGGAAGGCCTGGAATGCCAGGACGCCGGGAACAGCTTCCCACTGCCAGAGGGCAGGGATGGATGGGATATTGGGAATAAACCCTTCCCTGCGACTGGGCTGGAATTCCCAGAGAAGCCGTGGCTGCCCCATCCCTGGAAGCGCCAGACTGGAACAAGCCCGGTGAAAGCTGTCCTGCCCACGGCGGCGGGAGGGCGGGGGTGGGATCGGACGATTTTTCAGGCTTTTCCAACCCGTTTTGGGATTCCAGGCCGGGCTGGGGCTGCTCCCTGCCCACCTCCTGCCTGAAGGCCTTTCGGAAGCCGCTGTGGCTGCTGGGGGCGAAGGCGCGGCCGGGGACGCAGCTGACCACGGCGGGCATCCCGTTCTCACACGTGCTGTTCTTCCCAGTGCCCGCCAGCTGCTTCCCCAGTTTGCAGCTGGAAACGTGGGCCTCGTTCCCACCGCAGTCCATGGAGTAAGCCCAGTAGTGCTGCTTCCTCCTGCTGGCAAACATCCTGGAGGGAATCGAGAAGGGGGAAAGTTAGGGATCCGTAAAAAAAAAAAAAAAAAAAAAAATGCAGTGATGGAGCTGAATTTTGGGAGGAAAAACGCCCTGGGATGAAGTGGGGATTGGACAGGATTATTTGGAGGCTGATGCCTTCATCCACACCATGACTCTGTTGGGGTGTCACTTAAAATCGTGGAATCGTCACAGCTGAAAAAGACCTCCAAGATCATCAAGTCCAACCACGTGAGAGGAAATAATTCCCCTGCAAGGACTAAAAAATCCGAGTAGGACTCAAAGGTGCAGCTCCAGCAAAGGACACATTCCCAGGAGTGCAGATCCCACCTCATGAGCAGGGATCAGCTCATTCCAAACAGACAGAGAGGATTTGTGCAGATAACTGGGCTGCAGAGTCCCCCAAAAACCTTCCCCTTTTGCTGACCAGCAGCAATCGGCTGGGATTGGGAAAAATCCAAAGCCTCTCCGAGCCTGTGTTAACAACCTGAGAGCAATTTCCGAGAGCAGGAGCAACTCCACTGCTGACTTGTTCACAGCAGAGCTTGGCAGCAGCTCCTGCTTCTCACTCCCAGACTTCCTGGAGCTTTTCCAGGCACTCCCGAGCAGGAAGGAGCACGTGTGATAAACTGGGAAGGGAAGGAATCCAGCTCTGTCCTAACTGGGAGGCTCTCCGGACCGGAGAGGGATGGAAATTCGGGTCAGATCAGCCTCAAAGAGGGAGTTCAAAACACCGGGAAGGCTCCGGGGAGCCCACGCCCTGCTGGGATCTCCACGTGGCTCTGTGTGATCCCGGTGCTGCTCCTCATTCCAGGAATTTCTGCCACGCAGAGCTGGGATCCGGGCATTAGCTGTGATAAATGGCACAGCGAGCTGGGTGGAATTTGGGGAGAGAAAGGAGCAATTCTGGTTTGTGCAGCACTGAGAGCCTGGGGAGCAGCTGCAGAGGGGCAAAGAGCCTTTCTGAGGGGGGTTTTTTTGGGAACTCCGCTGGGCAGCTCCAGGTTTTCCCAGCGGGTCCCTTTAGGGTTCAGGATTTAGGATTCAGATTTTGCAGGGTCGCAGATGTTTGAGGGGACGCTCTTCTCCCCTCTGCTCGCTGAGCTCTGCTGCCCAGCTCAGCACTTCTCCAGCTCTCCTGGCTCCCAGGCTCTCACTAATCCTTGCTGGAACCCCATCTCCCCGGGCTGAGGCTGGGGATGGATCCAGGCTGGAGAGGGAGCTGCGACTGCATCCCATGATGCTGGAAAAGGATGGAGCAGGGCTCGGATCCATCCCAGGGACCAACAGCAGCACCCTGCTTTTCCTCTGGGAAAAAGTGGCTGTCAGAAGCCACCTCTGGCAAGGCAGAGCTGTCAGGGACTCCCTGAGTCCAGGGGAAAGGGATGGGGAAAATAGGAATAGAGTTAAAATTTAAAAAATAAACCCCAGGAGGAGGCAACAGAAAGCAGCAGCCGCTTCCCAGCTGTGCTCAGGATGGAAGGGAGGACCTGCAGGAGCATTTTCATCCTCCACAGACAGGTCCAGAGAGCTCCAGGAACTCCAGAGCAGACAAGGAACAGCCTGAGTGAGGGAAGCAGGGATGGGGATGCCTTAGAATAGCAAACAATGACCTCATCCTGGAAATTTCATGAGGCATCAACATCTGGATGGTATTAACAGCCCTCGGGAAGCTGGGGAGATATAAAGCCCCTCCTCGGGTCCCCAGACTGAAGCTATGTAAAAAAAAGCAGAATTCAGCTGATCTTTACAGCCAGAAACTCGGGGCTTTGCTGATGTTCTGTTTTTAACACAAAAAATAAAGTCAGTGGGAGCCCGGGGTGACGCTGCTCAGGTCAGAGGTGGGAATGAACATTCCTGCTGGGAGAGCTCGGCCAGTTCCAGGTCAAGCTGGAATTCAAACCATTCCTGCTGGTGAGGAGAGAGGGATCCTCATCCCGGGAAAGCTTTAAACAAAGCTCAGGTGGAGCCCCAGGGCTGTGGGAAGGGCTGAGGGGTTGGGAAAGGAGCACTCAGAATATTCCACGATTCCACGACTTGGGGAGTAAAGAACAAACCTCTGCACACAAACTCCAGGAAAATTCACCCAAATCCCACTGAGCAGAGGCTGGGGAGCTCCTTCTCAGGGCTGTGGGCAGAGGTTTCAGCCCTGGGGAAATTCCTAAAGTTATCAAGGTGCTGCTTTCAGCCTCCGGGAGGAGGGAGGGGAGCCAGGCCCGCCAAGGCCTTTCAGATCCCGGCTTTTCCAGGGAAAAAACAAACCATGAGTGTTCCTACTACAAATATTGAGGTGATGAACTGCCCATCACCTCTGGCTGGGTTTATAACGGGGTGAGCAGACTGGTTAAACTGGGAGGTGCTGATTGATCCTGGAGCTGCTGCGCTCCTCCAGCCGTTTCTTTGTCAAGTCACCGAGGATTCAAAAAGGCATCAGCTCCATCTCTCTGATCTCAACTTTCCCCTCTCTCCATCAGCAAAATGCATTAAATTCTGCTTTCCCAGCCAGAGCAGGGACTGGGAGGAGGAGTTCCAGCAGTTCCTATATAAAACCCACCGTGAGGAACGAACAAGACCAGGGAATCAACATTAGATTTGTTTCATTTCCGAACATAAATCGTGCTGTCAGCTCCAGAGGCCGAGTTTCAGTCAGGAATAAACCTCTGGCAGCGGGACAAGGATGAACTCAGTTGTTTTCTTTCAGGCAAGATCCATCTGCAAATCGTTTCACCTCCCAGCATTGTGCAGGAGCAGAGCTCAGCAGGCAGGGCTGGGATCGGGGGCAGTGGGATTGGGGGGATGTGGGAAGGGGCAGCAGAAACCTGATCCCAGCTTTTATCCTGGCTGTGGAGCAGGAGCGGGGATGGATCTTCTCTTGGGAGAAGGGGATTCACAAATTCAAGGGAGCAAAGCCTGAGAAGTGAGGAGAAAGGACTTTTCTGAGGCTTCACATTCACAGGGAGAGGGGGTTTAGCTCCAAGATGAGCTTTTCCTTGTCCAGAACAAACCATGGGGGACAAACCCCGTGGTCCAGGTGAGAAGGTGCCACTGGTCATCATCCCAGTCCCCTGACCACAAATCCAAGGTCATTCCCAGCCCAGAACTGGGAGCTTTCCCAGTAACACCAGTTGAACACGCTGCATCCACCCATAACACAAAGGGAAGTGGCCCAGGGAAGAATTCAGCTTTTAAACCCTGCTGACAAACAAAACCGTGCAGCTGCCAAAGCTTTACGAGCCTCTCCCATCCAATAAAATGCCATCCCACCTTTTTTTTTTTTTCCAAGCTGGGATAATGTTCAGCGTGTTTCCTAAAATATTAGTGGGTGCTGGAGCCCAGCAAGGCTGAAAACAAGGAAAAGGAGGGAGGTCTTGGGACACTGAGGCTCTTCAGCAGCAGAGATCTCCTGGGCTGGGATTCGGGAGCACTTCACATTCCTAATTCCAGCTCATTTCAATGGGATTTTCAGCAGTGCTGAGTTGCTGCTGAACAACCTTCTGTCAGTTTTTCCATTTCCCTGTGTCCAAGAGACAGGACAACTCCCGAGCACCCTTTTATTTGAGGCAGATGGCTCCAGATGCTCCGGTTAATGCTTCTCTTGGAAAGGCCACAACTGGAAGCAGGAAAAATCTACTTTGTCTGTCTAGAGGTGATTTATTCCCTGCTCCTGCAGCGGATGGGAATCTCAGGGATGGGTTTGAGGGAAATGTGCTGCACTGGTGGAAACAAACCCTCCTCAAACCAATGTCCAGGGCAATGAATTCCCTGCTCACCTCGCTGGGAATCCTGCAGACAGAATCCCAGTGGGTTCTTTATTCCCGGTTTTCCCTGTGCTGCTGTGTGGCTTTGGGCTATTCCAAGCCAAGGACCTCTCCAGCAGATCAGGATCTTGCTAATGAAGGGAATGAAACATGGCCAGGCTGATCCAGAGGGAATGTTCTGAAATAGCAATTCCACAGGCCAGAAGGAGCAGGCCGGAAAACCACAGCTCCTGCCTGGAGCCCTCCCCTGATGCTTTCCCACTGCCCAGGTCACGGAGTAGGGAAAGGAACGAGACAGAATTTCATTTAAACTCTTTCACATCTGCTTTAGGACGATTTTCCTGGGGGAACAGTGTGGGAAGAGCCCGGTCTGGGATGGGGGCTGGTGACAAAAAGCAAAGTGAAGCAGTGACAACAAAAAGTCCAGAGCTCCTGGCTCCCAAGGAACAAGAAACGCAGCCTAAACCTTTCTGCTTGCAGCTCTGGAAAACACAATGTTCTCCCTATAAATCACTGGGTTCTTCCTTCATTCCAAAGGAATGTACAAATCCGGGGAGGAAAAGCAGCACTGAGGTCACAGAGGAGCCTTCTCCCAGCACCTTCTGGGATGCACAGGCAGGAATTGCACTCGGGGTGGGAAGGAGGAACCTGGGCACGAGGAAGGACAAGAAAGGCTCGTTTTATTCCAAGGTGGGTTTTTTTTTGGAGCTTCCAGTACATCCAGAACTGATCCCACCTCTGGATTTCTGCATAGGGATGGGGTGAGCAGTTGGAGAATATTTACATTATGGAACGGCAGGACACAGGGAATGGCTTCCCACTGCCAGAGGGCAGGGATGGGTGGGATATTGGGAAGGAATTCCTTCCTGGGAGGGTGGGGAGGGGCTGGGATGGAATTCCCAGAGAAGCTGTGGCTGCCCCTGCATCCCTGGAAATGTCCAAGGCCAGGCTGGAGCAGCCTGGGACAGTGGGAGGTGTCCCTGGGGATGGGATTTAAGCTCCCTTCCCACCCAAACCATTCCAGGTTAAACCACGGGAGGCAAAGACGTGATGGAGAAGGATTTGGGATAAGGGATGGAGGGACAGAGCAGGGGGAATGGTTTGAAATAGAAAGAGGGGAGGGTGAGATGGGATACTGGGAGGAATTTCTCCCTGCGAGGGTGGGGAGGGGCTGGGATGGAATTCCCAGAGAAACCCCTGGAGCCCTGGAAGTGGCCAAGGCCAGGTTGGAACAAGCCCAGTGGAAGGTGCCCTGCCTGTGGTGGGTGATAGGATTAGATGATTTTTAAGGCTTTTCCAACCCACTTTGGTATTCCAGGCCAGGTTAGAGCACCCTAGCATAGCGGAAGTTGTCCCTGGGGATGGAATTTAAGATCCCTTCCAACCCAAACCATTCCATGATTTTCTCACAGCCGATGGATTTACTGGGACAATGGGAGCAGTTTGGTCCCATCCCTGCCCTGCCCACCACACAGAGCCCATCCCAGCTGGAGGAAACCTTCATCCTTGAGCTGGAATTACAAAACAAAAAGAATTTTTGGACCGAGTCCCATCTCCCATTCCAGGCCCTGTCAAACACCGATACCCATCACGGTCTGCATCCAAAGGGTGAGGATCAGAGGCCTCCCCTGCCTGCACCAGGAAACCCTGCTCCTTCCAAACATTCGCACAGACGGAAAATCCATCTGCGGACTTTCCAGCTCCATCTGAAAAACAGCGGAACGAAGCAATTGGAGCTTTTCCTACCCCGGTGCCACCTGAAAATCTGCGTTCAGAACAAGGCCCTGAGCGTTCCAAGGAATGTCTGCGGCTCCCACCAAGCCCCGGCCTTACTTGTAGACGTTGGCGTTGTATTTCCTCTCGCTGGGGAAGCCGAACATCCCGCAGACCACACGGGAATTCTTCATGGTCCAGTGCTTGTCACAGATCTGCTTCCAGCTGCCCTCGTCCTTCACCTCCACGTAGCCCTCGGTGACAGGGACCCGCTTGCGGTAGGTGGCCAGGATGGCGCGGATCCGGATGTCCTCCACCTGGATGTTCATGTTCTGGGAGCAGAAAATAAACGGGAGTGACGCTGGATTGCAGGGAAATGGGTTTTGGGAATTCCAGGTGGGATCACAGCCCAGCCCAAGTTGTGCGGGCAGAAAATAAACGGGAGTGCTGCTGGATTGTGGGGGAA
>WEKY01036036.1:17546-32933 GCA_013390045.1 Picathartes gymnocephalus
AGGGGAATGGGGTTTGGGAATTCCAGGTGGGATCACAGCCCAGCCCAAGTTGTGCGGGCAGAAAATAAACGGGAGTGCTGCTGGATTGTGGGGGAAATGGGTTTTGGGAATTCCAGGTGGGATCACAGCTCTGAGTTGTGCTCGGGGAGGAGGTGTTGAGGAAGGGACAGGGCAGGGAGGCAAACGGGAGTGGCAGGACAAGAGGGATTCAGACTTCCAGAGGGCAGGGTTAGATGGGATATTGGGAAAAATTCTTCCCTCCGAGGGGCTGGGGTGGAATTCCCAGAGGAGCTGTGGCTGCCTCTGGATCCCTGGAAATGTCCAAGGCCAGGCTGGAGCAGGCTGGGACAGTGGGAGCTGTCCCTGCCCACGGCAGGGGGTGGGATGAGACGATTTTTAAGCTCCCTTCCAACCTGTCTGGGATTTTACGAAACAAACCTTTCCACCTTGTGCAAATCCATCCCCTGGAAGAGGATTCTTTTTCCCATTGAATAAAGGTCTAATTCATTTTATAAGTAGCCCTACAACAAATCTGCTTTGTCACCTCAATTCCAAGCGCTCTTTTCACCTGAATTTAGTCCCTGTTCCTGTGGAAATAAACCAAGCTCAGCTTTGTTGGGGCCAGCCTGGATCACGGAATCTTTCCGGGTGCAGGGAGCTGGGAGCCCTGGCACGGAAGGACTTGGGGGTTTTCATCCAAAGCCGTGATTTCATGTGGAATCTGGGATTCCAACGTGCTGACAGCAGCGTTTCTCTGGCTCCTCCTCCACAACCCGGGATGGCAAATGAGTCATGGAAAGCGAATGGATTTCACATGTGGGAGCTACGTGAGGGCACGGACCAGCCCTGCAGGGCTCCGGGGGCAAATCCCGGCTGGAAAATATTCCTGAGGGTACAAACCAGCCCTGAAGGATTCAGAGGGAAATCCTGGCTGGAAAAATATCCATGAAGGTACAAACCCTGCAGAGACCCAGGGGCAAATCCTGGCTGGAAAATATCCCTGAGGGTACAAACCTGCCCTGCAGAGTCCCAGGGACAAATCCTGGTGAGAAAGGATCCCTGAGGGCACAAACCATCCCTGCAGGACTCCAGGGGCAAATCCTGGCTGGAAAATATTCCTGAGGGTACAAACCTGCCCTGCAGGGCTCCGGGGGCAAATCCCGGCTGGAAAATATTCCTGAGGGCACGAACCAGCCCTGAAGGATTCAGAGGGAAATCCTGGCTGGAAAAATATCCATGAAGGTACAAACCCTGCAGAGACCCAGGGGCAAATCCTGGCTGGAAAATATCCCTGAGGGTACAAACCTGCCCTGCAGAGTCCCAGGGACAAATCCTGGTGAGAAAGGATCCCTGAGGGCACAAACCATCCCTGCAGGACTCCAGGGGCAAATCCTGGCTGGAAAATATTCCTGAGGGTACAAACCTGCCCTGCAGGGCTCCGGGGGCAAATCCCGGCTGGAAAATATTCCTGAGGGCACGGACCAGCCCTGCAGGGCTCCGGGGGCAAATCCTGGCTGCAAAATATCCATGAAGGTACAAATGAGCCCTGCAGGGCTCCGGGGGCAAATCCTGGCTGGAAAATATCCCTGAGGGTACAAACCAGCCCTGCAGGGCTCGGGGGGCAAATCCTGGCTGGAAAATATCCCTGAGGGTACAAACCAGCCCTGCAGGGCTCCGGGGGCAAATCCTGGCTGGAAAAGCTCCTCTGTGGCGAGCGGTTACAAAAGAGCTCCTGAAAGATGGATGAATTCCCTTCCAGGAGCCCTTTCCTTGTCAAATATATGCAAACCCACGTGGTCCTGCCCGGGGTTACATCAGAACTGAGCAATCCTCCCGTTCAACCAGTTGGAAAAGAGAAAAATTGCCCGGAGCTTTAAAGGGTCAGGGCTGGCCGGGGGATCAGAGCAGGACCTGCCGAGTCCTGCACATTCCACGGCTCGTCCATTCTCCAGATGCTTTCGCGGGGCTGGCACAACAAACGGAGCGCAGGGAAGGGCCAAGAAAGGCTGCCGGGGCAGGAAAATGGGTCAGGGAATGGCGCAAGGGATGGAACAGGAAAAGGGGCAGGGAATGGGGTTGGCATCGCCTCCTCATCCTCAGCTCTGCCCCTCCGCCCACACCACCTTGGACAACTCCCTCAAGGCATCCCCCCTCCTTTTCTTTATTTCCCCCCAGCCCCTTCCCCTTTTCTGTCTTTTATTTGCCTGCATTTACCGCTCAGTTTTGCAAATCACGGATTCCTCCTTTCCCTCTCCACTGCAGGAATTCAGTTCTCCAAAATCCGAGCTGGAGTATCCCTCAAACCCCTGGAAAACAGGATTTATCCTGTGCTGCTCACGCAGGGTTCTTCCTAGGCTGGGCTCCAGTTTTGAAAGCCCTTGTAGCCCTCAAGAATTAAAAATAACCCCTGTTATACCCAAATTCGTTACATCTGAGGCAATTCCAGGTGTTCCAAGGATCTGATGTAAGAAGGGGATTTGAAACCTCTCCAGTGGAGCCTGAGAAATCCATTTGCGGGACAAAGTTTCTCCTGAGCTTGGCAGTTTCTCCTAAAATCTTGCTGAGTTTTTGACTACGTGCTGTCAGGAAGGTATCGGAGCCTCAGGGCATTCCAGGCCTCCCCGGGCTGCTTTCCAAACCCTGCAACTTGCTTTCCCTGGTGCAATTTAGGAAACGTTTCCAGCTTTTGCCTCGATGGAGAAATTGTATTTACCCAGGGCTGGCAGAGGGAGATTTGTTCCCCTGCTTCCCCTAACCTGCATCTTTTTTTTTTTTTTTTTTTAACCAGGAACAAAAGTAATCAAAGCCTTCAATCCACTTGGAAACAGCTCTGGGTGCTGAAGATCTCAAAGTGTTTTTAATAAAGGCCAATTAAAAGGATTAACCCAAAGGCCAGAGAGCCAACACTTCCAAACTGCGCTGGAAAAACACCTGGGAAAAGATGGGAAACAGGAGGAAATCTGTGCTGGCAGCTGGGAAAGCGGGACAGGGAGTTTTCCATCTGTGATTGTGGGATTTATCCACCCTGTAGGGAGCCCTGAGTAGGTCTGAGCCCCGTGGTTAGGTGAGGATCAGCCCCGCTGCACAATAAAGTCACAGAAATGGGACATTTTCCTTCTAGACCCGACATCAGGAATGTGCTAAAGGCCACAGGTGGTTTTCACTGGACAGCCCCGTCCCTTTTCCTTGGATTTACACTGGCTGGAGGCCACAGCCGGGCCCTGGAATGAGTTCATACCCAGGGATGCTGCTCCAGGTGCTGTGTTTTGTGAGGAAGCTGCTCCACAGCTCACCCTGCTCGGGTCGCGGGCCCTTCCAGATGTTGAACATCTGCTTGCTGCTTCCCAGGATCTGCATTCCCACCTTCCTCCTCTTCCTGATCATTATACATCCCTGTCCTCACTGCTGGGCCATCCTAGGGACTTCCATCCAGGTGGAAAACCTGGAAAACCCCCAAGGCAAACAGAGGACTCGAAGGACTTCATTGGGCTTGATCTTGGAGGACTTTTCCAGCCTTAATGATCCCTGGGAGGGAGCAGCGATTCCCATCCTCTTCCTGCAGGGAAATCAGGTGCACAGAGAGCCAACTGCTTCTCCAAAGCCCAAAAAAAGGCAGGGAATCCTATCCAGGATCTCGAGGATTCAACCCCTACCTCCTTCTGCGGATCCCTCCTGCAGCAGGGAACACACCGGAACCCCCAGCTCTAAAGCTGCCACCTTCTCATCAAGAATATTTGGGTTTTCCTCTCCTGATCCAACAGATTTGGGGTTTCCCTCTTCTTCCCACTCCTCCAGCAAGGCAGGAGCTCTGTTCCCAAATCCCAGGACGTCCAGCCTGTCCCTGGAGAGCAGGGTGACACGGAACAATCCTTCCCTGCTGCATTCCTGCAGCTCCCAGGCATCTCCACCTCATGGATTTTCCGAGCCAGAGGGTGGATTTTCATGTTGCAAAGCCCTGGATGGATCTGGGAATGGCTTGCTAGGATTTATGGGATCAGAGCAGCGGGCAGAGAAAGAAAAGAGCCCACCGAGGCTGAGGAGGAGAGAGAAAAGTCACAACGATGCAAAAAAAAAAAAAAGAAAAAGAAAAAAAAACCCTCTTGAAAAATGGGAAGCTTGGGAATGCTGGGAGGTACTTTGGGATTTGCTTGTTATTTCTGCAATTATTTCTGCAGCTTAACAAATCAAAATAAGCTGTTCCAGCTGCTTCCAGAAGAGCTCTCAGCGTAGCAGGAGTGAGATACCCAAGCCTCCAGAACTCAAGATCCCTGGATTTCCCACTCCAGCACTTGAAATTCCTGTATTTCCTACTCCGGGCCTGAGATCCCTGTATTTCCCACTCCAGAACTCAAGATCTCTGGATTTCCTACTCCAGCACTCGAAATTCCTGTATTTCCTACTCCGGGCTTGAGATCCCTGTATTTCCCACTCCAGAACTCAAGATCCCTGGATTTCCCACTCCAGAACTCAAGATCCCTGGATTTCCCACTTCCAAGCTGGGCATTTGGACATTTCTTTCCCCTTGATTGGACTGGGTCGTCCTTGTTGATTATTTTACGGCAGTGAAAAATAAGGTGGGAATGGAATTTCTTCCTCTTGGATTTGGGAAAACATTCCCGGGGCCAGTGTGCCACCTCAGGCTCTGGACAAAGCTCTCCCATCTCATCCCTCTCCCCCGGAGATGCTGACTCAGCCATGAAAATAAATCCTGCTCCAACCTGGAATTCTCTTTAGTGCATCCAACTCTCTTGTCATCTTTTTTTTTTTCAGCATGAATTTGCCAAGGAGGATTAAAAAAAAGAGCAAAGCAGCAGAAAAATGAGGCAACACTTCATTCCCGGAGGGAATTCATCTCCTGATAGCTCCAACAGACCGCAGTGACATTTCCAGGATCTGTCTGAGAGCAAAACCAACCCCAATCCCGTCCTCTTTTCCCTCCCAGAGCTGGTTTAGAGCAGGGAATTTTGGAATTTTGTCTTGGGGCAAAACGAGCCCTGATCCTGTCCCATTTTCCCTCCCAGAGCTGGTTTAGACCAGGGAATTTTGGAATTTTGTCTGAGAGCAAAACCAGCCCTGATCCTGTCCCCTTTTCCCTCCCAGAGTTAGTTTAGAACCAGGAATTTTGTCTGAGGGCAAAACCAACCCTGATCCCATCCCCTTTTCCCACCCCGGGCTGGTTTAGAGCAGGGAGTTTTGGAATTCTATGTGAGAACAAAACCAACCCAAATCCCATCCCCTTTTCCCTCCCAGGGCTGGTTTAGAGCAGGGAATTTTCGATGGAGCAATTCGAGGGTTTGCTCCAGTTCTGAACAAAGAGCAAAACCTCAGAGAGGAATTCAAGCCATTGCAGAGCTCGGTTTTATGCTGGAAAATTCAAGAACAAAGGATCAGAATAAGCACACTGAGGGTTCTGCAGGAGAAAGGGCTGCCCGGAGCTTTTTTCCCAATAATTCTTTGGGATTGGAATGGTTTCCTTTGGCGGCAGAGGTTTTGTTACACCGGGGCTGTTCAATAATGCAAATCCAGGCAGGAATGGTTTATCCTCCGACAGCAGTGCTGGAGCAGCTGGGTTGATGGTGAAAACAGATTCCAGAGAAAAATCGGGAGCAAACAACTCCTGATGGATAAAGCAGATTCCTAAAATCCCCCTCTCTGTGCTCCGTGGACACGTGGAGAGCAATCCCACAGGAAGGAAAACTCTGGGAGCAAGAGAAAGCTGAAGCCTAACCCTAAACCATGACTTGTCCTAGGGAGGCAAAGATGGGGTGGAGAAGGATTTGGGATGAGGGAGGGAGGGACAGGATGGGGGGAATGGTTTGAAACGGAGAGAGGGCAGGGATAGATGGGAATAAATCCTTCCCTGGGAGGGTAGGAAAGGGCTGGGATGGAATTCCCAGAGCAGCTGTGGCTGCCCCTGGATCCCTGGAAGTGCCCAAGGCCAGGCTGGAGCAGCCTGGGACAGTGGGAGGTGTCCCTGGGGATGGGATTTAAGCTCCCTTCCCACCCAAACCATTCCAGGTTAAACCACGGGAGGCAAAGACGTGATGGAGAAGGATTTGGGATAAGGGATGGAGGGACAGAGCAGGGGGAATGGTTTGAAATAGAAAGAGGGGAGGGTGAGATGGGATACTGGGAGGAATTTCTCCCTGCGAGGGTGGGGAGGGGCTGGGATGGAATTCCCAGAGAAACCCCTGGAGCCCTGGAAGTGGCCAAGGCCAGGTTGGAACAAGCCCAGTGGAAGGTGCCCTGCCTGTGGTGGGTGATAGGATTAGATGATTTTTAAGGCTTTTCCAACCCATTTTGGCATTCCAGGCCAGGTTGGAGCACCCTAGCATAGCGGAAGTTGTCCCTGGGGATGGAATTTAAGATCCCTTCCCACCCAAACCATTCCGGGATTCCACGATCTCTGCTGGGACTTCCAGCATCCTACAACACAAATTAGTACAAAACCGAGGCAAAAACGTGTGAAACTCTTCCATTTGGGCCCTGTTTTCCTCCATCCCAATCCTTTCCTTGCCAGGAGCCACATCCAGGGCCCCAGAGCTGCTCCTCTCCAGCCGGGACACAAAAGCCCTGGCAGCGGCTCCGAGCTCCCTTACGAAAGCAGGGACTCGCGGCCTCGGCAGTCGGGGCCAGCCCAGAGAAAAGGCTTTGGTTTCCAGCCCTCACAAAAGGATTCCTGGCTCGGAAAAGTTTTCACATGAGCCTCGACTGCTTTTGTTTCCACCCTCTGAACCAAACGCTTCCCCACGGCTCCGGATCCGAGGGCAAAATCCCACCCAAGTTTCGGAATATTGGCCTGCGCCGTTTGCCGCGGGTTTTGTGCCGGCGGGTGATGCCCGGGGTGGTTTGTCTGCGGCTTTCGCCGTGCCCAAACCCAGCCATTCCCTTTCCTTTCGGAGGATGCTCAGGAATCAATCCAGGGAGAGGATCCTGTTCCTAGAAATCCCAGGCTGCAGACGCTGCCCCGGTGCTGAATCACCCCGGAGTTTGGATTTCTCGCTGCTCTCTCCCTGGATATTTCATTTCCATTTTCATTCCTCTCCTGCTTTAAGAGCTCCATGATTCCCTCAAACTCCTCTTTCCTTCCCTGAGCCTGACCTATCCCACTGCCCCTTAAATAAAACCTATTTTCATCCTTTTTCACTCCCAACAGAGCTCCAGCATTTCTCAGCTTCCAAACATTGGGAATTAAGGTTGAAACTTGGACAATACATTGATTTTTTTTTTTTCCCCTCCATTTCAGAACACAACGCAAAAATCTTTCCACAGGGGCATAAAAACCAAAGGAAAACTACTGGTTTTTCTTCACCTCCATCGGAACGGGTGGAATCTGTTTGGGTTTAAACATCTGGAGCGGAGCCTCTGAGTCACCCCAAGGTCCTGGCTGCTAAATAAACACGGGAGGAGGGGACAAAGCCGGGGGACAGCGGTGCCCTGGGGACAGGAGCTGGGCTGCAGCAGCACAAAAGGGTGAGAGAGCAGAGTTTGAGCCAGGCTTAGGGGCCGGGAGCAGACCCCGGGCTGACAAAAGCCCGGCTGAGCTGGGAAAGGCTCCATGGAGGCCGGGCAGAGCGAGGGGACAGCGCTGGGAGAGGCTGGGGACACCAGGGAGGGGCCAGAGCAGCAGCAGCGGAGCCTGGACAGGCTTTGGCACGGGGCAGGCTCAGCTCAGGGCAGGCTCGGCTTAGGGAGGACAGGGCTCAGCCCCAGGGCTGGGGGGTTCTGATGGGCAGGGTTTGGTCAGAGGCTGGGTCCTTTCTGCTGAGCTGCCTCCGAGTGTCTGGGTCAGGCACTGCAAGCTGGGGAAGTTTGTGGTCAGGGCACAGCAAGGTCAGGAGCACAGAATTAATTCAATTAAATCTGTGCAAAAAACCTCCGAGCTCATTAAGCGCAACCTCTGAGCGATCAGCACCTTCTCGCCCAGACCATCCCGCTCTGTCCTGAGGAGAAGTTCAGTATTTGAACAGAAAAATGGCCTTGAAAGGCATTTCCAACCCAAACCCTTCCAGGATTCCCTGATCCCAGCAGCCTGACCTGCCACAAAGGAGCCACTGAGGCAATGATCACACTCACTCTGAATTCACAGCACTAAAACAGGGTGGGTTACCCCAAAAATCAGCGTCACTAACACTTTCCTGAAGTCAGGAGGTGCCGAGGGCCCACAGAGCAGCAGAATTCGTGCTGCACTTTGGGTTGGAGAATGAAACATTTACAGCGAGGGGAAACTCAAAGCCTGTTGTCACAACAGACAGGCAAATAAAGCTTTTCTAACTAAACACCGAGGGCTGCGGGACACGCAGGCGGGGTGGGAGTGACCTGTGTGACAAATCCCCACAGCGGGGACAGAGATTCCACTGATTTTCATGGCAAAAACCTGGAAAAGAGGGAGATTTACCTGGGGACGAGGCACAAACCTTGTCTCCCTTCCCTCCCTGCACATCCCGGTTTGGCAGAGCCTGGTTTGGCTGAAAGCTCCTGAGCTAGGACATGGCAGAGCCTTTTCCCACTCATTAAAGATCTGGAATTAACAGAACCGTGGAATGGTTGGTGTTAGAAGGGACCTTAAACCCCATCTCACCCCAGCCCTGGGACGCCTTCCCCTCTCCCAGGCTGCTCCAAGCCCCGTCCAACCCAGCCTTGGACACTTCCAGGGATGGCTCAACCCACTTTAAACCCGGCACAACCAAAGCCTTTGAGCCTCTGGGCTTTGAAGTGAGATTTTTCTGCCTCGCGAGTCCCCAGAGGGGAAATAAAAGGCCAGAAATAGCAGCAGGACCTGGCGTGCTGAGCCAGACCTGTCTGGCCACCGTCTGGCCAAAGCCCTGGGCTGGCCTCAGGTACCAGAGCTATTTGTGAGCCTCTCAAAGCTGCAGAAATTCGATATATTTAGAGCCTGGCCTATTTGAAGGCTGTGTGGGCGCAGGCAGAGGAAGGAGGTGGACAGCAAATATTTTGTTCAGGATGTTTTGGGGTGTGCATTCCATCAAATCCCCCTGGTGCGTTGACTTAGGGAATTTAGGAAGGTAGGAATCAGTCACTGCGGCCTTGAGACGGCTGCAGAAGCTGCAGGCGGGTCTGGAATGAGTTTGGGTGACACAGAGTGGCTGCGGGCACTGTTGGGAAAACAGGGATGGCATTCCTAGTTTTGGGAACACGCAGGGAATCGTTGGGATTTCAGAGCTCCCGGCACCCAGCAAAGGCTCTGCCCCTCCATCACCCTCCAGAAATCCTCTAAAATCTGCAGTGGGAGTGGAGAACAGCAAAAAAAAAAAAAAAAAAAAAGGAATTTTAACAAGGGAGGGATGGAATTCTGCTGCTGCCAGAAGGGTTAACCCCTTCCTGCCTGTCTCCCCCTCCTTATCACAGCTCTCCCAAAACACTTCAGGGTTTGGGTTGGAAATGCCTTTCAAGACCATTTTTCTGTTCAAACATTGAATTTCTCCTCAGGACAGAGTGGGATGGTCTGGGTGAGAAGGTGCTGATTGCTCAGAGGTTGGGCTTAATGAGCTCGGAGGTCTAATGCACAGATTTAATTTAATTAATTAAACTAATTCTGTGTTTCTGCGCTCCTGACCTTGTTGTGTCCTGGCAATAAATTTTCCCAGCTTTCAGTGCTTGACCCAGAGGTCAAGCACTGCCCCTTCCCAGCAGGAAAAGGGATGGAAAAGCTCAGGGATGGGAAGAGATGTGACATAACCCCCGAAACATGAGCTGGGATGGGAAGGGATCTGTCTGAGCACATCCATATGGAATGGCCCAGTGATTTATGGCCATGGAAAATTTCACCCTATCCCCTTTATCCGCAGCTTTTCCAAACTGGGAAGTGAAGCTGTGCCGGCGTCCAATGAAAACAAACTCGAGGTTATCGAGTTGCTTCTGGAGCAGTGGGGGCTCCTCGTGGGGCAGAGCTGAGCCAGCCAGGCCAGATTTGGGCAAAATGTCACGGTGGGGTCACCGCTGCTTTTCCATCCCCTGATTCTCCACGTTCCCAGCCCTTCCCAGTCCCAGGGAATTTGCACCAAGGGGGCTTTAGGACTTCCTAAAGGATGACCAAAAGCTGAAAGAATTGGGATTGTTCAGAAGTTTTGGGGTGACCTCGTTGTGGCCTTCCAGTGCCTGCAGGAGTTGCAGAAACACGGGGAGGGATTTGGGATGTGGGGTGGAATGCCAGGACACAGGGAATGGCTTCCCACTGGAAAAGGGGAGGTTTGGGTGGGATATTGGGAAGGAATTCCTGGCTGTGAGGGCAGGGAGGCCCTGCGATGGAATTCCCAGAGAAGCTGTGGCTTCCCCTGGATCCCTGGAAGCATCCAGGGCCACTCTCAAGGTGAAGAACCTTTCCCAATATCCAGATAAACCCCCCCTGGCCCAGTTCCAACCATCCCCTCAGATTACAGGTACCAAAATCCTGTTAATCCGTAGGCTGTGCCGTCGGATCCATTTGGGAATCCCAGCCAGGGTGGGAATGCAGAATCCAACACCCAGGCTCAGTTTAGCACATCCAGCCAGGCCCATTTCAGTAAATCCTGGTTTGCACAGCAGCTGAAGCAGGAACTGGACTCTCTTCCCCTGGGAATCCCGGTGGGATCGTGCTGGTTTTGCTCCGTCAGTGCAAAAGCTGAGGGAGAATCCTGACCACAGCAGTGCTCAGAGGAAATTCCAGCCCCCTCACCCCTCATTCCAAAGAGGAAACATCACTGGGACAAGCTCTGGGCTCCAGGAGGAACCCAGGGACTCACAAATGATGATGTTTCCCCTGATGAATGCGAGGAATGACCTGCAGAATTCCCAGGAGGGTTGGAAAGGGCAAAGACTTCCAAACGCGCCTTCACAGGAGGCTTTGGATGGCCGTGGTTCGGATTTCTGAGCCCCTGGGTCTCCCTGCTCCTGTTTTTGGCTCCAGCTGTGTCCCACTGGCTGCTGAGGAGATAAAGCAAAGGTAGGAGAGGGAAAACTCGGAGGGGGAAGGAGCTGGAACATTTGACAGCCAGTCGTGAGTGCAAGGAGCTGCCACGATGGCATCCTAAACATTCCAGCTCCTCACCTCCAGCCTTCACCCTGTGGCAAGGAAATAAATCAGCTGGGAAGGAGCTCCAGGGATTTTATTTTATAGAGAGAGAGGAAAAATCGGCTGGGAACTGCAGAGTGGAAGCAGCTCTGGGTGGGAAAGTTCATGAAATTCAGGGAGAAAAAGAATCCCGGGATGGTTTGGGTGGGAAAAGAACTTAAAATCATCCAATGCCACCCCCTGCCATGAGCAGGGACAATTCCCAGGGCTCCAGCCTGGCCTTGGACACTTCCAAGGATGGAGCAGCCACAGAATTCTCTGGGAATTCCAGTCCAGCCCCTCCCCACCCTCACAGGGAGGGTTTTTTCCCCCCCAATCTCTAATTTTCACCTGCTCCCTGTCAGTTTGACAGGCAGGGGACGAGCTGGTGGCGCAGCAGCCTCTCCCCAGGAAACGCAGGATTTTCACCCCGTTCTGTGCAGCTCCTTAAAAATAAATCCACTTCTCCCTTTTCCCTCCACCTCCCCCGATGGATCCAGGTTCTGCTCCCTGAATCGCACCGGCCTCGTGGTTCATCTGGAGTTTCAGCACCCCCGGAGCAGCAGCCGAGCTCATTCCCAATTATCCGACCTGCTCCGCTCACCCAGCTCCGGTGCTGAGCTAATGGAAAAGCAGAGCCCTCCCAAAGCTTCCGTGATTAATTCCTGGAGCAGCTCGGGCTGAGGTGACCTCTTGTCTAGACGAAACCAGATTTTCCTCCAGGTGTTTTGAGGGCTCTCCGTGGTTTTGGAGGAGCCAAAAGCCACCCCTGGCGTTCCGTGATCCCGCCTCATTCCCTGGGACACAACGGAGCCATTGACGGAGCAGCTGGGGATGATCCCAGCTGAGCCGAGGGGAGGCGAGGTCAGGCCAAGGGAAGGAATTTAATCCCTCGTATCCTGGACCTGCAGCCTTTCCCTGGAATGCTGAGCGCTGCCTGCTCATCCCCTTTCAGCTCACGGACAATCCTAAGGATTCATCCCTGGGGACGGCGCTGGGATGTGCAGCACATCCCGGGTATTCCCTGGATGCCCGAAATGAGCTCTGGAAAACACGGGAGGGGCTCTCTCCATACATTTTGGCCGAGAGCAGCCAGGGAATTGAGAAATTGAAAAATCCAAGAGAAGGGAGGTGCCTGAGGCACCACAAACTTCCCAACCTGAGGAGTTGAAGGAGAAAAATCCCCTTTTTTTCCCCCCTCCGAAGAGCTCAGCCCAGCTCCCTTTCAGCCCAGCACTCCCTCATTCCTTTTTCCCGCAGAAATCCCGCTGGGATGTGATCCAAGCCCTCTGGATCTGTCATCTCCTCAAATTTCCCCCTCGGCCTCCCAGTCCGCCCCAGTGACAGCCCAGAACCTTCCCTACGACTTCCCCTCCTCGCTTCCAGCCCTAATCCCACATTCCCACAAATATTTCCATACTTTTAATCACAGTTTCTCCACCATTGCTCATCCGAACTACGCAAAAAATCCGTTTATATCTTCCCTATAAATCCGGCCGTGGCCGTAGGAATTGTTCCACCTCAAATCCAGCCCTTCCCCACTGCCCCCGTTATTCCAGAGAGCTCCAAACTGGTCCCAGCATTAAAAGGGGGGAGAAAACTCAGGATTTTTGTCCGTTGGAGCCAAAAAAAAGGCTGGAAGTTCTGTGAGAACAGCGCGCATTTTCTGTCTCGAAATTAATTCTTTGAAATACTAAAAGATATAAAATATATTAATAATTTTCAATTTTGAAAAATGGATTGAGGAACCGGAATAATTTCTAGTAAAAAAAAAATAATTAAATAATGATTTCAAATTTTTGTTATTTGTCTGACATTCTGAGATTGGAACCTGAATTTTGCCTCTCCAGCCCAGCCAGAAGCAGCCAAGAGTTTGTTTTAATCCCAGGAATGGGATAAATATGGGATAAATTGATCATGTGAACAAATATGGGACAAATCAATAATGTGAATAAATATGGGGGGTAAATAGGGGATAAATTGATAATGGGAATAAATATGGGATAAAATGATAATGGGAATAAATACAGAGGATAAATGTGGGATAAACTGATAATGTGAATAAATATGGGATAAATATTGGATAAATTGATAATGTGAAAAAATGTGTGGGATAAATATGGGATAAATTGATAATGTGGATAAATATGGGATAAGGGAATAAATATGTGAAATAAAGATGGGATAAATTGATAACGTGAATAAATATGGGTATAAATTGATAATGTGAATAAATGGGGGATAAATATGGGATAAATTGATAATGGGAATAAATATAAGATAAATATTGGATAAATTGATAACTTGAATAAATGTGTGGGATAAATATGGGATAAATTGATAATATGCATAAATACGGGATAAATACAGGATAAACTGATAATGTGAATAAACATGACATAAATTGAAAACATGAATAAATATGGGATAAATTGGTAATGGGAATAAATGTGAGGGATAAACATGGGATCAACTGTTAATGTGAATAAACATGGGATAAATATGGGATAAACTGATAATGTGAATAAATATGGGATAAATACGGGATAAACTGATAATGGGAACAAATACGTGGGATAAATTGATAGCATGAATAAATATGGGGTAAAGATGGGATAAACTGATAATGGGAATAGATATAGGGGATAAATATGGGATAAACTGATAACGTGAATAAATACGGGATAAACTGATAATGGGAACAAATACGTGGGATAAATTGATAGCATGAATAAATATGGGGTAAAGATGGGATAAACTGATAATGGGAATAAATATAGGGGATAAATATGGGATAAACTGATAATGTGAATAAATATGGGATAAATACGGGATAAACTGATAATGGGAACAAATACGTGGGATAAATTGATAGCATGAATAAATATGGGGTAAAGATGGGATAAACTGATAATGGGAATAAATATAGGGGATAAATATGGGATAAATTGATAACGTGAATAAATACGAGGCATAAACATGGGATAAACTGACAATTTATACCGCTCCCAGCCATCCGGATCGGCGTTTTTACCCCAATTACCTCGATTTGATTAATCAGGGAGTTGTCAAACTTGAAGCCGGGGATCCTTTTCTCGCTGCACACCACGCCCACGTCCTCGGTGTGTTTGCAGTCGCTCACTCCCCAGCCATTGGAGCCGCAGGCGGCCAGGCTGCTCTCCTTGCCCGTGCAGTGCACGTTGTCCAGCCAGATCTTCCCTGGAAAAGGAGGAAAACACGACTGAGATTCCAAGAGGAGGAATCCCGGCTGGACTGGAAACCTGGGAAGTTGCTGGGTCTCTCTCAGTGTGAAAATGAAGGTAATTTAGGTGAATAAAGCAGCTAAAAAGTGGCACCTCAAGGGGTGATGGAGTGGGAAAAGCTCTGTCCCATGGCTTTTCCCATCCTTTATCCATTTGGGAATAAAAATCCCCCTCCAGCTTGTGCTGCTTCAGGGTTAAGGGATTAAAACTCTCAGTGTGAAAAATCGAGGTGCGAAAATGAAGGTGGATAAAGCAGCAGCTCAAGCAGTGCACGTTGTCCAGCCAGATTTTCCCTGGAAAAACTGAGATTCCAAGAGGAAGAATCTGGGCTGGATTCCCCGAATCTGGATTCCAGGGAATCTTCCCTGGAAACCTGGGAAGCTGCTGGGTCTGTCTCAGTGTGAAAATCAAGGCAATATAGGTGAATAAAGCAGCTAAAAAGTGGCACCTCAAGGGCGGATGGATTGGGAAAAGCTCTGTCCCGTGGCTTTTCCCATCCTTTTTCCATTTGGGAATAAAAATCCCCCTCCAGCCTGGCCTGCTGCAGGGTTCAGTGATGAAAATTCCGATTAAAATCACTCCATGCCCTCAATTTCACTGATTAGGTCCTGCCCTCCAATCACTCCCAAATCATGCCTGATTTATCAAATCCTCATTCAATCCCTGGTGAAAACAGCTCTGAGATTCCTTAAAATTCCTTAAAGTCGGATTTTTACACCTCTCTCACAAGCCACTGGTGTTGGGAGCTGCTGTTGTTTGGGGGCTCTTGGAAAATGAAAATTCCAGCTCCAGTTTCCAGCCTGGAATTCCCATTTTCCCTGGGTGTGTGTGCACTGGCACATATCTTATATTTAAAAATATGTATTATAAATATATCTAATAGATTAAAATATCAAATAGATTATACGTGAAAATGTTCTAATATTAATTAAACAAATTTATCTATTAAAATGCTAAAATATTAAAGAAATAGATTTATTTACTTATATATAATTATATATTATTGATTGATATAATGACATGTTCATTAAATATCAAAGAAACCTAGTTATTTAAAATATTAAATAAATATAT
>WEKY01036039.1:0-71376 GCA_013390045.1 Picathartes gymnocephalus
CTGTGATTCTGTGAAATATACATTTGACTTATTTGCCTTTGGAATGAACTAGACAGATTTCAGTACTTAAGGAGATTGCATTTAAATCATCCATGGGTTTTGAAAACAACATTATTACTTGGTATCATAAACAATTCCCAATTTTTGGATCTTCTTGAGCTAGACTCAGTTTTAGTCCTAGTAGCAACAATTCTATTAAGGTTGTGAGGAAAATGGAATTGCAATGAACTGGTATATATCTTTCTTAAAAATTATAATGTGACAAATGTTTTATTTTAGCTTCTCTTGAGGATTTCCTGGATATTAAAAATAATCTTAATATAGTCACTGGCTGGCACTAACATAGCACTCTAACTGCCTGTTTCAGAGAAAGCAGAGGACTGTATTTTCCTGGCAGCCTTTCACAATGTGCTGTTCACATTGTAAATGTGCTTTGTTATCTAGCAGTATCAAGACATCACTGGATAAAAAGGTATTTTAACTTCATGCTTTGAAAGTCTAATTCTGCCCTTTCTTGGGTTGAAAACAATCCATTGTCTTCAACATGAACAAGAGGGATTTACACCATTCAAAGCAAGAGGAAAATCCTTTTTTTTTCCTGCTATATTGACCTCCATTAGTGTGTCTTAAATTGTTGGTTTTCGAATACAGTTTCACATACTCCTAACTTGTCCATTTTCATACTGTCTTCCCAGCTCCCTGAAGCTCCATCAGTGGTAGCAATAGTGTGGATATGGCAGTTGTGCACACCTTATCTACTGCATTTTACAGCTCCACTGAAGTTTAGGTGATGAGACTGTAAAATGGGGCAGATTTTCAGAAAAAGACCCAGCCTAGTATCCACATAGCAGACCATGGTGGAACTAAAAGCTGAACATTTTGAAACATCTGACTAGAGTTGCTGCAGGTATCTCTCCAAGTCAAGATGGTCCAAATGAACTAGATGGTCTTTAATGTCTCTTCCAAACAAAACCATTCTATGATTCTGTGAAGGTGTCCTAACAGATCCTAAATTCTTCCTAAAAATGTAGGACCTTTTCAGTCATCTACAGGGCTACCAAAGGAAAACCTCCCTGGGGCTGCCACAGACCTCAGGATGCTTAATACAAGGAGGAACTGACTGTGGATCCACTTTAGAAACAAAGAAAACTCAAAATGTATCTCTCAATTGTCAGGAACGGATTTGTGGTTGTTCTGTGATTGTGAATGGGAGCTGATTCTGTGTAGAGGGGAAGGGACGAACTTGAGGGAAAATAATTTAAAAGCTCAAAATTCTCATTTCTGCCACAACTTTGAGGATGTGTTGTACCTTTTTTTTTTTTTTTGCAGTCATTACCTCAGTAGTTTGTGTTAACACTACATTCTTCTTGTGAAATCTCAGAAACAGCTTTAACTTACGTTTTCTGGAAAAAAATATAGCTGTTCCTTAATTTGCTTCACCACCACCAGCAAGACAATAGTTAACTACAGAAAGGAGACAGGTAAGAGCTCAAGCTGCACAGAGCAGCCACTGCAGCAGGGAGTGCCCATCCAGCCTTAATACGCAACAGAAATGCAGGCGATGTGCAAATTCAGCTTCCCAGGACCAGCAGTACCTGGAGCTGGCAGCTCATAAAACCCGCACACAGCCCTGGAAGTCATGCAGGGAAATGAAGTGTGGAATAAACCACATCATGCAGTGACTAGAATGTCACTTCACACTGCTCAAAATCTTGAGTAAAATCTGTTTCTCTCTGATAACATTGTGGATATGATTAGCTAACAGCTTTAGAAAGGGAAAGCAGACTTGTTTCTTTTCTCTCTGCTAATCATTTAAAAAAGAAAATAAAATAAGGCATCAATCACTGCCAGCTCTCTTATCTATCTCCATTCAAGTGACAGCACAATGGGCTTCAGTGAGGTTGTTCAAAAAAAGCTCTCAAGAGTGCATTCAAAGTCAAACTGATTATGTGTTAAGTATTTTGGGGCAGATCCTCACTTCATGTAAGGAAGCAAGGTCCCAGGGACTTCACAGACCTGGCTTTGGTGTGTTCCAGCTAAGAACAGTTTTTGTTCCCAGTGTGGCAGGCTAGCAAGCAAAACTGACATGAGCATGGGATTCCCTCACTTAACACAACAACACAGAGATCTCCAGTGTAGGTTTTTCTTCCTTTACGGACTTTTTCTATACAGCAGAGATGAAGTGGGCACAAGTCTCCAAGGATCCTACTCACCTTGGTTTTGGATTTGATCTCCACTCCCTCTTCTGAGGGGGCTATCTCAGTTTTCTCCTTTACCTCATTTTGGCTCACATCACAGGGCCACACTGGAGCATGCAAACTGGACTGTTTTCAGAGGAAATAAAGCTGGAAGGGGCAGATCTGAACCTGACACACTCCCTCCCCATATTTAAATCCCCGCCTCCAAGGTAAATATAGCATGGAAGTCAGGTTCCAGACTATAGCTCTTCACCAGTCAGTCCATGCCAAATGCCAATGGAGACAACAGTGTTCTGGTGGCTTCTACAGATGTAGTTACCTGCATTTAATCAAAATAATTCCACCTCAAGCTGTTTTATATAAACAACATAACAAAACCACAGAATTCAAGTGCTGAAGGAGTGGGAACGCTGTTGTCAGATCATTTTCAGGGAAACTTTTTGTGTTCGCAGATCAGATGGGTTGACAGTATAAGGACCTCTCCATGCCCTGGCAGTCTGAACCCCAGAAGGGATGAGGTCAGCCTGAACATCTCTGATGGGAACAGACCAGTGACTAAGGCCTCAAATGTACACGTCATGATCCTGGGCCCACTAGTGTTATCAGGAGCTTTCCCAGTGTGGGATTCATCCAACCAGATGTTGGCATCTGTGCTGCACATCCTGCAATCTGTGTTCTTGTACCATCAGCAGAGAGAAACCAGCACACGTGAGGCAGAACTTGTCTAATGCTAAAGCCCATGTCTGAAACTGGTGAGGAAGATAATCCCTAGCAGTTCTTTGTTCTGTTTGTCAGCTATGCAGGGAGACAGCAAGGCCAAGCTCTGATGGAGAGAGAGGATGCTTTGAGCACATACAGAGTCAGGTGGGCTGAATGCAAACCCCTCTAAGTGTGACAGGCTTCTGATAGCCCCTTAACAATAAATATGGGTCATAAATCAATACATCTTCACCCTGCAGGAATGAGTCTTCAAAGGCCTCCAAGCTGGTAGAGCGGTTATTTTTGCACGTACACATTACAGTGACTCCTTCTCAAAGTCACTGTTCCTACCAATCACTGTGTCACAATGCAGGGAGACTGTCCTGCTTTACACAAGTGACACAGACCAAAGGTTCTGCCCTCAGGTAAGACAGCAAACACCTGTCAGTGCTCCTGGATTAGGATGCTGTGTATACATGCTACACCACATGTCTGCCAATGCAACAGAGACACAGGATATACACAGAGCCAATGCTCAGTTCAGGCTGAGGAGAAAGTAGATAAAGAGCCTTCCATTTAACTACCCCCAACTTGAGACACATGGCGATTGTGCTCCCAAATCTGCATTATCAAGAACCAAAGCAAGATTTGTTATGCTACCTAAAAAATAAGAACACACTGCAACAGAAATGTATGTCCTTTATTAACAACTTTTCAAAATAAATCTGAAGAAAAAAAGTCTTTGGTGACACTATCTATAAAACCAACCTATCTTAGATGGTAAACCTATGATGTTATACAGGTCAATGAAGTAAACCAAATTATATGGCTTTTAAATTTCTCATTCTCTCTTTTTCTCTCACTCACACATTTGCTTTAGGTTTAATTGCACCATGTTGTCAATAGTCAAACAAAGAGGGAGAAACACTTTAAAAAAGATGTGGCAGTACTATGAAAACATTGGTAATGCATTAGAAAATTTTTCTCAAAAATGTACATTTTATACAAAATAAGATCGTATTTTTGTTTGCTTTTTTGCTTTACATTTGCCGAGCTAAGAATTCCCATTTCAGGTTTCCATTCTCATAATCCAAACACTATACATATTTTCTCTCAAAATAAATATACAGAATTATGTACAAGGTCGCAAGGCCCATTGGATCATCACTAACTCACTGTGAAATAATCACTAAAAACATTGTGAAAGAGTGGGAGGGAGCATCTCAAAGCATCTGATGAGTCCTGTACCCCCCACCCCCCAGTTTAACCCTTGCCTAATTTAACTCCCTCTAATTTAACTCCAACTTAAAAAATGTGTGTGAAGACGGTTAAAATAGTGGTATAAAGGCCAGCTTGACTTAGTTTTAAACAAGGGTGAGATGTACAAAATTTTGGAAGATGCAATTTTATTTCCAGCAGACACCAGCTAAGACGCTGCGTGGGGCAGGTCCCTTCTTGGAAGACCACGGGTCCATCCCGTGAAATCCTGCTAACGCCCAGGGAAATGGCTCTATCAGGCTGATGCCCTTGAAGGCCACATTTCCAGAATAGACATCAGAGCCCACCCGAGAATAAAAAACTGCAGGCAACCAATCCACCCTCTGCTGTAAGAGGATGCTTAAGTGGAGGAATTAACGAATTGTTGCCAATCGATAACAGATGTTATGGCAAACTTTGAATATTCTTTTAGTTTCAGTAGGGGGGAGTGCAAAAGAGGAGGACACACCATTTTACACTGGGCATGTAAAGATTTTTAAAAAATCTGAGTCTATATCTAGCTCTTTCTTTCATTGCTTCGAACAATGACTTCCATTCTCCAAACAACATCTTTTGGTAAATGAGCTATTTTAAAAGGCGCTCATTGGTGAAAGATTAATTTCTTTGCCAAAATTGGCTCTAAAAGAAAAATTGCAACCTGAAACTGATCAAATACACGATGTTTTTCAATGGAAAAGATCAAAGCACTCAATAGCCATGCACTGGCATTTCACTATGAAATTATTACAAAGCTTAAACATTCACATCTTGAAAAAGGTATGGTAATAATTAGAGATTCTCATAAAATAGAAAGAGGGCAAATAAAATCTTGTGCAGGCCCAAGGGACTGGAAGGAGTGCCAGGCACTTTCTACCTTGGATGTTTGCCCCTATTTTTGTGTCGCGTTTTTCTCACGAAACCTTCCTCCAGCAATAGATCTCATTCAAATTACAACTGGGAAGGGTTTCTTTCTTTTTTTTTTTCCTTTAATAAATTCAATTAAAAATTCATCACTTCTCCCAAACTCTAATCCCTACTCCTATTCTGTTTTAATGGCGTGGATCTATTCACATTCATCCACCCATCTCACCCCTGATTAAATTAAGGTCAGTAACCTTTACAAAAGGCCACATGCGTAACACTCAGTCAAGTCATCAGGCATTCAAGTACCTGTAAAGTAAAGGCTAACATAGCCTGCTGTTAATGAAAAATAATAATAAAAAAAACCTACAAAAAGAGCAACAAGGAATGAACCTTGTTTCAGCACCATCTGAATTGGGAGAGGAGAAAAAAAAGAATGAAGAACCATTAACTTGCACCTAGGGTACGATAAAAGAGTGATTTCATTCAGTAAGGAAACAACACAGCTCTGTCCAACACAGGCAGATGTGGGAGGCTTTGCCTGCTGTCCTTAGGAGCACTGGCCAGTGATGGCCACAGTAACACACGGAGCCTCTGAGCTGGGTCTGTGTCCAGCTCTTCCCCTGGGTCCCAGGGCCATGGACACGGAGACCGACGGCCGCTCCCGAGACTGGCCGTGAGGGACATTCTTTCCCAGCAAGACGACTACGCCCTGGAAACGCACAGCAAAGAGAAACGCTCCTACCTATCCACATCCCTTCTGGAGCTAAGCCTTCCATTGTTACTTGTTTAATTAGCAATCAGTAAATACAAGGGGCCTCGAATCACACTGAGAGTGAGCTTTAGCACAGTCTCTTTCAGCCACCCCAAAAAGTGACGATAACAGAATGTCAAACAGCTTAAAAGCTTGGCCTGACTTGCTGCACTCCAAAAATAGTTACTCCCTTTTTAACTAAAACTCCAACCCACATGCCCTCAAATGGCATTTACTAAAACCCAAGCAGAATTGTAATTTTGTCTTAGTACGGGCCCCTCTTGCTGGCTACAGAGCAATGACTGCTTCTCAGAGGTGCAGATGCTCACCCACCTGCACACGGCACGTGAGCAAAACACGAACCCTGCAAACCTCATGCAGTGTTTGGCGCATTCTCCAAAAAGCGAGTCTAAGGAGAAGCTCTATTGCAGTCCTTGAACAAGCTACCTGATCTCCAAGAGGAAAACTGTCATGGGAGCCACTGAGCCATTCACTCTGGAAATCAAATCACTAGATTTCACCTTCCCAGGCAGATCAGCAAACACAGACCTGAGAGCACAGGGAAGTGAGGTTCAGATTCTTACAAGATGTAGGCAGTTGAATTAGCAGCTCACCCTACACAGACTGAAATAAATCTTGCTCCCCTTCCCTCCCTTGCCCTGCCTACCTACTGCTGCCTCTTTACATTTCTCTCCACATGCTGATTTAACTCTAAAGTGGTATTAGAAAAATCCAATAAATCACTGGACAGTTTTCCACGAGTTCAGAGAGCTGAATGGGCTCACAGAAGCATCTGGTGGCCACCACCATGGCAAAAGGTGTCAGGTGAGACTACATGGCCAGGGACTGGAGGGAAAAATGGCACCTCTTCCTTTCAGCAGCTTAAGTTTCTAGCTGCTGTCTCACATGTTTTGGCAGATTCCTTTAAAGGTTTGTCCAGATTTACAAGGGCATGTAGTGATAGGACAAGGACTAAACTGAAAGAGGGTAGATTTAGATCAGATATTGGGAAGAAATTCTTTACTGTGGGGGTGGTGAGGCACTGGAACAGGTTGCCCAGAACATGCTGGAGATGTCCAAGGCCAGGCTGGATGGGGCTCTGAGCAAGGTGGTCTAGTGGAAGATGTCCCTGCCCATGGCAGGGGGGTTGGAACTAGATGATTTCCAAGATCCCTTCCAACCCAAACCATTCTATGATTCTAAAACAAAATGTCAGGAGCCTGATGGTCTTGTCCTAACTCAATGTGCTCTGTTCAAATATTGCAATATATATGCAGAGCAAAGCACTCTCTGCAAGTCTTTACATGTCAGGTTGCATACAACATTTAGTAACATGTACTTTTCACTTTTGCAGCAACTTTCCATTTAGGGATAATGATCTTACCAGCAAGAGGAATTATTTAAGCTTCACAGCATTCTCTCTACAACCAGTAACTATTACTCTTACAAAGAGGAAACTGAGGCATGCCCTGGTTATGCAAGTTGGTTAAAGCTGCATATTAAATTGGTGCCTGAGCCATTCTGGTCCAATTACTTTTCATCCCTACTAGATGGGACTTGTAGTGACTGAAGAGCCACTACTCTTCATCCCTGCTACCAGATTGCCTGCTTACAAAGAAATGAGGTATAGAAAGGCTTGCTGCTCTTCTGGGCATCAGCACTAAACCCTCTTGCTGTGACTTTAACAGAGCTCCTCCTGGAATGGGGATAATTACAGCAACCCAAATGCAACTCATCAAAATGTGAGAGTTCAAAACATTTTTAAAGTGCTTATTTTCTAAGCAAATCGGAATGGCATCTTCCTGAACCAAATCACTGCTTCTGTTTTCATTCTTCAATATAAAAAAACCACATAAATAAGCAAAGGATTACAAAGAAATAAACAACTGGAATATTTCAATTTAAAAATACTTATATTTGAAATGCTAAAACCATTTTGGAGCATGAGCAGCACTCATCTTTCAGAAGCAGGTATTTTGTGTGAGTTACCCTGCCCCAGGTGTGCCTGGGAGCACCAATGCTGCCAGGACCCAGTGTCTGACCATACGCTTTACTTCAGGTGTCAGAGCTCCATGAGGGAATTCCTGCACTGCAAGCACCAACAAGCTTTCTTGCTTTCTGTCAACACCCCTTTTACTCTCAGAACAATGCTACTCTTGGATGTTTAGCTGCCAAGTGGCACCACTGCCCGCAGCAGGGATTTGCACAGGCTCTGGGTGTCCCACAGGACAGGCCGTGCCGACTGGCAGGGTGCTCTGGCATCCATGGGCAGGGACAGGCATGATGTGCCTCTCTGAGTACAACAAATGGCCCCACAGCCCTGCTGTGCATGTGTGTCCCTGTGTTCCATGTCACCGGTTTGCTCCTCCACAGTAATGCTCCTCTCTCCCTTCAAGGCAAGGCTGATTGCCTTTAAAATAGGGGTCCCCAACCAGAAGGATCTACCCTCTCATCTGGCTCCTTGGCAGTTCTTCAGTTTTCCACCTGTCCAAAGGAGTTTAGCCATAGTGCCTACTACTGGCTTGGGGAAAACAGGAAAAAAAAAGTCGGTACTAAATGAGAAATGTTAATACTTCAGTTCTGTCCTGTTTGTGCTCACTTTGTTTCTGAACCTGTTGCATTTTCTCCCAGTGAAATTCCAGCATTTAACTGTGCAGGGAAAAAGGAATGAAAATTGCATTGACAATCAAATGCATAAAAGAAAGAAATGGCAGCTCTGAAATATTCACAACCAACACAATTTTGATTAAAGAAAGAACTCTGTTTTTAATAGGGTTTTTTTTTTTGATCATTAAAAAAGTTTAAACCTGCATAGCAATCATTTCAAAAATAATTATTTAATGTTCCATAATGAAACTGTACACGACCTAGTCTGAGCGACAGCAGCCTGCCGGCGGTTCGGCGCAGTCCGGATGGCCCCGGCACTGGGGGGCGGCTGGCGGGGTCAGGTGATCGCTGTCGGCAGCACAGTCTGGCTCCCACACAGGCGAGGGCAGCTCAGCCCCCTCAGCAGCGTCCTCAGAGTCGTTCAATGTCTCGGTACTTCTTCCTCAGGATGGAGACCTGGTCTTTAAAGAGGACAGGGTCGAGCCTCATCTGTGAGTGGATCAGCGGCATATAGCCAAACCAGCTGGCAAAAGTGTTCATGCAGCTCTGCCGCTGGGCAAAGTGGTCGGGGTCGGCCCAGCGCGAGGCCCGGGATGTCTGTGGGGAGAGGAGAACAGAGATCCCAGTCAGCCTTGGCACAGGATGGTGGGAATGGCGGGAGCTGGGCCAGGCGGTCACCACAGTGCCCAGTTGCGCCACGGCTCGGAGTGTGTGGCTCTGTGGCAGCTGGAACCTGCTCGGGGGGCTCAAGGAGGGGGAAGACCCTGCCCACAGCAGATCCAATGGTGGTGAGCCCCTGACTTCCCAAATAGGGTGGCGTGGAGACCTGAGTTCAACCATGAGCTAGCCTGTGGAGCACAACACAAGTAGCCCTCCCAAATCTTGCCAGCACTCTACTTCACCCTATCGCTCACTCTTCTCTTCTTCAAACCCTCCAGCTATTTCAGAGACACAAGTTCTTAAAAACCACCAGGACAAAAAAGAAGGCCACTGCTTTCCAGCAGAGGTGCACACCCAAGCCCAGGACAGTTGCTGCTCGTGGTCTTCAGTCATAGGAGGAAAACAATTATTCAGGGTCAAACCTGCACTTTTGCAGTTCAGATCTGCAGAAAATGATACACAAGTAATTTCAATCAGCTTGCAACTGAGTAGATGTCCTTGTGTGCTTGGCATTACTCATGTGTGTAGATGCCCTGCAGTGAAAAACAAGGTGCTTCCAGGAATCCCACTGGCCAAGTCTAGTGCATCAGACAGCACTGCCTCACAGACAAAAAATGAACTGGAGTCCCACACTGCATCATATTAAATTCTGACCCAGGAAAACACCATGGTCTTTGACTGTATACATGCAAAATATTCTGGCCTGATTTTCTGAAGTTAAGGGCAGCCGTAATCCCTGTGGAAGTCCATTGAAACTCAGCAGCTCTGGAAAAACAAGGCCCTAGCAACTTTAAAGCTGCTATTATTCTTTATCTGTACCTAAAGAACATTTATAAACATTACAAAACTATTATTTAAGATGAAGTATGAATGCTGAGAACCAAGGGGTTTTTTGTGCCACTTCCCATGCATCTCTCCATAGCACTTATGTTTCCACTATACTTTAAAAACAAATATAAATTCATAAAATCAAAGGATGTAAATTAGAACACGAAGAAACAGATAAAGTCAGGGACTTGCCAAATGACTGTGGTACCAGACTTGATCTTGGTCCAAGGCTTGTCCAGTTTAGCTCAAGTGGTAGGTTATAATGTGCATTGATTACAGCCTCCTGATTATACAGAGCCACTAAAGAGCAAGTAAAAGCTTGTTGCTAGAGGATTATAGCACACATTTTGGCCATTAACACTGAATTTCCATATGACTATTCATCTCTGTCACAACACTGAGGTTATGTTAATTTTTTATTTGTCTTTCAAGGAATTATGAACATGGTCCATTACATTTCCCAAAGCTGCAGAACAACTTGTCTTTAGGAGAGAGTTATAGTTCATGGCTGACTCGAGTCACCCGTGCTGTTAAGATGAAAAATGAATGCTCAGGCTTTGCCAAACAGCCAAAGCACAGCCCTGTGGAGAGGTGAAGCTGAAACTGGAAGCAATAGGTACTTTCTGGATGGCACCCTCTTGTCCACAGAAGGTCTCCTGGGCACCCAGATGAGTCACAATTGCTGAATGCTACCAGTGCTACTGATACCTCAGGTGCAAGCATAGGGACATAGAGATAATGGAGTTTACAACCTGGCATGGCCACTCCCATGTCAAAGATCCAAGTAAAGCTACCAGGAGAAAATGTGAGGGGAAAATAGAGGGACCTTCTTTCACCTGCCCCCTAGTAATCATGGTACTGTTTGCATTGAGATCACAGACACCATGGCAGCACAGACGGGAGGCTGTTCAGGACTTGCAGGTTTTGCAGGACTTGCTATTCCCCTCATTGTTCTCTCACACAGGGTAGTAGGACAAGTGTCCCCACATTACCATGTATCCCTGTTACTAGAGGTACTTCTGCAATGACAGAAGGCTTATCCAGTAGCTGGAAGAGGACCTAAAGCAAGCACTTCATGGCTGCTAGTGAGTGATAGCATGACTGTGGGACACAATGTTCCCTGTGGGGAAAAAACACTTGCATATCACAAATTATCTCTATTGTGACAGTTCAATGTCAGTGCTTGAATCACACTCTATAATTTAAAATAGCACAGGGACAGCCTGGTATATTATATTAATTAATAATAATAAAAATTAGAAAATCTTTCTAGAATTTACTTATGCTTCTAGCATTCCATGACTAGGTCTTGGGTCTAGAATACTTACTTAGAAAATTAGAGTTTAACTGAAATTCAGTCACCACAATCATCAGTTCCAGGAGTTTGGGATCATCATGAATAATACTGTGTCAGAAAACTAAGCATCCACAGCAGATGTTTGCCATTTTTCCTTTTTCTTCACTATAATAAGCATATCTAAAGTCTCTTTACAGTTCTGCTAAACTAAAATCTCCAAAAATATTTGACAGAATTGTATCACTCTGTAAGTCTAACCTAGAAGTGAACCTGTTACAGCCCAATTGCTAAAACATGTTGTGATTACATACCTGTCCCATCATGGTCTCCTTATACTGTTTTTTCTGTGTTACTTTGATTGGAGGCAATTTTGTCACAGCTGACACCAAAAAATTCATTAGAATGTCCTCACAATTGGCCAGTTGGTCCACCATATTCTTTAGGCTGGCAGGCAGGTAATGAGTGTACAGGTAGTGATAATATCTGGAAACCAACAGCAGTGTTATTAATACAAGTCACTGGGCTTTCAAGTATCCAGAGTATTTCTATCTCAGTTGAGACACAAGTTTTGTACTCAACTCCCAGTATAGCACATCCTTTCTTTGGTCTCACCCTCCAACCAGAAGGGGAAACAAATCAGTTTCTCATCAAGACAATAAACAGTGCTAAAGGAGAAATAGAACATACCCCTTTTTTTGCAACTAGGTTGAAAGAAACAATGTGGGCTTAAGTATCGAGATAAAGGACAAGTAGGAAGGAGAGCCCTACAGTGCCATAATGTGATAGACAACACTGATTAATTCATTTTCCGTATTTTCTTTCCAAACTGATCAGTTGGAAAGAACTCTTATTAAAACTGCCCCGCTACTGTTCTTATTGTTGAAATTACTCTCCTTTGGGTCTAAATCATCCCCTATGGCCTGTCTTCTCCTTTGTGGGGGTGTGGATTAGAGACTCCATAATTTTCTTTTTCTTTAAATGTAGAGAGGACTTTGGTCTGCTGAAGTTCTAACAATATGGATTTTCTCCAACGTGCTGCAATATGCTGAGCTGTCACATGCCCATTGTACTACATTTCTAGAGTAGCCAGAAGACTTTGCAGTCTGCAGCTGTCAGCCAACACATACCCAGAGCTGTTCTGGAAGTAACCTCCTTTCTGCTATGCTACAGGCCATTCAGCCAAGCAGCTTAATGAATACAGGAACTCTTTGAAGTGTGTAATTCCTGATGTTAAAAAGAGCAGTCCGACTGCCTCAAAACACAAGTGACTTCAAAGAGACCCAACAAGTGCAATAATGATTACCAGATCCCCAGAGCTAAACCAAGAACTTAAATTATTACCCCATAAAAAGTAGACTCACTATCTTTCCATTTTTTCCCCTAGCCGGAAGGATGTTCTTCACACCCCACCTCCACCCCTCTTTACTATTTTGTTTCATACAGAAGAAGGATAGCAGATGCTCTGGATTCTTACTTGTGGTAAATAGCAGCTCCTGTCAATACCATGGAATAGTCATTAGTCCATTTGGAGGTATACCCCCACCTTTCCTTAGTGTTGTCCCAGAAGTGACTGCGTGCAGGATACCCTACAATCCTCTCTGGAAAGCTCTGCCAAACTGTAAAGGCAAAATCCACCTGTGGACAAAGGTACAGGCCAAATGAATACTGAATGTTTCAACAAATGTCAACAAAACAAAATACTACCTTGCCACTAATTCGCAATTCAAAATCTTGGAACTGTTGCAAAACATTAATTCTCTGTATTCATCAGTAAATTAAACTGACTGCTTGACATTTTGCCCTATAATTATGCACATTTTAATGGTTCCTGTTAAAGGGAGTCTAGAGCATCACAGCATTACATTAACATTTTCAAGCTTGCCCTTTACATATCAAATCTTTTCAAGTTACAGAAAGAAAGGGTGTAGGTGCATGTATTTATACCTCGATGCAACACTAAGGGGTAATAACCATGTGTTAAACTGAAATTTTTGCACATTTTTGTGCATTGCACCTATGATCAAACACTTTAAATGGTAAAGGTGGCTCAGTGAGAATAAAACAGTGTGGAGTCCATTTGTATTTTCCAACTGTTTTGAGCCTTCTGAAGACCATGTCAGTCATACTTTTAAAACTGTCAATATGACCAAAAAGGTTCAACATATAGCTTAATAAAGAGGAAGATAAAATTCCCATTTAGTTAAATGGCATAAGGAACCTAAACTTTAAGAAAAATGCTTTATATTGTATGAGCCACAAGAGCATGTCAAATTATGCCAATGGCACTTTGTTAATTTTATTGTCTTGCTGTAACTATTTTAATAACTCAAATATCTGAGAATTGAGAAGTGACAGGACATTGCTACCCCATGATCCTACTGAACAAAATCTGGTGATACTAGGAAAGGGATGATTGGGGTAGTTTGCAAAAGGATGGTCAGATGGAAAGACTTTATCAATGGTTGGCAGTCCCTCCCCTTCAACTTAGATTTTGGAGGTCAAGCTAGACTGAAATTTTATTTTTTATTTTAATTTTTATTTTAGTTACACACAATTCTAATTGTCCTAGTCAAACCCCCAAAAAGAGGGCTTTGTTTCTGCACTGCACATTAGGTTCCCCTCAGTACCAGATGGACCTCAAACTTTGCTCAAAAATGTTTGAAAAGCCTTCTAAGAATGCAGTCAAAGTTAAGGGTGTAGAGGTTAGATAAAGAATAGCTGCTCCGAGAACAGTCCCATTTTGTGCTGATTACTGTCAGACTTCTCACATTTACAAGCGTTTTTATGAAACAGAAGAGTCACACATGGACTGAAATACAAAGTTAGGGCCTGGTTATTTTCTTTAAAGTTGTTTCAAGGAATCTGAGGCAAACCAGAAAGACAATGTGCACAAACCAGTTACCATTGTGATAGTTTTGATCTCATCCAAATCAATACCACATGAAAGAACTGATGGGGGTTTTTCTCTATAAATGCTTTTCCCATAAAACATGACATCTATTTTCTTCAGAGAAGTCTGAGAATCTCTAACTTAAACAAATAATAAAGTTGCTGCACCCAGTGCCCTCTCCTGTGCTTTCAACTATCTGCCCTTGCACTAGGGAGACACACTACAGCAACCACCCTAAGAGAAAACTCTTTTTATTAAAAACGGCCCCCAGGTCTCACCCTAAGTAATTTCCAGCAGCACTGGCACTCTCAGCTGATCAGCAGGAAAATCTAACCAAGTTGGCAGTCTCTTAAACCTCTGGATCCTGACCCATGCTGATTTCTAATGGCTTCCCACACACACACCCCTCTGTGCATGTGGAACAGCTCCTCTCACAGAACAATTACACACCGTTCTGTTGAGAATGGAAAACCTTTACTACACCAGGGTCAGACAGTCCAGAGGATGTGCCTGGTGACTGCTGCTCTCAATGGGAATGTGATTGTCTTTGACCACATTTCTAAATTGCTTTTTCTGGGCCTTGTAGCTGTGCCACAACAACCCTCCATGAGCAGCTAGTTTCAAAGTAAATGTCACATCACATTTGTGTAAGCTGTACAGTGGGGGAAGTGAAGCAATAGAGAGGTCCCCCAGCTCTTCATGAAGAGCCACCAAGCAGAGCTGCTGGTACTGGCACCTTGGCAGAGACATGCTGGAGCTGCAAGCTGGGTTCTAGCAAGTAGTGGCCAGCTGGTTCTGTCTGCAGCACAGGGACCAGGGGGCTCGTAGAGCAAATACCCACTGTACAATCACATAGGATCAGCTGCAAGTTGCTCACATGAGCAACAAAGAAAACAAAGCAAAGGAACAAAGCCACAAAGAAAAATGTAGGTTGTCTCACACAACAAGTATTTGTGCTTCAAAATGTTTAGGATAAAACACGGCCAAGTTGAATGAGAAACACTATTTATTTCATGTGTTCCAGAAGCCTGTATGACTCTGAAATTTGGAGGATGACTAAATACCAGTTAAAACAAAACATAGCCCCAAATCCTCATGGAATCCACAGGTTGGATTGCTGTAAATAGCCCCTCAGTGCAATGAAGTCCCTTAGATGTATTACCATGATCCCTAGAAGAGCCAAGATGGGACCCTTCATCCTGAGCAACAACCTGCTTAGGAAGTCTAGTCCAAGGATAAATGCCTTTTATTGCTTTGGGGTTTCTTTGGGCTATGCAGAGCTTTGAACACAAGTGTTTTGGCAGCAGCCATATTCTTCCTCATCTAGCAGAAACTACCAAGTGTAACACTGGTATCAAACAGGTTCAATGTCAACTATTTCTTTCATTTTTGAAGTGAAAGAGGGCTACTAAGGCTGTTTTTTGAGCAGTCTAACCACAGCACATCTGTATAGGGGAGAAGAGCAGTTGCAATCTCATCCATTTAGAACAAATTCAGAGACATCTTACGGTATATAGCAGTGACTGAAGACTAATGTTATGCATTTCTTCACTGACGTCCAAGTAGTGGCAGCATCAGTGAAAGATCCCCATCACTGACAGAAATGCGTTTTTATGAAGGTGAAGTGGGGAGAGGAGAATGACCATGAACATGGAGAAAAAAAGGGAAAACAAAAGAAAATCGAGTTTTTCAAGCTATTCCCTGGTCATCATTAATAATGTATTTCCCAAATATTGCACTCTGTATAAACTGTCATCACTTTCCCTTGTGGTTCTCAGGAAGAGGTTCTAGAAATCAATACTCATCTCAGTTGTAAAAATTGGTTTTCTACAGTATTTTTCTTTTCTTAGTGCTATCTTGCTCTTGGCACAGACACTCGAGCACCTAAACTAGCAAAGCTCTCCAATTTTATGGGCTGACACAATGGGGAAAGAGCATTCCTCAGTGAAATCCTGCACTAGGGTGGCAATGCTGTCTTTTGGAGCGATAGCAGTCCCCTGCTGCTGACAACCCTTCCTTCTCCACCTACACCCTACTGATAACATGGTGGCGGGGGGGAGGAAGCTACCCCAATGAGAAAAGTGAGAACAGAATATTAAAGCTGACTCCTCTTGGCTGCCTACACCCGCCTGCAGCTATGTTACTAAAATAATAAAGAACGGAAGAACCATATGCTAATGATGAGCCAATTAACCACGGCGAAATGCTCCTCTGATGGCAGGCAGTGGCAGGGTTGCTGAAATAAGTGCAACACGTTAAATCTGAGGGGTGTAGCAGGAAATGTTGTAACATTTGCTCACTGGCAAAGCCAAGAGAAGAGCGTATCTGCTGTGCTCAGGCTGAGCCCAGGAGCCAAGCAGACTCCCAAGAGGACAGAGACCCTTACCTCAGTGGTTGAAAGCACGGTGTCCTCATCCAGGCTTAGCACTGCATCTGTCACTATGTTGTCGTAGGGTAGGAAGCGACTGCTCATAACCTGTGGGTATCCAAGGCAGGAAGGGGAGGAAATAAAAATCATTTGAAGGATTCATTTCCAAGGCAAATACTCAATTTTATTCCTCATTCTTATTTCTTCTTGTCTGAGGTATATAGCATATTTCTGTCTGATGGAAAGGACCCTTCAGCTCAAAAATGAAGGAGTGTCATTTTTGTCACCCCAGCAGTCAGCCTACACCTTCTATCTGAGGAGTAATTTCTGAATAGACCTCCCTCTTTGCAGCATACTGCTTTCCTTTAGTGACAAACTTCATTGGTCTGTACTGATAATTAGATGTACCTACAGCTTCTTTGTGGAGGACGTTTTCCCTGGTGGCTAGGACTGTCCCTCTGGTCTCCTACAGGGTGTGAGGATCAAAGGTAATGAACACTGAGAGGGACTTTGCAGCCTTCATAAGCTTACACAGCTGGGAAACCAAGCAGCCCAGGCTGCGTGTGAAGGATGTAATACCACCAGGATGGTGCTACATTTTTCATCAGAAAAGCAGAATATGCTAAAGAACTCAAATTGAGCTTTATCTGCATGAAGAATTATATAGGTATTGTAGCATTTTAAAAAGTCATATTCTTAAATGGCCTTCCAGTACCTGAAGGGAGCCTGAAATAAAGATGGAGAGGGACATTTTATAAGAGCATGGACAGGACAAGGGGGAATGGATTCAAACTGACAAAGGGTAGGTTTAGATTAGATATTAGGAAAAAATTCTTTACTGTGAGGGTGGTGATGCCCTGGAACAGGTTGTCCAGAAAAGCTGAGGATACCCCATTCCTGGGAGTGTTCAAGGCCAGGCCACACAGGGCTCTGAGCAACCTGGTCTAGTGGGAGGTTTCTTGGTCCATGGCAGGGGGGTTGGCACTAGATAGTCTTTAAGGTCCCTTCCAACTAAAACCATTCTATATATATAAAACTTATATACAGAATAAGCTTTTAAAAGATATGGCAGGACAGTCCTCAAAGTAATAGGAAATAGATGGGAAAGCTGGATCAAAAAGATAAGCAAGAAATGAAAATCCATATGGTTTCTTTAGCAGACTAAACAGCACCTTTTGAGAACCGATGAAGAATAACAAGGACACAACATGGTTTGTTTCCCTCATTTGCTAGGAAAAATAGCCTGGTTAGTTACTAGACTTTTTTACCAATTTACTATGCCAAGAAAACACTTCAAAAGTCAGGCCCAGTTAAGCGGAATCCACTGTATGGAAACAGGGACATGGAGAAGTTTTACACAACCCTCCTAATGGACGTGGTGTATTTCTACATCCCCTGCAACCTGTTTGGGAACAAGTCTTTGGAATCTATGGCTCGATTCAGAGAAAGATCTATCTCCATAATCAGGATGTTCACAATGTCTGTCTGGAGAGCACTCTTTCATCACTATGATGGCCTTGGTCTGGGGAGGCAGGGCTCTGATGAAGAGATGATCGCCTGGGGCTGAGGGTTTTGTTTTGCTTACACTAAGACGAAGCAGAGGAAGCGGCTGGCAGGAGACCCACATTCTCATCGCTGATCTTTTACAGACTGTGCAAAATTGTCAAATAGTACAACAGTCAGGACTTGCCATGTATTTTTTTTATAGTTAAAGTAGCATTTTGTAAAATGGGTGTTATAATATTTGATTTCAAGGGAAGAGTGAAAGTTAGGTAAAGGCAGACCTCTGTGATCACCTGCAGAGTACTGGTGCCTGCCAGTAGGCCTTAGCCAAGTTTGGAAATGAAAAGCAGTTCCTATGTGCAACCTTTGAACTGTGCTGCTCTGGCTCTGCAAGCTTAATCCAGAAAAACAGCTTTCCACAGAAGAAGCCATTTGGCATACATTGGGATATTAGAGGGAAGAGACTGTCCACTATAAACACACCTTTATGTACTCAGGAGACTCATTTGTAATCTAAACAGTGCCTGGGGCCAATTTCTACAAACACTACAGACCTGGTCAGAGATTTCTCCTCTATCTCACCTCTGCTAGCTTTACAAAAAGAAAACAAAAACACCCAGAACATTCAAAAGGCTCAGAAACCTCTACAACCTTTCTTGGCCCTGCAGCAATTCTCCTGATACTGCTTACATGGCTAGCTAAGGCCAGTGCCTCTAGCTGCCAGCCTTGCAGGGCTCTCTTTCCCCTTGTTAAGGTGACAAGGGGAAAAGACCAAAGACATGATTACAAATTCAAAATAGGATTGTACAGGCAAAGCAACTCGAAGTTCCCTTTGCCAACACAGAGCTCTGGAGCCAGCTGACAGAGACCGCAGAGAGGTCCAGCTTAAAACTGGTTCAAGAAGTCTTGCTCCTCTCAAGCCTGCATTTGGAAAGGAATCATCCACTTCAGTGTGTATTTTAAAAAAATCCTCTTTTCACATCTGATGGCATCTATTTTGACGTTGTGAAAGTACAACCAAGATGTTTGTTGCACAGCAAGAAATGACATGGTGATTTTGTTCCCACACAAATGTCCCATGTCCCTTCTGGTTTTTTTGGTGGCAGCAGGTCCTCACAAGGACATAAGAGAAGATACTTTTCAAAGGCAAGTTCTCATTTTTAACTCTGCTTTTGAGCCCACAGCTAACCCCCAAGTCTTGCATGTGACTTCTCCGACTCATTGCATGCAGCTGCATCGCAACTTTCATGCACCTGCAGAGAGATGGGATCTCCAACGACGAGGTCAGCACCATCTACTCTTGGGGTCACATTTCAAAACTGGGTCTCACCTGTGAATCTCAGATTCAAGGCATTAATTGCCATGCTGATGACTTCTGAGTGCACAGGGCCCATGCATGAAACACAAATCTGAACTAAGCTGGTACAAAAGGCTAAGGAATAGAAGGGAGCTGTCATTTTGTTGGGAACTACAAAGCTTTCACCAAAGCCGCTGGAAAAATAAATTCCTGTCCCATCAGAGAATGCAGGCAACCTTTTACCATGCTTCTCCCCACCTACCTTGCTCTCTCCTTCAATGACTATGACAGGCACAGAAGTGGCAGGCCAGCGGTGTTTGGCTGGGAGGGGTTTATCACAATTCCATAAAACAATAATCTGAAAGAGAATATTGGATCATGATCAAAGACCTTTGTGGCAATGTTGTCCATATTCTAAGGTCCCAAATTTCCAGACAGACATGTTAAATTCAAGTTCAGAATTTCAAAATCAAAAGCAATTATACAAATCTGTATAAAAATGACACTTCCTACGTTAATTTCATCCAAGCTGACTACTTACAATATATATCCTTTCAGGCAAATATAGGTTGGACAGGAACTCTATCTCAGCCACATCATACAGGTGTGACTAATTTACTGTGGTTCTCATTAAAGGTAAAACCGCTTGTCACACTCCATTGCAAGAGGGTGCTCCTACTGAACTCCCCAGGGTTTTTTTTAGAGAAGCCAAAATCCTGGCACTGATGAGATTAAAAGTCACAGTGGGTGGAAGGAATATCATGTAACAGCTCTTGAGGCACAGACATCCTTGTGTAGTTTGCAGCACACACAATGCTGATCTTTAAAGTGCACTCAGTATTTTACCTGTCTCATGTAACAAAGGGTTTAATTACTATCTCTACTCCATTCCCATTATACTTAGAATTTTTATTTCCCGTGCATGTAGGTCACAGACAGTAGAAATCTCAGAGGAAAGAAACATCAGAATTGAAACACGGGCTGAGTCACTAAGCTCCTCATTCCTGCCAGAGTGGTTTGTCTCCACTGTGACTGACAACAAAACAGTGCTGCTTACCTGTGCACAGTACTGGGACTTGGCTACAGCAACCAGGAGTTTCAGCACAGGCTGAGACTGGGAAACCAGGGGAGTTACTGCGTGGATAACGGCAGTGAATGTGGAAAGAGGCTTCAGACCTGAAGTGAAGAGATACGTGTTCAGTAAAGACAAAATCGCCCCAGTTGCTGCAGATTAAAGGACTTTGGGGATGGAAAAAACAATCTGCACTTAATGCAAACCTTGACAGGTTTTTTTAGGTCATCTCCCTTCCTCTCAGATACCAGATGCTTCAGAGGAGATCACGCTTCCCTTTAACTCCCATTCCGTGCCTTTAACTTCCACTTTGAAATACCAGACTCCAAGACAATTATTTCCTTTTCTTACTCACTATTTCCACAGATGTCCTGTAATCTCTTTCTTCCATCCAGTTTGTCCCACAATATTGACATTTAGTTTGTTCAGCCAAATGTCTTTCTTGACACAGGCTGTTTTGCTGCCTGGCTCTGGATGCTTGATGTTTTTTACAGATAATCTCCACAAATTCCATAAGTTTGTTCAGTTTCCTCAGTTCCATTACAGCCTCTGTCAGATTTTTGCTCTTTCTGGGTTGATTCCTATCCACATGCATCTTCAATTACATCCTTAGCTGATAATTCTGCTCACATCCTTGCCTTCCATTTTTAAATTTTTGTCTTGTTATGATTTCCTTTTTTGCCTGGAATAACACATCCTACTGGCGCCTACCCTTCATTACTGCTCTCAACCTCATCTAAATTCATCAGTGTGGGGTCATAGTCGTTTTTCATCAGAATTACCACAGCAACTTTCTTCTCCCTATTTAAAGACAGCAACTGTCAATTTTTAGCAGGTGAGCAGTACAGATCCACACAAGTGGGATGGCACAGGCTGAGCCAAAAGTAGCAGCAGTCTGGTAAGCAGGATCCCTTCAGCCTGGAGGCACATTCACCTGCAGAACTCATTGTTCAAGCTCTGCTTCAGGAAAAAGCCATGAACCTAAGCCCTATTCATTGCTTCTAGAGGGATCCATATGAACACACATACTATGCAGAATAAATCCATACCAAGTGTGCATTCCAATAAAAAGTGTCATGGGTAAATTTTCCAATTTGTCAAGCACAAATAAACAAAGCAAGGAAAAAGCTATTCCTCTTATGTCCCCTCAGGCCATGAATGGGTCGGCAACTCAGGCATTAATTACCAGCAACTGAAAAGTTTAAAGGAACATGGATTCTTTTTAAACAATCTGTGCAAGCAAGAGGCACATGATGTATGTTGATGAGTCAGAGATGTTCCAGTCTACAGTGGGCAGCGAAGATTGAGACAGGATAAATGAAAGGCATCATTAACTAGAAAGGAATGGTAAGTCACTTGGCACATGCCACTCAAAGATGAAACTTCAAAATTCCACTAGAAATTCCAGATGCTACTGCATTATAGCAAGGGTTCACTCACCAAGATTAGCATAGTAGTAAGGAAAATCTCCCAGATATGAGGAATACTGTGGCAGTACAAATAACCCTCCAGGATGTTTGTTCCATATTAAGCTGTTACGTGATATGTGCTTAAATATTCTGTCCTGAATAATCTGGAAAACAAGAGAAGTAATGATTTTTAAATAGATAGTCACAGTCACTGGTATAAGCTTCAGGGACTCCAGCAGACTGGAATCATCACCCATTTTGCAAAAAGCTCAGGCACGCAAATTAGTAGACATTCCTCCTTGATCTTTCTTAAAAGGACTCAGAACCTGCACACTCTGACACCACTTCAGCAGCTCAGGCTTTGTGCCATAGGTTTCAGAGCACCTCATTAGTCTCTCTGGACATGGGGACCATACAATTTTTTGGATTTTATATTTCAAGTCAAATATTTTGTCTATTTGAGTATCTTAGCAGTTGTAAGCATGATTAGTTCATTGTCAGCCTTACTATCCAGAACTCACAGAAGGTAATTATTTGAAGATGGCATTAAAAGCAAGGTAATATTTGGAGATAATGAGAGTATTCAAAACTAAAAAGACTTTCAGCAAATCAGGCTGCACTAATTAGTAATTTTTTCTTAATTATAAAGGGGTATTAGCATTCAGATGCATCACTGATTCCACGTGTCAGTTCTGTAACAGTTTCTTGTTGGATGAAACAGATGATATTTTCGCAACTACTATCTGACTTTGTAGGGAGCCAAAACCAGAGATTCCTGGATTTTTAAGGTCAGAACAGATTGCTAGGTCATCTGCTTTATCATCTGAAATACCACAAGCAAAAAAAGAAAAAAAGATACCAGGCCGTACAATTAGTATGTATTTATGAAACTAATTACAGTTGCTTCACATCGGATGACTGATTGCAGGAACAGGAGAGGCTCTTACACTGATGGGACATTCTTTAAACTTCCTGCAAAGGCATAACAAGATTCAGTCGTGGGAATCTCTAACAGGACAAGTTCAGTCTCCAAATGAGGTGCAACTTTCTAAGTGCAATACACTCTTGAGCCACATGTTCTTACAGATCTGCCTTCCCTTGGAGCATGAGAAGTTAGCAGGTCTGGAGATTGGATACTGCAAAGGGCCAGTGGGTCGTGAAGGATGAATTTCCCCCAAGCTGACTAAGCAGGAATGCCTTGCCTTCTTCTGAAGCTCATCTTTTGTTATCTTCCAAGGAGGTTTTCATATAACTGGCAGTTTATGCACAGGACTTGAGTGCCAAGAACATGTTGGTTGTTCTAGCCCAATGACTCTGGCCTTAACATAGATGTATCTGGGTGAAACTTCATGTCTCTCAAACTGGGCTGAAGTGTAGGAAAACCAAAAAACAAGGAAAAAGACCCACCACAAGCAGAACAAAAGCAGCTGCTGCAGTCTAAACAAGCTAAAATTTCAATAAGCTGCTGAGTTCAGGGACATTTGGTCAATACATGAATAAGTATTGCCACAAGCAGTGGTTTTCCTGGAATTTTTGATTGCCATGACAAGGAAAGATTAAAACACCAGTTACATTGTGTTAGACAATCCACTGCTGGTGGCAATACATGTACTGCTAAACTGGGGCAGATGTTAAATACATGCTTTTCTGAATTTTGCCTACAGCCAATTACCATAGCTAATATGCAGTAATACACTCACATGAGTAAGTTAATTTAACGTTTTTTTTTTAATAAGAGACTTATGACTGTAATGCCATCACCGACAAGAATGTGTCTGAATATTTCTGGTTGAAAAGTTAGGTGTATCACTTGTCAGATCTCCCACATGGCAGTGGGGACAGGAAAAAACAGAGACAATGACTGCTGTTTACCTAACTGCAAGTTATGCCACTAAACAAGAGAGAACCTGGAAAGTATTTATTTTTGAGTGTTTACTGCAAAGCATATACAGCTCCTCCCTCTTGCTTTTGCAGAACTGGGGCACGATCGGTTAAGAAAAAGTCTTAATGTAAATGTAAATTTACATGGCCAGGAGGATTTCACAGGGAGTGGAGTTTTTCAGGGCACTGGTAGCCAACAAGGCAGCAGGGGAAACACGTGGCTCGTGTTCAAGGCGGGTCAGCATGCCCGGAACCTGTGCAGCTCCAGCACAAGGCAGGGCCCCAGTGCCACTGCAGTACAGAGAGCACTGCCTTGGGAGCACATCAGTCACACAAACCTCACCAGTTTGCTTCTGCATCCTCCTGGGGAGCTGGTGAGCTGGTTCACCATCGTTAAAAAATGGATCACTAATTTATCACTCTCCTGGGCCTAGATAATCTACCTAACTGTCTGTCAGGATAGAGGGGAGAAAAGAAAACTTGGCAGAAAGAGAACTAAGAAGTGTAAAAAAAGCTAACATGGAGGACACCAAAGAATTAACATGCAGAGTGTATAGTGTTGCACATATTGCAGAGACAGCATCTACCTGGTCTCTCCAATGATGAGTTTAATAAGAGAAGGAAGGGGTTAAGATCTCTGGCAAGATCTTGTTTTTCTTTTTGGAATGCATTAAGAGTCCAATATTTTTGTCTCCCTCATCCTCACACTTCAAAAGCTTCACATATTGTCTTAATCATTGCTGCTATTCAACAGGCCCTAGCCAAGCATCCCGCATTTCTTGTCTGTACTTTGTGCTGTCCCTCTCCCCTGCTCTTCCTGAGTGGAGGACTGGGCATGCTATGCAGGGATGTGTTGGGTTTGCTGCCAGAGAAGACCAAGCTGAAGAAGTGCAGATACACTGGAGCATGCATCTGATGGTGCCTGCAGCAGCCCACTGCTGCACTGCCAGTGCTCCCACTCACCAGCCTGCAGCAGACACTCACGAGCACCACTGCCTAACCCACACCTTGTCCAAGGCACTGGGCAGTTCCTCTGCCTGCCACAGGGGTTGCTGGCCAAATGATTCAAACAGCTTATTTTGGACTATGAGCCGTTTGGCTTAGGCCACTGTGCTGGGGTAGAGTTAATTTTCTTAACAGTGGCTGCTATGGGGCTGTGTTCTGGATTTGTGCTGAACACAGGGTTGATAATATAGACATGTTTTTGTTATTGCTGAGCAGGGCTTACACAGAGCCAAGGTCTTTTCTGCTTTTCATACAGCCACACCGGCGAGGAATTTGGGGGTGCCTGGGAGGTTGGGAGGAGACACAGCCAGGACAGGTGACCCAAAGTGACCTAAGGGAAATTCCAGACCATATGATATCATGCTCAGGAGATAAAGTGAGCGGAAGAGGAAGACATTTGGAGTGATGGTGTTTGTTTTCTTAAGTCACCATTATATGTGATGGGGCCCTGCTCTCCTGGAGATGGCTGAACACCTGCCTGCCCATGGGAAGCAGTGACTTAATTCCTTGTTTTGCTTCACTTTTGTACACAACTTTTGCTTTCCCTATTAAAGTATCTTTATCTCAACCCATGAGTTTTCTGACTTTTACCCTTCCAGTTCTCTCCCTGACCCCACTGGTGGGAGAGTGAATGAGCAGCTGCCTGGTACTCGGCTGCTGGCTGGGGTTAAACCACAACAGCCACCAAACGCTGTGAGACAATCAAGGAACTTAAAATGTGATTTAAGGTCTCCAGAAGTCTGCAGAATAAAGGGCTGTGATGTCCTTGCAGACATCTGATTTGGTGCAGACTTCTGTGCTGATATCCTCAGACAGGAACATGCACTGGCACTGCAGTTAATGGGCAAGTGATTATTCTGATGATATCTAGAATCATCAGAGCACTCTGACACAACAGTATTACAACAGAAGATTGATCACATCCACAAAAGAAAAAAAAAAATCCTGCTAAGAATTTACTTCCACACATTAGATCTTAGGAAGAGGATATACTGCTTGCAGGTTTCAGACAACAAAAGTCAGTCTCAACTGTTTTACTCCTTTCCTAAGGAAAGTTAACTCAGGTCTTTACTTAGGCAAGTTGAAATACGAAACGAGTGTCTGTTCATAAGAACACAACCTCTCTTAGCTGTCTCAAAAGATTGAGAGTCCTGAATTTAAAAAAACAACAAAAAAAATCTCAAACCAAAATCAGTCTCCCAAACAAATGAAAAAACCCAGTACATAACTTCAACACCAGGCATACGTTAATTGGTTTCATTAAACTAAATCTTCTGGGAAGATTTTTGTCTTCACATTGTTTTATCTGCTCTGAGCAGAAACTCCAGCTTGCTGGTTACCCATGTACTTCAGCTTTAGAGGTTTTGCCGTCCCTTGGGCTCCTGCAGCCACATGGGCCAATGTGTCCCAAAGCAGCACTAAAGACACGTGTGAGCACTGGAGCTCGATGTGATGCACACCAAGGCTGTGGGAGCTGCAGGTTATGTCCCCTGGAGTCCAGCCCCAGCACAGGCAGGAGACTGGCAGTGGAGAGAGCCGTGTGCCCCTGTCCTTTTAGCAATCCCTAACAATAACAGGGCACATGCAAGGAAGGCACATGATGTGTGAGGCACCTGATGGTCCCTGGGAGCATTTCTGTAAGGGTTAATTAAACTGTCAGCAATGGTACATGGTCTTCCACCTTTGTGAGTCTGATCCTGGTGTGGGCTGTGGTAATTATCACTACCTCATCAGTGCTTATGAGGAGTTTGATGATGAAGAGCAGTTCCCAACAGGCAGCACAGATGAAGACATCTCTTCTGAGGGCAATGGGAGCATTGTGAGGATAGCTATGCCGTGGGCTCTGCAAATGTCCCTTGACTGGTTTTCTTCACTGGCATGGAAAAACCCAAGGGACTGCCTTGCAGCAGCTGGAGCTTCGTCAGCCATGGGCACTCATTTGCAGTTTTCAGGGGGAAGCAGGCACAGCAGGAAATGTGGAGCCTTAATAACTGTGCATTGCAGCTGTGCACAAAGACAGGTATAATTGCAGAAGCGTTAGCATAAGGCGAATGCATTTGCACCTACAAAGTGAGCCCCTTTCAGTGGTACAAATGTGTCAAAATTTATGTGAAAAATTGCAAAACAGATAGAAAAGAAACCTGCTTTTGAAATTGCAGCCTGGGCCCTACTTCTGAAGAGCCTTTCATCTTTCCTCTGTCTCTGATTTCAGAAAGGATTCTCTCCACATTTGAGATCATCTGTCTCCCCTTTTAATAGCAGTCTAATTATGATTATCTATTAATAATTTATAAGAATGATGAGGCCATTCCCTTATCCTGTGTGTGAAGTTAAGACAGCATTTAAAAGCCCCCCCCTTTTCCTTGAGCCAGATCAATAGCCCCATCACAAGGCATCAAAATGTTAAGGAATGGTCAAGAAGAAGCTCTACAGTAGCATTTTTTCCAAAAAGAATTCCAGAAGGGTTTCTTAAGAAATACATTTACTAGCAATGACAAGGATAGCGATTCATAAGTCATAAAGCCTTGCAAAGTCAAGATCACACATGACAACTTTTCCATGTGTTGGGTAGCTCCCATTTTTCACCCTGTCAGTTTTCTAATGTGGATTCCGATAATGAAGAAAGTATTTCCTTAGGGGAGAAAACTCATCAAGATGCTGAGCTTTTTTCCCGGTGACCAATTGCATGTCAAGAAAACCAAGGTCTGATGCCAGCTGAGGACAGGAGCACTTGGACAGGTGCGGAAATCTTACTGCACGGCAAGGTCCCAGACAATTTTTACTCACCTCTAGTGTAGTCAATACAATCTTCTCAACTGAAGAAAAATAAGCCTCCCACAAGAACTGTGTCTGCTGTCTAAGTGCTAGGATTTTATCCTGATGGATAGACCTGATTGTAGAAGGAATCTGTAATACAAGATGTAATATAGTCAGAAGCTTTAGAAACAACACAATCTCATCAAATTAATATGCTGCTGACAAGCCCTCTCCTCCATTAGCAGGTTGTACAGCTTCAGCACTCCTGTCCAGCAGAGATGTGTGTCAACAGTTAAAGCCTTGATGTAAAACTAATGAGACACAACCCTTTATAACCTCTAGTATTGAATATATTATTTTTTTAAAATCTGATTTCTTTTAGTTTTTGATTGTTTTATGGTAATGAAGCTACCCCCTGCAGCCTTGTGGTGTGGCATAGTAAGGAGCTCTTCCATGCACCCCTCATGCTTTTCATCCCACAAAACCCTTCGTGGACTAGTATTTTAACAAGCTAGTACCTGCAGGGGTTGAGAGTTCAACAATAATCCCCATGTTCCAAGTATATTAATGGGATCTGGAATTGCATTTACCACAGCATGCCAACACTAAGTGCCCTAAGGAAAACATAGCAACACCTTAAGGAAGACTCCACGTTTTGGGAGCCTGTGGATCAAACTGCATTTTACTAATTACCTTAGGTGGAAAGAATAACATCTTCCACAACAACTGTTATTCACAAGGGAAAACAGTGCTTATTTTTGCCCTCTTTCCATTAAATCTACACATTAATTGTATACGTTGCCTTACAAATAAACCCCAAATTGTCCTGCTGCAAAACTTCTCCATTAAAAAATGTAACTGCTCACTAGATCAGAAGGGGAGGGCTTCATGTCTACATCTTTCACCATCCCCATGTCCTTGAAACTAAGGAGTGCATGTGCCATTTTTTAACTTAGGACATTGACCAAGGCCTCCAGTACAACTTGGACAATGCAAAGTGACATTATCAAGGGGATTTAACTAAAATTTGCTTCAGTGATGAGGGTTAGTCACAGCACTAGAAAGGCATTTAAGACATGCTGCTGCCTGGTGCTCATCTTTTTCTAGAAATGAAGAGTTGTGTTGTTGCACCTACCTTTTTGTGATTTCTAAATGGAATCACAGAATTGTTTAAGTTGGAAAAGACCTCTAAGCTCATTGAGTCCAACCACTAAATTAGACCAACTTGTTCTCAGACACTGGTTTCTCATAAATCTGTTACCTGAGTCATTAGACCCATCTGTCAAATGCACATCAGTAGTGACAGCAGCACCTGGCTCTGTCTCAGAAAGACCTCTGCACCTTCTGACAGGCAAATTTCATGTCCTGGGAGTGCCTGTTGCCAGTCTGTGAGCCAAGACACCTCCTTGCCTGCACTCAGTCTCCACTCAGCTTTTGTTCTCTGTGTGCAGCATGTCAAAGTTTTAAAAGCAATATATTTGGTCCTTGTGCATTCCAGCTTATTCTGAAGTTTGCCTGCATCCCACCACAACCATCCCTTTCCTGACCAAAACACACTCTGCTTCATCCTAAAATATTCTGAGAAGAGGCAGTGATCATTATTTGCTTTCACATGTTCCCAAATCAGATTATTTCCTGTGAAACCTCTTTCCCAAAGAAAATTTGAGACTTTAAGGAATTACATGTAAAAAATTTTCACAAGAATCAGCAAATTTTTCACTTGCAGAGTTTGCACGCAGGTCTGGACACTTTGCCCATGGCTCCACTGGGTGCAGTGTCAGATGGGCCAATCTTTGCTCTCTCAGCCCTTCAACTCTTAGACCATTATCTTAGAGACACTGCTAATATAAAACAGACTTTGGCTTATGAGAGTGTTAGCACTGCAGCAAGGTGGAGCAGAAGAAAATGGTCAGATTGTCCAAGATGCTACTTTATTTCCCTTCCCCACAGGTCCTTTAAGTAAAACATATAGGTCTTTAGGTAAAATATTTCCTGCAAAAGTAGTATGAAAGACAGAACCTGAAAACAGGTACTAGTATATGTCTTTCTAAGAGATCACATCACTATTTGTGATGTGTTGCAATAAGTAGAAGGATAATAAACATCACCTGTAGTGGCTACACAGATGTGTATTAATCACACCCAGAAACATTATCAGTAGCAAAGAGAATATTTAAGTCACTTCTCCGTGGCGATGCAGCATTTTTTCAATAAACATTTCATTGCAATATGTGCAGTCTTGTGTGGTGTGTGAGCATACATGTGAAAGCAACCCATAAAATCAATACTCAATCCCCACTACACCTTTCAAAAGGGAAGGCTGCTCTGACTATGAAGGTTACTGCAAGAAGTTATGATTTTACACACCATACGATGCTCGTGAGCGCCCGCAAACACAGTGTCAAGGTTAAAAACAGCCCTGATGGGGGCTCTGTTAAAACAGCTGGAAAGAAAAATCAGAGCTCCCATTTTAAATGCATTTGCCTATTAATCTACTTGTCCAGAAAGACAGGTGGGGAAAATGATGTATTAATACTAATCTGGCATGATTACATTGGAATTATTAGAACTTTAATAAAAGGTCATTTCAGCAATGAGTGGGGGGGAGGGAAAAAGCACCCTGCACAAATAAATGCAGAAAGGCTGGATTAAGCTCTCCCAGCACTATGATGAGGAGAATATGCAAATAAAAACATCCGAGTTGCTCTCAAACAGGAAATGAAAAACTGTAACATAACAAAAACATTTCCCAGAGCAGACATTCAGGCCCTCTGCCAGCTCTTTAAAAACACTGTTAATAACAGTGCAGTAGCTGTTCAATATGGAAACAGCTGCGTGAAGTGAACGAATGGCACGTTACCGGAAAACATGAAGATCAGCAAATTATTATTATTTAAAGAGAGACATAATTTTGCTCAGAAGAAATGTGCTGTCCACAGAAGCAAAAATCAAATGGCCCTTTTGTATTTGCAGCTTGTACCACATTAAGTAGAATAGGCAGCACATTGCAAGGCTTGCTAGGCCAGCTCTTCACAAATATTTACTTCTTTAGACAAGTTAACAGCCATGTAATGACATTGCAAAGATACTTTGTTTTGGGGTGCCACCACACCTGTACCTTTGAGGGCTTCTCTCTGTGGATGACACTAAATTCAAGGATCAAAAAAAAAACCCCCAAAAAACCAAAACAGCAACAACAACAACAACAAACCAAACAAAAAACCACTCTTAATGGCTACTTTGTGTTTATTCCGTATCTTGTGGATCTCAGGCTTATGCTGGGCAATGGCATTTTGGAAAAACCAGTTTTTCAAGAACTTCTCCTAACATGAACTTCTCTGCAGAATTTACAGAATATACTTGGACTGTAAAACCCACTAACGTAGCTGAAACAAACCAAAATAACCATAGTGTATTTAAAACCAAAGTAGATGCTGAAAGTAGCAGGGAATTTGTAACTTCTCAGCCCACTTTTGCTCTACGATCTCAAGATTAACAAAAAGTGACATGAACACTGCTTCAGAAAGAAATGCTACATGGTCCACACATCAGAAAAGGGACAGATTCTGCTTTCCACCAAATCGTTAGATGATAACTCCTGCCTGAGAAAATACCTGCTTTCTTGAGGATACCCCTGAGGACAAACTATTTTTTAAGGACTGGAGCAGAATCCACCCTCAAATGTTTTCCTTTTCACCACAGTACCTGGACAGGTCTACCTCAGACTGGCATCCAAGTGCTCCACACCAGAAGAGATTTCATGTTCTTTGCAAAAATAAAAGTCTCTTGCACTTAAGAATGTGGTCTGGTGGCTGCAATGACCTTCAGGTCAAATAATGAATGATGTCATATTAAATGAGTTCACAGCCAGTCTGACACAGACAATCCCTTCATGATAAAAATTCTTTTACAGCCCTGACCTTTTGGATTCATCTTCCCTATCCATTTAGATGGTGGCTGCAATAATCAACTGATCTGCTGAAGGCTGCGGTCTCTTTCTTACCTGTAATAACAATCTCTCATCACCTATGATGGCAGCTTGGTTCCAATCGATCACTTCCGAGAACGGCAACTCCCATCCGTTGCTGAGCATGACCGGGACGCAGGCAGCCTGTGGGCACAGAGGCACAGCCACCGTCAGCAGCTGCCCCACCACCAGGGCAGCTTCGAGCTTTCCACCAACACCAGGACCCTGCTCTCTGCACAAGCTCATGAGAGGCATCATGGCAAAGAACACCAGAAGGCAGAAGCCACAGGAGGGCAGCCCAAGTGTTCATAGTTTTCCATTTCGGGCTTAATCATATGCACTGAAAGGTGAGGTTTGCACGGACAGTGGCATTTGCAATCTGGTGCTTACGCTGCCAGACGAGGGCAGAACTGTTCAATGCAGCAGATGGAACACTGGAGAATTTAATACAAAATGCTGGCCTTCCTTGCTGCTTTGTGAACCATTTAGCAGGGAGCAACTTTCCTAATTTTTATAGTATGTTGCTGATAACCCTACAGAAAACACAGATCGTATTTAACTCTTGAGCACCTTTCCTGTGAAGGAGTAAATTCTCTGTCCTGTTTGGTATCAACTCTTCAAACAAAGGAAATTGCACAAACACAACTCGTCTGTCATCACCTGTCTACAAAAATAAGAATTGTTGTATGTCTTAAAACAAACAAAAAGCATACACGTTCAGTATCTATTTCATACCAGTATGACCTGTCTAAACTAATTAAACTTCTATGAGTTTTACAAGTTCTTCTGCACTGACAGTTTGCGAATACTTCGCAAATAGATCAGTATTTCCATGAACAAATGATCTATGTTCTGGTCAGCTCAATCACAACATAAGATCCAAACCAAAAACCTTCTGATGTGATGAAATAACCTAGTACCAGAGGATTTTTATCAAACCTGTGTTCTGTTTCAGTTTCTTTTGGATCAAACCAAGCTTAAGTGCTCTGAGTTTGGTCCAGACTAGGGTTCAGGCCTCCCAAAAGATGGTATAAAGGGGAATCTTTCAGACTGCTGTACCTTCTTTGGTAAGATGTATCATGCACAGCATCTTAGATTGGTCAAGGCTACATTTCAGCAATGATTATTATGTGTAAACAAATGTGATCTTCTGTAAGGAATTATATCAGTACATGAAAAAAGCCAACCAGAAAACACTTAGTAATGTGTTTTCATGTTTAAAACATTCCACTAACGTGGATTAGGACTTTCAACATTACCTGGATCCAGACAGAAACTGGGAATACATCATTATTGGTGAATACTACTGCTAGCCTGACAGCGAAATCCTTAGTTACCTACATTTTATCATAGACCTGGAGCCCACAAGCTCTGTGCAGTGAGGTATACTCCCTGCTTTCTCTTCCTGAGATGATGTACCTAACAGAAGCTGCATGACTTTGGGCCCAGATGAAAGAAGAGCTGAGGAGTGCTCTTCAGGAGGATCTGAAGTGACTTGTCATCTCATATAAGCCAGTCCCACTTCTTCCTTTGAAGAGACTGGGGAGAGAACAGCACTTTTCAGGCTATTAATCCTCTCTTTAGGAGGAGAAAGAGGCAAGTGACAGTCCAGAACTCAGATCTCAGATTTGATTGCAGGTGTGGGGTTCAGGGGTTACACCTACATGTCCAGAGCATGTAGGGTATCCAAAAAACCCATCAAAGGCAGGCAGACATGACACAGGATCCACTGGAGTCCTTCTGGAGAAGCAGCAGAAAGCCAGAAGGGTTTCTGGGTACCCTGGGCTTCTAAAATGACATAATATACCTACTTGAAGTACTTGAATCCTGCTCAGCATTGTAGTAAGCGATACTGTCTAACAGTGGCTGGGACGTTTTATCGATGATGAAAAAGGATGGGATGCCATTCATTAACAGCTTTACTGTTAATGCTGGGACACTTCCTAAATGACAAAAGAATTCCTGGAGGCAAGACCCTGTAAGGTGTGTTTATTTGTCATTTCACTGAAACCAGGAAGTGCCTCAGCAGCTCCTTCTCGCTACTCAATCCCTCATGGAAATCCAGACGCCAGAACTAGAGGGGAGTTGCAGCACCTGACAAAATGCTCTCTAGGGCTGACTGAAGATCCAGGACCCCAGGATTAGGCTGATGTTTGCAAAAAAACCCACAAACATCAGACAGGCTGAAGGTGGAGTAGGCAGGTCAAGCTTGACCACTGTGCTGCCCGGCCACAGGGACTCCAGAGCCCTTTTGCATTGCCTTCTGCTTTCCACAGTGAAAAGGGGATCACAAGCCAAAACATTTTTAAAAGGTGAAAGACATTCAGGTGCTGTCCCAGACAGCACACGAACTCCCTGAGACCAGCTTGTATCCACCTGCATGTGAAGCTTCCAGCTGGAGCTTTACCACCTCCAGGCCACCTTCTGTATGTTCAGCAAATACCATCTCAAAACTGGCAATGCATAAGCAGGTCTGTTTTGGCTAAGCAAAACCAAAAAGCTATTCTTACTGCCCCAGGGCTTACTTGTAAAGGTTAGTGTCTCCCAGGGGAAGTCTCACAGCTCGACAAAATACTGTTCTAAACCGGTCCAATCTCTCGACCTCACCACATACATCCAGGAAAACCCTTTTCGAGGAGGTAACGCAATCTGACCTTCAGATGAGTTCAGTGCTCAGCCCCTCCTGGGAAGAAGCTGCCAATTGCTCCAGAAATATGAATAGAAGCTTTCGCAAAGTGGATTACTGTCCACTAGGGAAATGAAACACATTTCCCTCCTCCCCACCTCCTTGCTGTTGCACACTGAATTGCAGCCAGTGTAGCCACTGCTTTAAACTGCAGCTCTTACCTGCAAGGCTTCCAAAAACCTGAAAGAGCCAAGCCTGCGGCCACGGGGAACCAGACAGAAAGTGGCATTGTGCAGCATTTCACGGTAATCATACCTAACAAGAACAGGGGAGAAAAGAGAAAATTCAATTAGTGGTGAGTCCTAGAGTAACTGGGCGTGAAAATGCAAACAGCTGTTGAGACACATCTGGATAAAATCATCCCCAACCAAGACCGTTCAGCACCAGGTTAACTAGCTCTCTCCATGCATGTGTGGCAGCCTCCTCTCGGGCTTCTTTTTGTTCATCCTCAGGAGCAACCACCATGGGAGTGAGCTGGGGAGAGTGGTAATGAGACTGATAAGGAAGGAAGTAATTTTGCCTTTGCAATAATGAGCCAGTTCTGTATAAACAGTGCATGACTTTCAAGAACAAACTCACATTAAATATTTTGATATCCAAAGCATTGTTGCAGTTGCACTTCTGTGACCCGGATTTCTATTCAGATTTAGTCAAAGCCATGCACAATCTTGTTCAATTCTGCACAAGAGGTTTGTACAAAGCAAAAAAATATTCAAACTATGCCAAAGAAATATTTTCTTATCAAGCAGGCACTAAAAAAGGGATGGAGGGTTACAATGGCTCTCTTGGTGGTTATTGTTAAGTGTGGAGAGAGAAATAAATGACCAGATTTTGGCAATTAATCACATAGCTGCAATGATCCATGCTCTTCTGAATGAAAGTGCTGATAGACACTTCTGGGATTTTTTCCCCAATTCTATCAATCACCACAAAATCGTTCACCAAAACCACACATCAAATCCCAACAGTTTCCCACCTGTTATTAGTGAATTGTACTTCTGACAAGCCCATGGAACTGTGAATGGCATTGACCTCATCTGAGTCAAAAGGATCCAGATTGAACACCCTCCATTCTTCAAAGTGCCCTAGACTCTGCACATGGATGTTATTTTGACAGCAACTTGTAGCACTGAAATTTTTTGACACTAACAGTCTAATTTTACCATGTCCTGCAGGCAGAGCAATGTTTTTTGTATGTGTGTCTATGTGTATACATATACATATATACATGATTATATTTTATATACAAAGAAGTCAGGATCTATGTTTGTATTCTCACACAGGCCAGACAGATGGGAGTAAGCCAATTTTCAATTATAAGCTCTGTCTTTAGGAAGAGACATCTTGCAAAGGCCCATTTGCTTAAACAAGCGTATATAGCTAATTTGCACAAGAAAAGGTCACTGTGAATGGATTAAGATTATCTCCACTGAGAGTAAAATAAAAACCCTCAATGCATTAATTAAAACTACAAAACAGACTTCAAAGTCCCTCTTTTCTTTTGAATCCTATCTCAACTTTGGTTAAAATATATATATACATATTCCATCTGAGTGGCAGCTATTTATTTTTCTCTGTGTGGGATAGAGATTGGCAGCCATGTCCCAGCTCACCAGTCAGCACTGACACAGCATACAGGGGAAAATATTAGGACTGGAATACAAAAAAACCAATTTTTTTAAAAAGTTGCCATTTTTAAGCACTCCTTTTTTACATATTGAGAGGTCTGAGGCTCATTGCTTTTACTGTGTATTGTAGGACAGCAAATGTTAATAAATACCAAAAATAGAATACCCCGTAGGGCTAGAATACACCAGTCAGAAGTTCCCCATCATTAGCTAGTTAAAAATGTAAAATTCTGTTAATACCCCAAAATGCAACATTATCCACAAAACATTGACGGCAAAACCAGAACACAAAGGAAAGCAGAGAGCAAGGCCACTGCCAAGCGGGTCTTCCATATCCCAGTGACATCCTACACTGGGCACCTTTTGTTTCATATCTAACTTGCTGGTATTAGAATAGATTTACAAAGGGAAAAAAAAACGAAGAGGATTTTGTTGACCATTTTCCACCTGGAAACCAGTTAGCATCTTGCTCCCATTTTTGTGCCTTTTACGTCTTAACATGTGATTTATTGCTGAGCTCTGTAATAGCACAGTTCATGGTCATCTAGCAATTTATCTACATCATATGTACACAGAAAGCCCCATCCTAACCTTGATGTATGGGCACAAAATTTCTACTCGCTTCAGGGAGGACCCACAAATACAGAAGGAACAGATCTAGAGTAAAGTAATATCCATCAAGAGCTGCTGAAATGAATGAACAACACCAGAGATACTATTGAACAAATTTCCCTGCAATTTCAACTGAAATGCTTTAAGGTGACTCAATGGGATCTTTGAGTGCAGTGATAAGGGACCCACGTCCACTTTAAACCCCTCTGAGACCACTCCAGGATCAAGCATCTATTTGAAATCTGCAAACATGAGGTGCTACTTTACTCCTACGAGTTCACCTTAGCTGGAAGACAGAAGATGGCCCAATACGTTTAAATACAAATTTGGAAACACTTTTTGTGCAACACATGTAACCAGCCCCAAGTGCACAAACATTTCACTCAGGCTGCAAGCATAGCTTTGTAATAGGAAGCATCGCTTGTGGAGGAAATAATTTACATGTACCAAACCGTATTTCAGAGTCAAGCTTGCAGCAGAGACCATTTCATTTTTTTTTAAGACTGCCAGGCAATATTTGGAGGAGACTTTGCCACAAAAATGTCAACCAGTAAATGAAACCCCAGTCCATAGGCCACGGTGAGGACAGATGGTTGAGGGGAACTTTCAGTTTCAGGCTCCTTCCCATTCAGCCCAGACAGAACCACGCACACAGGAGCAGGTTTGAGTTTTGCCAGCATTCTGTCAGGGACCACAAATTTTTATGTATAATTGGCATTTTTTTCCACATAGAAAGCATACAGTGTTACACCTGAAAGCATCTCTGCACTTCCCTTAACTCAGACTTAAAATACTTTCAGTGAAGTGAATGAAATAATCTCTATGAATAAACGTAAGTATCTGAATTAAGTATTTGCTGGACTTGAAATTTCTCCTTCACTTGTCCAGGAGAGAAATCAGAGCTGGCACAGACTTCCAGGAACATCCTCTCAGCTAGAGTACTGATGTTGTACATTAAGTAGCAATCTGGCATTTAATGCAAACATCAGTACTGCAACAACAACGGGCTTTATTTCCCCACTATCTCCACTGACTACTCTCTACAAAACCTCAGGGAGACAATCAAGTATGAGAAACCCCACTTGCAACTGGAGGAGGCATCTTAAGCTATAGAGAAAATAGTCAAGTGTTTAGAAGAGGTTCTTCCAGGGTTTCCTCCTACTCTTCTCATCAGCAATGGGGGTTAGAGCTGTTTTCAGAACTACTTATTTCCATTAGCTGGTAACATCTGAAGATGGCAGAGACATTTGTTACAGTCTTCCAGCTTGCATTGCTGTGGTTTCTGCAAACTCAAGAGCTGCCAGCGTGTGGACAGCTCTCCTTTACCTCCCTATAGAGGCCCTCTGTTTTCACCCAGCTGTGGAGGTTTTTCAGGCTCCAGAAAATCAGAGCAAAGACCAGCACTGCAGAGCACCGAGCAGGGGCTGGCTGGGCACTTCTTCCTTACTTGTGCTGCTTCGGTGTTACACTACTTCTGGCACTTTCCTTTCCTTTTCTTCTGGCAGTTTATCTTCCCTAGCATTTACTGTAGAAAAGCTTTTAGAGGAGTTGTCTGCTTTGCTCAGAAGGCGTTTATTTCCAGAAAGCTCCAGGTTTCCACATTATAAGACTGGCAGGGAGTGGGGGCACATGCTTATTGCTCATACATTCCTGTTTCCTTCATTCTGCACGCTTGTGCAGAGGTAACATTTTACTGCCAATTTTAGGGTCGGCTTGGCCTGGGTCTCAGCTGCAGAATTCAAACATGTTAAAATCCAAAATGCATATGCCTTAAAAATGACAGTTGGGTCTTCAAAACTAAAATAGCTACAGATTTAATCCAAAGCTAGCATCCCTCTGTAAGTATTAGAGGCATGTTTTATTAACTTTCACGCTTCTTTTCGTAATGATTAAGTGTACCTTGTTCACAGCTAGTACCTTTTAGGCAGCATAAAAGAACAGCTCTATTTGCAATCAATTATAATTTATTCACAACTTAATTGAATTATTCCCTCCCTGCCACCACCCATAGTTGAGGAAGTGTTTGGCCCCATCTATCACACAGGTGTAAACACTGCAATGCCATGTGGGCAATTATCCAAAGGAGAAACACTGCTTGGCCAAATGCTCCTACCATTTTAACTTGTTGATCCAACACACAGCGTCTGTCTTGCCCCATCCCCCCTTTTTCTTTTTCTTCTTCTGATGTGCCGACCATGTCAATCAGCACATGGATTAGAAGGCTATTTGGGATTCCTGGTTCTCCATTATCCCAAGCAGCCCTGGCAGGCTGCAGAGGCTCTGCAGTGACTAATCAGCCATGCCATACATTCCTTCCTACAGCTTAAGCATTTCCCCATGTCACTACATTGCAGAGATTATAAACTAGCCCGGGAAATATTTTCACTACCAATTTCAGCATAAACTATTTTTTTTTGAAAGCCACATCTTCATTGCCACTGATTGAAGAGAGAGATCTAAAATCTAAAAAACTGTTTAGACCAGCAGATTTGTCTAGATGCAGTGATTATCATAATACTTTATCTAGCTATATGTCACCTGTCATATAGACTACATGTTCTTTTACAGGTTACCATCACCATTCCCGTTTCAGAGATGGAAAACCTGAGACACAAATAACTGGTGGCTTCTCCAGCAGCTAGAAGTACTTTGGGAATGCTAACCACAGCATCCTGACCTCATTTCTTCCTCTCTGGTGATGCAGCATTCACTGAAATCCAGCTGCATGTTATGGCTATTAAAATTCAGATCGAAATACAGGAGCAGAACCCAAGCCAAATACAACAGGTTTAACTTAAATCAAATGCAATGGTTTTAACCCAGCAGTGCATATTTTAACAGTGCCACACATAATCCATCTTTCGGAAGATGCTGGAGTTCGTATTTGGCAGGGACTATCAGCACATTCCGCTGTAGATGTCAGATGTGACTAGAGCTGCCTTTTTACTTCCTGAGCCAAAAAATTGCAATGGCACTTAACCAACTATGTCCAGGACTCCCTCTCAGAATCTGCAAGCCCATGAATGCACACTGCATCTTCCAGAAGCTTCTGTATCATATGAAGCACTACAACAAAGACAGACAGTAAACACCTGTAACACAAGTGTAAATGGATAAGTGTTTCCTGGTTTTCCAATATATTCATTTTCAGCTATTAACCAATTGGCCATTATTCCATGTGTGAATGCTTAATACAGATGGCTCTGAACTACGGGCTGGAGAGCCTGAGAAGAAACCCCACAGTCACACGGAGTGTCTTGTTGCTTGGTTTCCACTAAGGTATGTTGGCTTTTAAATAAACTGTCAAGTAAAACTTGGCATTGAAAACACCAAGTGAGTAACTGCCTTTGTAGAGGAGCTGACAGCTCTGCTGTGTGTCAGGTAGATAGCTGCCCAAGACTGAGCTGGGAAGGCTCACACATCCTGCTTGGAAGGGTGCCGTCACTAAGAACTGCTTGCTCCTGGATTTACGGCTGCACAAGGCTTTGGGGTGATCTGAATGCCAGTTAGCTGGCTACCGGCAGTTCATCTCCTGCTCTGCAAGTGCTGGTTCTGGAATTAGAAAGTTTGGAGGTGCAAAAACATAATTGGAAAACTTTTTTTTCCCTGTTTAAAAGGCTAATTGATTTCACAGGTGTTTAATTATCATTTGCTGTGAGATAATACCTTGTAGTGCCATAAAAAATGGATTTAATTTTCGAGTGCTTGCAAAACCATTGCCAAAGCCAAGTTAGAGCGAAAGCTAGATAATTATTCTATAAATCAAACACACTGCCTCCTTTCTTTGAAATTTTTAATACTTGGCTATAATGATATCTGACGACCTTGAAACTAACATAAAAAGGATTTTCTTTGCCAAGTGCTGAAAGGCAGCCATTGGAGTATTTCTTTCACTCTAGCTCGTTACTGCAGCTGCTGCCACCACACTGCCTTGGCTGCCGGACTCCAAGGGATGCTACTGTCTGAGTACTTCAGCAGCAGGCATGAACAGCAACTTCGGAACACTGGTATCAGGCTGAGTATGGGTATGAGCACAAGCCCAATTTGAAAATTCTGCATGATTCTATTAGGCCTTGCAATGGAAATGAAACTCTATAAACATGCAGCAACTAACAGTGAAGTACAACTGTTTTCTTCATTCCATGCCAGCATCTTCTTTTAGTTCGGAAGGTTTGATTAACAAAATAGAACAGGGAAGTAGACTTTTCACTTTAATGCACTGCTAAAGAAACTTTATTTTACAGTTAAGATGGACAGTAACCATTAAAACTGAAAGTGTCTTTAAAGTCTTCAGTGACATCACTGTTGGATTCAATTCACTTCAATATTATGCATAAAAACATTTGGATACACAAGCCATTAAAGTCAATGTGCATTCCAACAAATAAAAATGCTCTAAAGATTTCTTTCTAAATATTTACACATAATGTCCTGTAAATCTATATGATGCATGAAAGGCATGCACAACACTTGGATTGCAAAATGCTATCCAACTGGCTCCCAGTGCAGCGGCTACACCACCCAGAACAAGTAGTGCTACACAGTAGCAAATGTGGTCTTACCAACATCATTTGACGTTTAAAGATAAGTGCTTATTTAGCAAGTGTACCAGAATGGGTTTGTAATTGGCATGTCAGAGGCAAAGCTTGCAGAGGTGCCTCTCCAGGCAACCTTACACCCCAGTTACTGTTAATGGCACCGTGTAGTGCTTCTTCTAAAACCAAACACTGGCTCCTATAGGGGCTTTGAAGTCCTCTAAGAGCAGCTGTTCCACAGCCATACCTCATTGTGTTGGCAGCAAGAAAACTCACATCATGCCTGAACAAGAAAAATCCATGGAGAAGCAAATGCAGTGCTCACCTGTATCTTGTGAAGAATGTAAATGTAGCCCCAAATATTGTAAATTCAATACCCTCCAGGTTGGTGGGAAAGCAGTAATACTGATGCTCACACGTGCAGATGCACACCCAGGAACATGCACACACACAGTCGCAAGGTAAGATTGCTCCACCTCCCCTGCCATGCCCTCTGAAGTGACAAAAACACGTACGAATGCTCTTTGTCTCAAAAGCGTCCACCTGGCACTTATTGACCACCAACGTGATGGACCCTTACAAGGTAAAGATAAGACCAGGCTATTAAGATGATCCAGTGGCTCAGACAGCTGCTTTCTAACAGGATTCTTCTAACAATAAATTACACCAGCACTTTGCATCATTATGGTAGCTCTACCTTGCCATGTTCCGCCGTTCACAAACTCCTTTTAGAATATTTTAATATAAAGAACCCCAGCCTGCTAGCAGGAGAACAAAGCAGCACCTCCACTTCACCGATGAAACCACCATGCAGCCCATGAATTTGGGCTTTATCTACTCAGTATTCTGCATAGAAAAATGTACAAGTAAATTGAAAATAGTATCTAGCTCTTAATAAGTCTGCTTTGGTGTTTCAACAGGGAATTAATATACTGGGCTGCATCAAAAGAAGTGTGACCAGCAGGTTATGGAGATGGTTCTCCTGCTCTACTCCACTTCGGTGAGAGCCCACTTGGAGCACTGTGTCCACCTCTGGGGTCCCCAACACAAGAAGGACACTGACTTGTTGGAGCAGGTCCAGAGGAGGCCATGGAGACAATTAGGGGGCTGGAGCACCTCCCCTACAAGGAAAAGCTGAGAGTATGGACTGTTCAGCCGAGAGAAGAAAAGGCTCCAGTGAGTCCTTATTGTGGCTTTTCAATATATAAAGGGGGCTTATATGAAAGATGGAAAGAAGACTTCTTACCACATCCTGTAGTGACAACAGTGATGCTTTTAAATTAAAAGTGATTGGATTTACATTGGACACAAGGAATAATTTTTCCAGTGTGAGGGTGATGAGGCACTAGTACAGACTGTCCTGAGATGCTGTGGATGTCCCATCCCTGTAAGTGTTCAAGGCCAGGTTGCATGGGGCTCTGAGCAACCTGGTCTAGTGGAAGGTGTCCCCACCCATTGCAGAGAGGCTGGACTAGATAATCTTAAAATATGTCTCCCAACACAAATCATTCTGTAATTCTATGATACTTAGATTTAAAATTGGGGATTTTCTATTTTGTCCTTCACAGAGAGACTTTGTTTGAACTTTACTCCTTTCCTAGCAGTGAAGCAGTGTCAAACACTTGTCCTAAATAGCTCCATCTACTCCCATTAACAGAACTCACATGCTGTGGCAGTCCAGCAGTGAACATCTTTGGGGTAATCTCCTGCAGCACGGACAATTTTCTTATTGATTTATTGTCTAACTTAAAAAAACCAAAAAAAACCCAATAAACCAAAACACCAAATCACTACTGGAATTTCAGTTATTAAAGCATCAGTTTGGATTAAAGAGCCAAACAAAGAAAAATCTATACTGCATTTTCTGAACAAAGAAACAAATTTTAGTTCATCTGCTATCCACTTTAATTTTGAGATTACAGGACATACCTGAATGCCTCAGAATGCAGAGATATGAAAGACTTATTGTGAGATCTTTCATCTGTCAACACACCTGTTGGCTCTGAAGCTGATAACTGCTACCTACTTGTCAAAAAAAATAAAAGGTCTCCAAATCTTTCTTAATTATTTTTAAATAGCTCTTTATTAAAAACTTGAGGTAAAAAATGCTGAAGAGGTTCAGTTCTCCAGAGTTTTACACTTCAGTATTTGCAGTTACTGAATGTTTTAAATAACCTAGGAAGAAAAAAGGTTGATCACAGGCCCCGGAAGCTAAAATATGGCTAAAATCAGTGTTCTGCACCCATTTATGCAACAGTCCAATAACTGAACCCAGCAAAGACCAGAGTACTCCATTGTAAAGAACACCATCCTCTCCATTAAGCTGTCTGTAGGACTGGGGCTTCAGCAGGTCAGTAGAGAAAGTACAGTCCCCTGAAGATTGAATTAGAAGAGGTTATAGTTTCTATTCCTGCTTTGAATGTCTGGCTGAGCTCTTTACCAAACGATTTAGAATAGTCCTTATGAAGCTTATCATTTCCTATTCAGCTCCACAGATTTTCCCATTATGGCTATCGAGCTCCTAAGTGGCTTGTTGGCATCTTTAAAAGTTATAGTCCTCCAGACACAACATCTAAAAACGGAAAGCAAAGATGATGTGCAATGCTGGCTCTAATTATGCAGGAGTTCATTTCTATGAATGACTGGATGTTTCCAAAAAAACAAAGAGGGACTTTACACAGGAACTGCTGGCAGAGTCCCATGTTGTCTAGGCATGCTGACCTAAAATGTGACCATGCTTGGAGGAGAAATTAGTTCAGCAAATCCAAGGAACAACTTTGAATGAAATAGAGAAGTGATTTTTTACTCATACAGAGTCAGCTGCAGCTTAGTCCCCAGGAACAGTACACCAGAACACATCCAGACACTTCATTATTTTGGCTGATTATTAATTCTTCTACTTGCCTTCATCTCAGGACCTCCAAGTATTTTCTTTCTCCTTTCTATAAACGAGACAAAGCTACCTCAAAAATAGGATTAGGACACAAAGTGGGGAGGGGGGAAAAACCCTAATTCTGTGTATTTTGGTTTTGTAGCTCTGAATTTTAGAGTAAAATCCCAGCACTGTTAACAGTCCAGGATGGTTTCCACTGGCTGACAGCAGGTGCTGATCTTCTGGATTTAATGAGGACTAACTTCTGCAATAAAGCAGAGCAGGAGTGTGAACTCTGGAATGACAGAAAACTGCATTTTTTTTTTCCTTATTGCAGTCAACAGTTAGTATTAAAATAATTTTTATTTTCTAAGAGAGAGAAAAGAGAATAGAGCAGGAAAAATCCACTGATAAATGTTTTTTGGTGTTGCCTCCTATACCCACTGACAGTTTTGCTAACATAAAGCTAAATCAAGGTCACGCCATGTGCGGTTTGAGAACCAGGACAGTGCTTCACTGAGTGGCCAGGTAAAATGGAATCTGTCACTCTGAAGATCTGCTCCTTATCTGTGCTTGCTCACTTCTGCTGACTACAGTAAAATCCAAGTTTTCTCTTGTTTGTTTTTCTCAGCAAAAAAGGCATCTATAACTAGTGCACAGATCCTCTTCATTTCTGTACCACCAAGCGCCCTTTGGAGCCACTCTTCTCTCCTCTTCAGCCAGAGTGAGCTGCATGCCATTAAGCATCAGTTTAGAACTGCAGATGGCTTTTATTAGGTGTTTCTTACCTTCAACAGTATTGTTGAGGCAACTCCAGTGGTCTTCAGCTGATGTTGAACCAGAGCAGAACGTCTGTACTTACTACTTTATTCAGTAAGGCTGGAGAGAGTTTTATCCACTTTCAAAGGTACAAGGGATAATTGTTTCAAACTGAAAGAAGCTAAATTCAGATTGGATATAGGGAACAAATTTTTCACTTTGAGGGTGCTGAGACACTGGAATAGATTGCCCAGGGAAGTTCAGGATGCCCCGTCACTGGAAGTGTTCAAGGTCAGATTGGTTGGGGTTTTGAGCAATCCGATCTATTGAAAGAGGGCCTGTCCACAGCAGGGGATTGGACTAGATGATATTTTAAGATCCAGCCAAAACTTCCCTATGGTTCTGTAATTCCCCCTTGTGACATATAAGACTTTTAGGCAAAATTGCTGTCTAAAAAACCCCAGAAGCATGTTTGCATCCATGCATACTTCCATGCACACACTTCCAAACTATTTACAAAGGACTTTCATCTGGAAACCACTGATGCATGTTCTTAGCCTTCTTCTCCTGCCTGACCCTGCCCTGACACATAAAAGAACCTCACATATGATTTTTGCAAAATTACTTTTTCAAAAAATAAGGCCCATTTTAAGAACAAAATTAGAGGAATAACCAACCACAGCAAACTAAAGGAGAGCTCTTCTTAGGCAAAGGAAGAAAATCAGTCTGAAAATGTTAAATGCCAAACACTACCTAAAACAGACCATTTCATAGCTCTGAGCACCATTGTCACTTTGCTCTTCAATGTCCCATGGACTTACCTGCTGACAATCCTGCATACCTTTAGCATTCCTGCCCTGCTGGGCAGTGTTTGCCTGAACGTGCTACGTCTGTTTGCAAGCTAATAAATTATTTACACAAACTATTCAGGCATAGCAGCAAAGATATAAAACATTTATCAACAAAAGGAACAGTTTGTCATTTTAAAATAATTATGTTTCTTTAAAGAAACCAACAAATCCAGTTGTCTCAGAATTCCTTACTAGTTTATGCAGACTTGAAAGGACTCCCTCTTTAGCAGAGAGGCATCTCCACTCCAAACAAAGCTTTAACCATGAGAAATTTTATACCTCAGCAAGGAAGTCTAAAGCTGGTAGGTTTTGCAGCCAGAACCCCAATGAGAAGCACAGATCAGGTTAGGCATATGTTGGCACCTTCACCTGTGATCTGCCAAACACTGAAACACTTCACATGAGCTGCGGGAGAGCAGGGAACTCCTAAGTGTATTTGGAGCTCTGCTCTGGGGCCAGTAGCTGAAGCACACCTACACCACACTTACAGCAGGGAGCAGCTCTACCAGCCCCAGCCCTGGAACACTGCCAGACACCTCCTCCAGCCCCACAGGAAGTGTGCAGGGCCACAATGACACTGCCTGCCAAAATAAAGCCCTTTGCTCTCTCCCTGCTCCCTGTCCTGCCTTTAATATCTCCTCCAGCTGTGAAGGTGCAAGGACAAATGGAAAGGGAAAGGCATCAGCATGCAAGTGCTCAGAGGGACCTATGATCTGGTGTGCTTTGCAGATTGCCAAGGAAAACATGACTGTCCAGACAAAAGGGTTTACGAGAGGATGCCAGCAGTGATGAGATTAGTCAGAGGAACAACAGCTCTTCAGCCAAATGCTAACAGCCAACAGATGGATGGGAAAAGTGTTGACTGTAAGAGAGGCCAGGCAATGATGCAGTGCAACATGCAACTGGACTGCTTTTTTATACAGGTGTGTTAATGCTGGTATAGTTTTAAAATATTTGATATTATTTTTGAAATTCCAGTGATAAGCACAGAGCAGGTGAAAAGACATCTGTAAAAGAGAATTCTCTATCAGGGTAACTTCAACTTCCTACCTCTCAAAAATCGTAATTGCAGCCCCCTGTGCTAGTGGGAGAACAGCTGCTCGGAAGTGTGTAGGGAGAGCTGGAGGTCTTTGTTTATACCCCTTGGGGACTCAACACACAAAACCCAGACTCAGCTGGGAACTGTGCAGCCTGTTCCCAGCTGCCCCTCTCAGAGTCCAGATGGGCTGTGATACAGGCATTTTCCTACAGCAGTGCCTCAAATCATGTGTTAGATGCATCAATTTTTGCCAACATTGGAGGCTAAAAAGGTGCAGAAGTGGAGGAGGGTTCTGGAGCATCCTCATGTAGCACAGACAAGACTTTTTACCTCAGAAAGGAGCAATTCTGTGTAGGATTAGAGGGTCATTGTGGACAAGAAGCTCAAGACTGTTACAGAAGAGCAAATGAATCCTTAGACACATCAACCATGTACACACAGAGAAGAAATTGTCCCTTTGTACCTGGAGTCAGTGAGGCAGGCACCAGAAAATACGCTGTGCTAATATCTCCACATTTTATAAAGATGGTGAATAATTGAAGACAGAGAAAAGGGACAGAGAAGTTATCTAAATGACTCTAGTAAATACCCTTCTGAGAGAGACTGAAAGACCTCAGCTTGTTCAGCTTATCAGTGAGAAGAGGAAGAAGTGGCTTGATTACAGCATATAAGTGGCTCTACAGAGAGAAAAATAAAAGGAAGCAAGAGTTCTTCAACCTGCCGAAAAAGGGCATAACAAGAATCAAGAGGTGAAGTTAAAAGTGAAACAAACATCAATAGAAATCTGTAGTAATGCCCGGCACTGAAGGTATTTTAAACGCTGAACCAAACTGCCAGGAGAGATGGTGACTCCTCCATTAAGTGATCCCTTGAAATCGGAAGGAAATGCTTATCTGGAGGACATGCTGTAACTCATCCCGCTTTACAGGACACAGCACGGGGTAAAGCGGGTGACACAGAATGGGCTGTGCAGGAGATCAGACAGAGTAATCTTCTGGTCCATCTGGCCTTCCATTTTCTGTAAAAGCTACTAGTATCTGGTGCTTTTTCACAGTCCTGAGCACAAAACCTCTACCTCCAATATTCCATCATGTAAACTTCATCCAATTACATTAGTACTGACATGCCTGGGGGTATCTGCTGATAAGCAGCCCAGGCACTACTTAGATAGCTTTACTAGAGGTACAACAAATTTTGTGAGACTAAGTAACAACAGCCTACACCTCATAAAAAATAACCTTCAGGATTTTTCTACTTCAGACCAACACATTCAACTTACTCAAGAATTATTTATCTGATGGATGGACAGTTACAAACATATCTTTTTCTTTTGGACTGAGATCAATATTATATTTCTACAGATCTCAACTGGTTTCATTCCTATAGAATTCTCTACAAGATTATTCCACAAGGATGATCATCCCAAACAAAGTATCAAGGTTGATTATCATTTTGGCAAACTAAATTAGAAGACAAGAAGGGGGAAAAACCCCAAAGCAATAAATTATTACGCCTAGATGGAAATTTTAAAATGATCTGGTTTTAATGGATTACTGAAGCCCTCCTGAGTTCATCTACAGATGCTGGAAGCATGAATGGATAAAACTGGAAGCCTAGGGATTAGCAAAGTCATTAACACAATCACATTTTCCCTATGCAGAATATTTTTTTTCTCCTCCCTCCGCCTTTCAAAGGTTTAAGATCTCTGTCTAGTAATGCAGCCAGTTCTTCCAAAAAACCTACCAAGACCTTTGTAATTTAGTTGGGAGCATCAGTGTTTATTATCTTTTGCACAAAGACGTCTTGTTTAAAACTAGTTTCTCATCAAAAATTAATATTCTGCTGTGGGAGGTTTGCAGAAATGGAGAAAGAATGAGAAATAAATTTAAAGGCAGCTCTTTGCTTGTTTTATCATCCCCCAGGTTAGTTTGTGTTCAGAGGGGAGGAAGGTCTGAGCACTGCAGTCACACCTCTCAAATACAGTTTTTTTGGTTTATACCTTCCTCTGCTTTGGGCTTTCTTGCTCTGCTGAATAACTATATCTCTGGCAGAAACCTGGCCAGGCAAGGAGATGTGCAGTCTGTGTCTTGCCCACACCACAGCATCTCGAGCTGGCTGCGGTTTCACAGGAGTCTCCCAGATCTCAGCCAGCACTGAAAGCAGCCTCTCAGCCAGACCCTTCTCCTTCAGCCTGACAGGTTCAGCATGGATCTGTGGTGACCTCTTCCATGGAATTTTGAAGGATAACATAATTGCTGCCTCAGCAGATTCCCCAAGAAATTCATGAGAGAGCTTTAAGCTCCAGTTTTGTGAGGAATCTGGAAAAAATTAAGCCTTTAAAGTGACACACGACCTTACTGTGTGTCCCAGTGCTGCCACAAATGTCAAAAGCCTCAGAAAACACTGCTTGAATCAGAGATTTGACAAAAGCCCCACAGAGAACTTATGGCAGATGATGTTAACCCATTACTCTGTGAATTCTATCATAGCTTGTAATTTGTGGGTCTCTCCTCAACCCCCAGATTCCTAACAAATGTGCAAATTCATTTTGCCCACGGAACCAGCACACTGTGCATTCAGATGAATGCTGCAGGGAAATGTCCATGGACATCCTCTGTAGCTGTTTATACTCACCACAGCTGCAAACCAGCAGTCTCTTAGCCTCAGGTCTCAATGCATCTACACTATTACTTATTTGGAGAAACACAACTACTCCGCAGGTGCTACAGTGGAGGGAAGGGCAGCTACAGCTGGGGTAGAAGATACACTGTTCCACAGCAGCCCAGGCATGGATGGTGGTGTAGTGCTGCTTTCCCAGTGATACAAACCAGATCCCACTAAAATCAGGTACCTGTCTCATTCTATCTTGGGAAGCCCTGCTGCACAGGAGAGGAAAGACGTGCCAAGGCCAGAAGGGAGCAGGCTCAGCAGCCAGCCAGATGCTGCGCAGGAACAGGAGCTCCCTGCCTGCCAAGGGAGAGCTGGGCTCTGGGGTTAACCAGGACTGAAAGGCCAAGTGCCCAACAGAGACATCCCCACGGGCTGCCTGGGACCCGGCAGTGGCTGGGTCTCTAAACAAAAGGACAGCAGCCTGCTGGCACAATCCAGCCACACGAGGTTCTTACCCACACACTCCAGTCATGCTGCCCTCAGGGGCCAGCCCAGATGCTCTCATAAATTAGTGCATCGAGGTCACCACAGCCAGGTTTTTGCACATGCCAGTCTACAACAGCCCTGTTAAAAGCTGTACTCTCTTCCTGAAGGCATGTGGCTGCTGACAGCAGTCCCAGGCCAAGGACACACAGTGCCTGTGCCCAGCAGCCCCGTGGCCTCCTTTGGTGCCTCTTGCGCAGAGTTATGGTGCAGCTGTGGGCGTCCCCTGCAACCTCAGCCCTGGAGCTTCAGCTTCTGGAGTTTGAAAAACCTGGCTGTAGTTTTCACACATCGACAGCAACAAGGCTTTTACTTTGCTCTGTCTGCTGCTTAGAAAAACACACCAAGGTCGAAGAAAGAACATGACTTGAAAGTTCTTCCCAGCAGTATCAGGGTCTTAGTGCCTAACAGAGGTTACGCCAGCAGGAAAAGCGCTTCTGCCTCTGACGTCCGTATTGTGACCCCGAACAGCAGCACCAGGCGAGTTTGTGCATAGCCCGAGGACTGTTTGCAAAATGATCGATGACGCACACAAATGGCTTCTTGTTTGTCTTACTGTACACTGCAAATATTGCTTTTAATGATGAGGTTTTTGCCAAATGGTTCTGAACACACCCAAAACAAGATCCTGGAGATAAAACTGCAAAAATACAGTAATGTGATCACCAGCTGTCTTCCAAGAGCGACTGATCAATGTCCTCTGGTTTGGGCTTAGACTGCAGTACTATTTCAGCAGAGCTGAAAAGGGGATGCAAGCAGTACCAGCTACCCACCTCTGCTGCTCTGAGGATCAGCCCAGATTGCAGGGAGCTGCTGAACTGCTTTTAAGCTGAAAAGTGTCTCCTACTCAGCTTCTGGACCAACTCGAGCCCTTAAAATTTGAATTTCCTCAGTTTCCAAAGAAGATTTACTCAGAATTTGTTTTTGAAGGGATCTAAGTCAATAATGAATACACAAGTGCATATTTTTTTAAGCAGAATCTCTACTTTTACCAATCAGTAAAAATAGACCAGTGATTACAGTATGATTGTACTATGTCTCTCCCCAAGCTCAGCAAAATTGAATTCGTTTCTCTCTAAAAATCAGGTGCAAAAGGCTTGTAAGAGGAAGGTAAGCAAATTATTCTCCATCCGAGCCCCCTCCTGAGGTCAGGTGGATGATGTTGGTCAGATTCTGCTCTCAGTTACTCTGGTGTGAATCTCAGTGGAGTTGCTCTGGATTTACACCGATGTAGCTGAGAAAAAAACCTGCCCTATCAGTTTTCTTTCTTTGGTGACTGTTCTTCTAAATCCTGGGCTCCATCTTAGACCTGCTTCTTCTTATGAGAGTTGCCTGACTTCACCACGATGCCAGCTGGCATCTCTCTACTGATCTGCCAGTGTTTAGTTCAGAGGATTTCTAGACGGCTTCATGGATACTCTTAGAAAAAAAAGCAGCTCAAGAGGTACCTTGCATATTCTGAGTGCAGTCATTCAGCAAACAGGTCCAAATGGCTCTGCCTGTGCCCCAGAAAAAAATCAGCAGCACCATGGAAATTGGAGTTTAATGTTCTGCATTTAAAGCCGCGAGTTTTTTAATCTTTGGCACTTGTGAACGGCTGTTTTTCACAAAACTGAGTGATAAAACCCTACAAGAAACACTCATTCCCAAACTATCTGTGTGGCTTTTGCACACATCTGTTTCTCTCCTGTCCTCAAGAGATGTCTAAAATCTAATTAACCAATTAATTTGCAAATATATTCTAATTTATTCAAGACAGATTTTCTTAGTGTTAAATTATCTGACAGTGAACCATACGCTGAACACAGGAACAGGACTTCATTAAAATACCAAGGGTTACACAAATGGAATAAAAATTATATTTGTACTACAGTCAGCACATACTTCTATCCCCTAATGAGAAAATGTGTTTGTATTTCCCTATTTCTAATTTGTTTTTGCATGTTTGGTGCAAACCTGTAGTTAATACATTTGCTACATAACTACTACACCTAGTGTGGAAACATGAATATCCTGACAGGTTTCCATGTCCATTTAACTTGCCACAGAATTTAAATATACAAACAATCCATCATCAGCACTGGTAAAACTCTTCTCTCAACCCAAGCAATACCACAGCTCATTTGTTATTGAGAATTACATCCATATCCCTGATCAGCCTCATTCCTCCCGCCTCCCTCCCCAGGAAGCACCTTGGCTGAGAAATCTCAAATTCTAATTGCCATCACTTGCGCAAAGCGAGTCTAGAGGAAAAGGCTGATGCCTTGTTTTTGACTGTTGCACTAAACTGCTTTTTCTTTACTCCCCTTGCAAACTCAGGGGCTGTGTGGCTATAAGTTTCAACAGCTGGTTTAAATTCTGCCAGCTACTGGAGAGATTGTATCATTTACCATTGCCTGGCATCAGTCATAGTTCCACTCGACCTTCTCGAAAGCACAGGAGATGCACTGCTATGCTCAGGAACAACCAGCCAACAACAACAACCACAAAAATCCCCCTTCCCTATTTATTAACTCTCCAAGAATTCTATTATACAGTGTTAGCACAAACAAAAATACTTGGTATACCCTGGGCACAAAATCACTTCTTGAAAACATTCATATCAAACAGCTGGGTTTTTGCTTGACAAGCAACTTGGCATTTTTGTTATAGTTCATTACATTCCAGTTGCACCACAATCAAGTAAGACCAAGCTACAGTTCTAGGTGTACATAAGGGACTGCTCCTCTACTAAAAGGCACTCTAACGGTATCTGTAATTCATAAAAAAATCCAGGACTTCCCCATCATACAACAGGTCAGTGGCTGAGCTAGAACAGCAGGCAGATCCCTCAGCTCTGCAAACCCTGGGCTGTCGAGACGCACCCAAGCCTGTTTTCATGCCACCAGGGCTATGTGCTCTCAGCAGGCTCCATAAATCAAGCACTGCTCATGGCCGCAGGCACCAGAGCAAAAGGAATCCATCAGTGGCAGCGCGCAGCCCCTGGGAAAGGGGCTGGGGGCTGCAGGGGACATGGCAACTCCCATGGTGTTTGACAGCTGAGTGGGATGGTCTCAGCAGAAATTGAGATTGCTGGCAACATTCTTCTTAATTAAAGCAAAGGAGTAAGTGCAGACAGCTTTTCTGGGGGTGGGTGAATTAGGTCGGAAGACCAGTAAAGCTGGGGAAGAACACCACCCCTTCTCTCGGGGCACACTACCAGTTTTAAAACGACACTTTGCACATTTTTCTCCGCTTATTTTTAGCAGCAATATTTAAGGCAAGTACATAAGGAGGCAGAAGTGCCCTACCTGCCCCCACTTCCTTATACATAAATTTTAAAGTGTTTACTTTGAGCATGCAGTGACCTGCAAGAGAGGACAATCTGCAAAGTGACTGACTCTTCAGGTGACTAGATGTACAGCAAAATGTATAGCAACCGTCAGAAAGGCAAAAAAAATATGAAAGCAATAGGATGAAGGAAGAGGAAAGGACCATTTGAGCTTAGTGGTAGGTTATGAATGGCACTGCTCGAATGCTCCCACAATAGAATCTGGTCTGGGTTCAAGTATGGCTAATGAGAAGGAGCATAAACAGTTTCCCAAAAAGAAAGCAGGTGTTTGAGGATGAGAGCTGAGCCAGTCCGATGTGGAATGCAGAAAAATAAGAAGTACAAAGCAGAGACACTTGGCATTCCCATTTGTTTTTAGCTGTACAATAAGAAAAGAAAAAAACCCCAAAACCAAAAAACAAACAAAACCCCCCCCCCACAAAAAAAACCCCAAAAACCAAAAAAAAACAAACAACCCCACAAAAAACCAAACAAACAACCAACAACAACAACCAAAAAAAACCCAAAAAACCAACACCAAACACGACTTAAAGCACTGTAAGATTTTTTTTTTTCCCCCCAGTTCATAGTTTATAATTAAGACAAGAAACTAATTGTCTCTAAATAAAATTCAGGCCAGGGACTTCTGGGGGATCAGAGAAAGAATGAGCAGTAACATGACTATCATGGCTATATTATATTTCACATAAAATGAGTGAGGGATGCTTAAATTAAGTCTGTGGCATACCTTGGACTGGAGGTGTGGGGGAAGTTAAACTTTGGGAGAACTATTTTATAATCACCCTTAGGGACTGTAAGGCCTTCCTCATGTACTAATACTGACCACAGCCAGAGGCTGGAAGAGGCTGCCTACAGATGTCAGCTGGCAAGGAAACAGCCCCTTCAGGAGAAGCAAAGGAACCCTCTCCCAAACCTGCAGGAGAAGGAAGGATATGGGGAGGAAGAGAAGGAAAACAAGTTGCAGGGGACTGAGGAGCAGTGACAGTCTGAAACTAGTTTTAACTCCTATTTTTAGTAATTTCTTTCACAGTTGCAGGTGAAGCCTGCAGAAAGCAAACGCACGGAGTACAGGGTCAGGAGCACAAGGGAAGGCTTTGGCAATGAGGTGAACTATTTGAATTTCCTGTTGTGACCCATTATGTCAGGAGGACCTCTCTGCATGGCTTGACATAGCCAATTATTCCTTCAAAAAGCTTTTATTTTAATTTATTTTTGCTCATATCCAAATCAAAGAATTATGCACTGCAGCTATGTATTTTCTGACTGCACTGGTCAGAGCTACCTACAACCGCTGAGGTCTGAAAACAAAGCTCTTGTGGCTGTGCAAACAAATCACAAAAATCTCCTCATAAACGCTCTCAATTACTCCCAGCCTTTGACCTGGAGCCCTGCCTGCTTGAGCTCCTGCTGAGCAAACAGTGACATGCTGACTGTCGCATAGCAGAGCCCCACAAGTGGTGGGGAGCACTGCATTCATGCAGGTTGCCTTGTGAGTCAATGTAGTTGTTAATGTACACAGGTGCAATCGTATTCCCTTATGGAAAATTGATCGAATTCATTAGAAGGATCCTTAGAATCTGCTACTCATGTTGCTCCTGACCCTTCTTCCATCCTCAGCCTGTGGTTGAAGACCTTTGAACACTTGAATAACAACAGGACACTGCCTCCTTTGCCACACTTTGGAGCTTTCTTGTCCTATAAGCTGTACATATTTACATACTTGGCTATAATGTACCATTTCAAAACTAAAATCAGACATTTCTCTGCTTAGTTATTAATAATCTACACACTTATTAATAGTTATTAATAATCCATCACTGACCAAACATGCAAAGGTTGTGAAACTTTAAAACGGTTGACCAGCATCAGATCCTATTTTAGTGCCATCTTAAGCTGTGTGATGGTGCATCCTCCCTCCCACTCCTGTGATCTCAGAAATGCTTTCTAGGCTTTGGTCTTGATGAACAGCACTTTAGCTGAGCTCCTCTTGAGCTTACGAGAAACACTGTTTGCTCCCAGGAGCAACTGCTCTCTAACGAGCTCCTAGTGTTTAATAAACAGCCTTGGAAACTCGTTTTTGTTGCCTGAGTAACAGCCCAAGTGGAACAATGTTTTTGTTATCAAACTTTCAAAGGAAGTTACTGACCCAAATTGCAGCCACTTTGCAAAATTACTAAGACTAAAGCCAATTCCTCTTGTGACCCTATAAACCCTAAGGGAGGGCTCTCCTGGACTACGGGGGCTGTGACCAGCACCTCCCTCTGAGTGGGACTCCTCTCAGAGTTAGTGAATTCTCAAGTTTGCTATACTTGGAGGGCCACTGCCAAAAGCCAAAAATGAAGCCTGGGCTGATACCCCCACTCCTCAAGGCTCAACACTTTTCCTATTAAGAAGATGCAAAGGCATTTAATATGAGTAGTTCACTGAACTCGGGGGGAATTTTTCACAAGTATATACTTTGTACATACTCCTTTAAGACTGTGTGCATGTGAGTGGAAATATGCTATAGCAAATACACTATGAATGTCGCTGTCTTAAGATTCTTAGGTATGTTAAATTCATAAGTAAATTAGGTCTAACAGTGAGCTACTGTAGTGCTCATAGCAAATTCTATAGAATCTATTTTTAAATGTTTAAATTAGACTATCAATTAAATGTTGTGAAGTTTAAGTGCTGCTAGAACCTTTAGGCCTAAACCATGGGTCAAGTCTGGGGCTAAGTTTGGCAAGGGGTCCACTCCAAACCTTGTGAATCAACAAAGGATTATCCTTATCCTTTCCCATTGTTACCCTTTTTCCATTCCCAGTCTCCATGAAGATAATTTTATGCTGATTTAGTTTCAGACATTGATTTTAGATTTTAGTGCGATTTTTCTCTATGTGCCTTAACCATCTAGTAAATAGTACAGTGAACCTTATGAATGAACTTTGTCACATTTTCACTTTTATACTAACCCTGCTTTTGTCAATAACTTTGCTGGTGATTCTTTGAGAAACCTAAAATACTTGCTTGCAACAAGCTAATCAAGTGTAGTCTGCCTTAATGTCAACCACTGTAAATTGTTACTGTCCCCATACAGAGAATTTCAGGAGCAGAGCACAATTTCTTCTACATTTTTGTTACAAAGCAGATGAAACTTTTTACCTGTCTTGAGCAGGGCCTCATAACTGACAACACATATTATATGCATACAGCTTTTGGCTCACCTCTGAAATAGCGGTATACACTCTCAGATCTTCCTGACAAGCTTTAGCTTATTTAAGACTCGCTCAATATTTTCATTTTAGCTGTTCAGAGAGGAAAATAAGGTGGGAAGAAGTCTGAAATTGTCACAACAGCAAAGGGCATTGAAAATAAGTACACATCTGTGATTTAAAGCTAAGTGACAGTCTATAATTGAGTTGTCTGGGGCTGCCTATGGTTTATTTACTGAATTCAGACACCTTGTACAAGGGTCAAAAGAGCACAGGTTTTCACTGATTCCTAGGGAAAGCAGGAGGAGGGCCTTGGCACTCCAGGTACCTCTGGTATTGAGGAACTCTCGACATGTGTCTTGACTTCTACATCAGCTTCACTGGAGCAGCAGCTAAACATCATCATGTCAAACAGAGGGGTAGATGTGCCCATCACACGGGACTTCCCATTGGAGGAGAGGACACAATTCCTCGTAGAAAAGTGCTTAAGTCTCTCTAAACAAGGTCATCACCAAGCTGAGAGGGCAGAGACATTTCCCAAGCCCTTGTCTCCATACCCTTCTTTTCTCCAGGGCCTATCATAGAATCATAAAATCATCACAGTTGGAAGAGATGTTCAACATCATCCAGTGCAACCATCAACCCAGCACTACCACTGGAACCCCTAAAACACTAAACCACATTGTCTAGCACCAAATCCAGATGTCTCTTAGACATCTCCAGGGATGGGGACTCCATGACTTCCTTGAGTAACCTATTGCAGTGCCTGACCACCCTAAAATTTTTTTTTCTAGTATCTAATCTGAACCTCCACTGTCTCAGCTTAAGGCCATTTCCTCTTGTCCTCTCACTGCAGGCATTGCAGAAGTCCTGTGTGGCTCTCAAGACGGCATTCTGGAAAGAACAGCTTCTTCTTTAGCCTACTTGGATATATCAACAGATTAAAAACAAATAGCTGTGATAAAGCACCCAGATGGACTCATCCCGCTATTCCAGCACAGAGCTGCATAAGGCTGGGGCAGTTGCACCAGCCCAGGCTCCCAGGCGAATGAAGCACCTGGTGGAAGCAAAGGACTGCTAAAGCCTCCACTGCAGGGAGCTGATGCTGCAGTCCCGACCCTAACTTCTCCATCAGGGCCACCATTTGGACATCTGTCATAGACAATAAAGATCTGAGGCTACAAAAGCACTTGACAGCAAAGAGCTAGCAGAGTGTGTTAATCTGGACCACCATAATGTGTCAGTCACCAGCCCCGGCCAGCTCCCGTCTCTGCATCTCAGGAGTCGCAGAAGGAAAGAAGCACGATGGTTACCAACCGTTTCCCCAGCAAGCTTGCAGCCTGAGACTCTGTAAGTATTTCTACAATACTTACAGACAGAACTGCAGACATACAGAAATCCTTCTGTATATGTCCTAGAATAGCTTTTTCATGCTTTGCCATGTGGGATTCTAAGAATACCCTGTTGTCCGCACTGTTTGCCCTACCAGTGAGTTAATAGCACGCAGGTGTTAGGAGGGATTAGAGTTCCTCTTGTACCAACTTGTAGGTAGGAGAATCGACATACATAGGCTCACACCCACAAACACACTCAGATCCAACCCACTCCCTTCGACTCAAACTGGTCTTGGGTCTGTTCACAGCTGAGGAGCCCTTGCTGGCACAGTGGATGCACTGCATCGTTCATTAGGAAAGAAGATGGGAGAGACAGCAGCTTAAGCAGAACAGCCTGGATAAATCCCTGCCACTAACACAAGATCCTTTAACAACACTATCTGTACATTTCTGGGCGCTTTAGCCAACTCTAAAATAATCTGATCACGTCATGCTAATCTAATGAGTGCTCTGAAACACCGTATTTTAACTACAGCACTTGTCTTGTATTTTTTCAGTTAAGGACACTTGACTTTTGCCCAGTTTAGATCTTTTCACTCATTGTACTAACCTGGGGACATCCAGCTGAACCAGCTGGCATTTCCTGGTGTAACGAAGGGCGCAGATTTAATGGGGGGGGGTTGACTCTGGGACTTTTGGGATGACATTTAATAGTTTGATTCTCTGCTGTCTTAGTAAAGCCCTAAGGAAGGAAGGAAAACACCAAGTTCTAAGTGGATGAACCTTGAGTGTTATGGACTTGTTCACACTGTAGCAAAACGATGACTATTAGTGAGAAAAAATAATTAGGACCCAAATCTGCATTAAAACATTTTTGCACGATTTTGCTCTTCAAGTGTAAAACTGTTCCCACGTGGTCTATTTTTAGGTATTTTACATTAAAGAGATCAGAAAAAGTCTTGGTTCAATTTCTCAGTGGGAAGTTTTTACAGTAAAGGGGACTGGATCCAGGATAATGATGACAGAAGGGGGGATGAGTGAAGATAGCTGTCCCTGGAAATACAAAGTTTGGCTGAAGCCAGTGTAGGGGTGACAAGGGACATGCTCAGCTCAGTTGCTTCAGCAGCCAGGGTGCTGCCTTGTTAGCCACAACTCCTTTGTACCTAATGATTACTTTCATAACGATTTCATGTATGTTGGGATAACTATCCAAAGCACTGCTTATCAGTTTCATTCACACACAGTAAATGTGAACATCTCAGCACTGATCCTTTTGACCTGCTTTTACTGAGGCAGGCATCGCACTTTCAAACCAAAGTCCAGAGCAAGGTCGGGGATACCCCAGCACACAGAGAGGATGCTCACATCCCTACGGCACTGCAAGGAGGGGAGAGCAGGCAATGAGGAGAAGGGAAGAACAAAGCCACAGAGACTGGAGAGACTTCAGTGGAGAATGGGATGATGACAGGAGCCACTCCTCCTCTTGTGAAGCTAGTAGAAGGTTTTCTTGCATCAGACCCTTGGTAGCAAATACTTGATTTTATTTTGTTTTTAACTTGCTTTTGAACAGATGTCAAGGTTATATTCCAGCAGAGCCTTGGCACCCTGGATTCAGTTTTCAGCCTGATGGCCAAAACTCTGAGGTTCTGTTTTCTCACAAGCATGTTTTGTGACTCCCCCTGTGTCCAGCCATTCGTATCATCTGAATGCATCTTTGGGAGGAAATTACCTGTTTGCGTCACGAATAGCTTCTGCATCATCTCACTTATGTCTCCCCTTTCACATGGAGGGGAAGTCTCATCCTGAATCCTTCCAACCCACTCAAGAACACATCTTTAACCCTTCAGATTCACCTCCTGCACATTTCTACACACCAAAGGGCAGAAAATAGCTCCCTTGACCTCAGAGACATACTCTTCAGTGCCTGGCCAACTGCACTTTGCTTGCAACTCGATGGTTCTTAGGAGACATGTAGCATTTCATGCTGTTGAAGAGCCAAAAAAAGGCTGCTTGAACAACAACTTACTGCTTTTTTGCTTGGCAGCAGCTAAAAAGAAATGACAATAGAAAGGAAAATTCTAGTGATGGAAATGTCATCTGGGGCTTCTCCCTCCCTCCTGAGCAGCAGGGAGCAGAGCTGCATCAGTATCTCTTCATCCAGGTTGGGGGGTGACAAGCTTCCACAATAACTACTGAGATGTGATGCCTCCCAACACTCTGCAAATATTTACAAGTATGAGGGACTCATTTCCACACAACTGGCCAGAGAATGAGAACATAATTTTGTATTTGTCTGCCTGATTGACACAATGAGATTTAAAGGCCTAATCCTCAAAATCACTTCCAACACTTACCAAGCCAGTGTTTCCAACTATGTCTCCCTAATGGGAGAGCACAAGCAAGGTTGAAAGCTATACATGCATTTAATTCCCACTGAAATAAATATGTGAACAGTGCCCTATGCAGTCCTGCATATCTGGCCTGGAGTGTTTGTTCAGTTCTGGCATATGGCCACTGAGAGCACTAGAAAGGGGCTGGATCACTCTAGATCCCCAGGGAAAGGAAGCCATCATGAGCATTTGCAGCACAGCCCTGAGCTGCCTCTTGGCCTGTTGCTGTCACTCACCTCAGCACCAGATCTGCCTCAAACCCATAATTTCGGTATTTTAACACACGAAGAGGTGAGGGGAAAAGGGTGTAAACAAACACAGTGCTGAGAAATAAACCAAAGCAGCAATTTAATTCATGCTGACATGGTCCACTGCAAGTAACACGGAAACTTTTTATTTATTTGGTCTTTGGCAGACAAGTAAATTGGACACCAAAGGCGCCAGGAAAGGCAGATCACACGTCCCGTTTCAGGCAAGCACGTCTGAACTAGCTTATCTGTTGGTACCTGAAGCCATGAGCAGTGCTATGGGACAGTTCTGAATGAGCTTGCAAGGAGTCCTGTGTCACCCACCATGGCCATTTTGCATCACTAGGGAAGTAGGTGGGACTGACAGCAGAAAAAATTGTCACCTTGATCTGGCCTAGGGAGAACTTCTAGACAAATGTCCACCTGGGTGAGAGGCAGTCCATGCATCTCCTGTAACCCTTTGGCCTGGGCAGTACTGGACAAGGACATGGCACACAAGGACCTGTCCGGAGCTTCCATGATGCCCTCCCCTCTCGTAAAGAAACATTCTGAATAACAATTTAATGTCATCTCTTATAATAAAAAGTTCTAAATAATAGATTTCTGACATCGCCTGGTTAGGATTTTGCATCTTGTCCAATTTCAGACTGAGCGCTGCTAATTATTTAGGCTCCAGAGCTCCCAGATTACCATGGAAGATGCAGGCACTGCTGCACGCCGGCAGCTCTCTCTGCAAGACCAGTCCCAGTGTGATCTCAGGGAGCCACCTCGCAAGTGCACAGCCAACTGTCTGGCTCCAGGCCCCAGGCAATAACCAGCAGCAGGGACAGGGCATGTCACTGCATTCATGCAATGTTTATGATTATTCTAGGAGTAAATAAGAGGCTCTGTCATGTCACCAATCATTTCAAGCAGCTCCCAATGATCTGAGCCGTTTTCCTGACAAAGATAAGGACATCATGCAACTCAAGAGCAGAAGTAATGAATGTCTGATGGACCAGAGCAAATCCTGGCCCAAGCTAGTTTTTAAATCAGCCAATTTTTGAAAGGTTATTTGGCAGGGTTGGCTGTGTGTTCAGAGACCTGGACTTTATTCTACCATGCTGATGAACTCCACTTTTGAACTTTCTGTGCTTTAAGCCACTGCCTATTACCATTCATAACACTAGGGATTTTAAAACACTGCCAGAAAATAAACCTGTATTTCAAGGAGGGGACTAGAAAACAGAAAGCAAGAGAGAGGGGAGGTTGTGTAAATGGGAGCTGTGCTCATTGGCTAAGCCCCGTCAGGAGCTGGATGAAAATCTACTTGGTTTGGCACTCCCTTGGCCAACAACCCACACTGCACAGCAACGTCCCCCAATAAAACAGCTGAACCACAAACGCTCATCCAAAATATCAGGGAGAGAGAGCAGGATTTGGCTCCTGCAGTGCAGGGAGTGGAGACCAAACACAAGAGAGGTGTAATGACATGTCTTGGGCCACAAGTCGCTCAAGAGCTTTTGACCAGTTCGACGTGATGGGCTGCAGCTCAGGAATGTTCTCCCAGTTTCATGTGGACAAGTTTTGGCTCGCTGCTTAAACCGCTTTCCTTCTCATCATTTCTGCCTTGGTGATACCTGAACCATTCAGCCTGGGAGGGCAAAAATGTGCAATGGGGAGCAGAGACACCAAAGGAGTAATTCTTCTTTCAGAAATGTACTTTCCTCTCATTTTGTATCAAACTTGAAAACAGTATCTCAGGAGCCTTCTGCGTACTTGAATAGAGGTTAATAAATTACTCTGCTTGAAAAACATCCGTATGTTTCAGACAGTGAGCTTCTGCTTGGAAGTTTCTTTAAAATCTGTTTTCACATTGAGAGAATAAAACCAATGGTTTTTCAACTTCCCTCCCCTGCCCCCATGGCAACAGCTCAGACGCTGAATAAGAACCCAAAACCAACCATGGGCCCAGGTTCACTTTGGGTGAAAGCCTTGGGGCAGTGGATTCATTTCCGTGCCCAGCAGAAGGACACCAGAGCGCCCCAAGCACCCTGTCCCACCCTTGCTGCTCACTCCTGGCAAGTCCACCCACTTTCTCCTGCTGTGCTCTGGATGTGGTTACAAAGATGAACATCCCTGGGATGATACAAAGGAAATGTGTCCTACATTCACTAAATTGGGTTCCACAGCTGAAAGGAAAAGTGCTTTAAACTGAGGATAACATCTTCATTAAAGTTGATTATGACAAAAACTCAAATCCTTCCCTAATTAATTTCTTCTCAGCAGGCACTGCCCACTCACTGAAATCAGTATTTTTAGTAAAACACTTAAAATTTTTTGATGGAAAATCAAATACTTGTTATTTTTGGTTTTAATATTTTATTTGGTTGAAAAAGCCTCGATTTCTGGTACATCTTGATTTAAAAATGAAGTTTAAAAGCAAAGCAAGAGCTTAAAATCCAAATGGGGCCAATTCTTCTTTCATTGCCTGTTTTCTTCCATTTGAATTTTATCTCTGCCTCAGACTCTTCACATATTTTCATGATTTCATAAGCATATTTTCCCTTTAAAAATAAGTTTCTTGTTACTGGAAGAACATCTTCAAAACACCAGAGAGACACTTACTGCCAAACACTACTGGAACAATAATTATCCTGACTATGCAAGGCACTGTCAAGCAAAGTCAAGGTGAAACTCCTCATGAAGAGAAGCAACAAAGGATTTAGGGAATTCACCTACTAAATAAGATAGAAAACAGTATTTTTGTTGGTTTTCTCCTGAATTTTTCAGTTATCCCAAGTATTGTTAGTACCGCACCTTTGTAAAATACCGTGAGGCTTTAACAGTATATTCAACAGAAGCTGTCATTTCTAAAACGAGGAGCCAGTTTCCTCAGTTTCCTCTCTTAAAGGACTAAGGAGTCTTTTAAGAGAATTATATACTGAATCTAATGCACAAAGCCTGTGACTTATGTACAAACCATCCCAGACCAAACAGAAGATACTGTTACTAATAAACTGTAAATAAAGGGGAAGTGGCTTTTTCGATTTCCCAATTAAGCAAGATAATACTTCCATCAATTATGTTTTTACGTGACATATTCCCAATATGGATGTAACAAATGGTATTATGCCTCCTGGTTAACAACTCAAAAAAAATCCATTTAATTGTCCCTGCCCTTGCACAAAATAACACCTGTCTTCTGTAAACCATTCCCTAACTTGTACACGACTGGTATATTTCTGGAAGCCCAGCTCAGCTTTACATAACATTACTCACTAATTAGCAACTTCTGAACACCAATCTGACACTGCTCGTCTGCTCAGCAAATACCAGTCCCTCCAAAGCAAAGGCAGGATGATGCCTCATGAAGTCCTGGGAATGCAGTGCCTTTGCAGTTCCTGTGCCAATGGCTACAGGATTGCACACCGAGGTGCATGGGGCTCCTGTGAATGGGAGTCATAGGGTCTTGGTAGGTTTCCTCCGGGAAAGCTCCAGTGCAGGGCAGAGGTACGTAGGAGAGAGTTGGTGAGGTTCATCCTTTGGGGGCCTTTGACAGTGGTTTGGTAAAATGGCAGAAAACCCAAAGTGCTGCTGCTGAAGGGCTGCAGCAGGATCTAGGCAGCTCATGCACAGTAAAAGAATCAATGGAGGTGAATGGAAAGGCAAGTAAAAAACCCTGCCCCAAGTCAACCAAAAAGCTGAGCTGCAGAGGAAAAAAACAAAAGTGAGGTCTGTCAGCTCCTCTTGAGGGCAAAAGCGGAGAAAGGTCTGATCACTTGTGGCTACAACCTCCATCCAGGCCTTCTCATCATCTTCCACTCTATTTCAGGGCATTATAGCAGAAACACATTCTTCATGTATTTTTCTTAGAGCTGTCTGTCTCCTGGCCACCTGTCTTGCTCTGTATAAGCAACACTCAGGGCTTAGCAGCTATTTGTAGGAGTTCCCCACATGTCACAAAACATGTCACATTTTATCCCTAAATTTCATCCTGCATATCCCTATTTCATTTAGGTTGCTGCTTTGCATCAAAGCACACAGTGGCTGGCAGCTGCAACTTCATCCATCTCTCCCACATGGGCTCTGAGCATGCTGGCTCACAGGTTTGATGATTACACCTTTATTTCAGTGCAGGATGAAATGACTGAACAGCCCAGTTAAGGCCCCAAATCCTTGAAAAAAAACTCTTAAATTTTTCAGAAGGCAGGAAGCTTTCAGATGCTCCACTGAATGGGTATACCTCAGGCCAGCAGCAACAATGCATCCCAGTCCTCAGGTTGAGTCTCTCAAGGCAGCGGATGGTCACCAGCAGTCAGCTTGTAAGCCCAACACAACCTCCACTGAAAGGTCATGGATACTGCTTTGGAGGATGCCCAAGCCTGCTGTCAGACCTCATGGTTGTCACCTCCTCAGCTACAAACCCATGAAACATGAAGGGACAAAATTTTGGAAGTTTCTCCATTCCTTCCCAATGGTGATCTCTGAAGACCAAACATAATGGGAGCTGGGACCATGCTGGAGGCTGCATTGCTAGACTGCAGACACCTCTTCAAGAACAACATCACCAGTGCCTGATGCTTGAAGTCCAGTGAGTGACTGTTTTCCCCCACATGGAATATATTGTGCTGGGCTTATGGAAAACAAGCTAACGTACCTGTTTTAACATTTTAATTTCAATCAGGTGGGCAGTGAGAGAACATCTCAAAAGCAGAGCCAAACAAAGGTCACCACCAACTTTTACTCCTCAAAGCTTTGTAAAGTGGTAAAAAAGACAAAAAAAATGTATTATTTCTAAGGCAGGTTGCTTCTCTTAATTAATGGGTCAGCTCTGCTAACAAAGCTTACAACAGGGCATGAAAGCAGTGCTGAAGATGGAAGTATTTATGCAGGTCAGTGGGGGTTTTCCTAAACATTTTGATTACAACTTTAACTGCACTAAAATACATGCAAAAACCCTATCATTAAATTTACACAGCCTGATGATATGTGGTACCAGACTAAGAGAACTGCAAATAAATTGCTGTAATCTGCCATACTGTCACTTACTCCTGCTCCTCAGCAGCCATAATTGACTAATAGGATAATAAAGTGGCAGCTATGAATCTGAAGGCTCAACTCCACTGCTTGAACACTCTTAAGGAGAAAATATTCCAAGGCAAGAAGATGAAGCAGCCCAATCACAATCATCTCCCCCAGTTCAACTTATTTTAATACTCATCTGGACTCCAGGATTACTCTGTGTAAAATGTGATGCCATCCTGGTCTTCTAGGGTGACAAGTGTCCAGGCAATGCCCTTGTTCCAGAGAGCCACCAGCATCCCCTGCTGCCCTTAGCCAAGCAAGCCTGTGAAGCTGCAGCAAGAAGCACCCCCGTTGGCCAAACAGCTGAGGGACCTTGAGTTTGTACAGCCAGGCTTTGTCTCGGCCAGGGGAAATGCCCTTTTATTTCACAGAGGCCACTTTCACCTGATTCTGTGACCACAGCACCAGCAGCTATCCCATTCTGCAGAAGGTTTATTACTGGGGACCCAACCTCACACCCATTTAATCAAGTAGGTCTGCCATGTGAAAATGGTTCTGGTGAGCTAGGACATGCTGTATTGATGCCTGTGACAGATTAGGAGGATCCACTCCTCAGTGCTGTTTACAGCAGACTATTTGAGGGGCTAAGAGTAGACAAGTTCTTTTTCAAGCGGAGCAGAGGTCAGTTTGGATTAAAGAAATTGCCTTTTTGTTATCACAGCACTCCAACCCATCCTGTAGTCATCCTACAGTTGGAATCAAAGCTCAGACACAGACCTCCCACTATGTGTGTGTATACACGCAGGAGAGCTGGAGCACAGGAAACTTCCTCACCAGCACTGAAAGGTCTTAGAGACAAAAGCTGGGGTTAAGATAAGTGGATGTGATACGGCCACATTGGTACCAGAGCAACCCCTCACGCCGACAGTCTTTCAAAGAGCTAAACTCTAACTGGTGTAAACGCAAAGCCAGTGATGAGAAATGAATAAGCAAACTGACCTCCAGCATAGAGCAGCGTCTGTACTTCTGCAGCCAAACATGCTCTTCAACACAGCTTGGTGCAGGATGGAAGGCTGGAATTGGTGCCAGCCCTCCATCTCCCATGGCTTCCCTCCCTGCTGCTCCAGCCTGCATGCCAGACAAGCACTTTATTGCTTTTTCCCCTGCCCTTTGCCTTTCTCAGACATCAACAAGTCATTTTGTCTCTTCCTTATGGGGAATAAAAAGGAGCAGCAGGGCAGCACTGCCATGCTCTCTGCAGCAGGGCTCCCCACAGCCAGTCAGCCGCTGCCAATGCTGCATTTCACCCTCAACTCACGTCACTTTGACCACCATCAGCCCGGGTAAGAAAAACACAATGGAAAACTCCCCACTCATTTCACAGGACTTGCTTTTAAAATCTGAGGCATTGGTGCCAGTTTTGGGAGTCAGTCTCACAGATCCCCATTACCCTCCACTCCTCACCCTCAGCAGCCACAGGGCTCCTGCTGTGACCGAGGGGATTATTTGTCCATGGAGAGCATCCATCTTGCTCCAGATCCTTCAAGAAAAGCATGTTTTGCAGCACTGCTGGAGGAGAGGAGAGCCTTGCTCCAACAGGGCACTTCCACACTACCAAAGAAAGACACAGTGTCTGCAAAGGGGTGGACCTTCAGAAAAAGGAAAAACACCCAGCAAGCCTCAAAGAAGCAATGTCAGTCCATGATCAACAGGGAGAAAGACAAACAGATGACAGAAAAATCAGCCAGAAATAGGATTCCAGAATCAGAGATGAGATTTCTCTGGAAGCACCCAGGGCTAAAAATCGGGATTAGGAACAACTAAAGGTTGTTTTTTTTAACTTTTTCTTTTAAGGACTTAGTTCCCCTTATTTAAGAATAAGGATTAACTCTTAATTTGAGCAAGAGCCTTTAACCCTACCTAACAACAGAGCTGGAAAGACCTGATGTTTATCCATGATTCAGTCTGTTTACACCACAGCATGTTAAAGCAATTAAAGGTCCTTAAAGATAAAATACTTCTGCATAGAACACCATTAGGTCCATTTGAGCATGCAGTGTCAGCAAGCAAAACAGTATCTTTGACTCAGTGCTCTGAGAGAGCTTGAGCCTGGGTAATAACTTTTGTTTAATAATGCAAATTACAGAAAATAATGAGAACATTTGCATGCTTCCTCGACAAAGAGAGGTATTTCAAAGTCTCAGGGACCAGCCTAGGCAATAGAAAATGTTCTCGTTCTCATGTGTCAAACTGCTTTGCTTTTCCTCTTTCCTGCTGACCAAAGGGTTTCATGCTGGAAATGCTAATCATGCTCGCGTTTGCCATAGTTCACCCTCTTGTTCTTGTCTATAGAAACCTGCAATTCAACCAAATCACCATCAACCACGGTATTCACCAGAGCACATCTATATGCCCACACATGCTTTACCCAGGAACTCCCCAGCACATGCACATGCATGAATCATCACAGAATTCAAGGCAATGGGCAAACGCTGAAACCTCCGAAGTGTTAAGCTAAAGAAGACGAATCTTCTTGTTTTTCTCTCTGCTGCCAAGTTCTCAGCTTTACACTCCCATCCAATCATCAGATTATCAAGCTTGGTTTCCACAACTTTGAAATTGAGCTTATTTGAAAGTCACAAGATTAGAAGCCAAGGGTGCCTTTCACTGAGGCACAGGCACTGAGCAGGCTAAACAGTCATTAAGAAAACTTGAAAACAAAGAGGCAAATTATTTTTCAAGGCCTGGACAGGAATGTAAACAACTGGACTAATAATATGCAAGTAAGAGATTCAGGGGTCCTAAACCAGTCCAAGAACACTGCTCTGGACTAGAACAAGTCACCTCAGAAAGGCCATTTAACTAACATATGGGTATGCTGGTTTTGGCTGGCGTAGAGTTAATTTTCTTCACAATGGCTGGTATGGAGCTGTGTTTTGGATTCATGCTGAACACAGAAGATGATAATATTGAGATGCTTTTGTTATTGCTCTGTAGGGCTCACACAGAGCAAAGGCCTTTTCTGCTTTTTGTACTGCCATCCTGGCAGGGAAGTTGGGGGTGCCTGGGAGGTTGGGAGGAAACACAGCCAGGACAGGTGACCCAAACTGGTTAAAGGCATATTCCAGACCATATGACATCATGCTCAGGATGTAAAGCTGGGGGAAGAAGGGAGATATTTGGAGTGACGGCATTTGTCTTGCCAAGTCACCATTATGCATGATGGGGCCTTGCTCTCCTGGAGATGGCTGAACACGTGCCAGCCCAGGACAAGCATAAATTAATTCCTTGTTTTTCTTTGTTTGCGTGGTTTTTTCTTTCCCTCTTAACTGTCTTTATCTCAACCCACAAGTTGTCTAGATTTTACTCTTCCAATTCAGTCCCCAATCCCACTGGTGGGGGAGTGAGCAAGTGGCTGCCTGGGGTTTGGCTGTTGCCTGGGGTTAAACCGCAACGGTGGGAAAATCAAGGTGGAAGATGCATCTTGATGATAAAATCTGGTATAAGGTTTCCTACTATCATAACCCACACCCAACATCCACACACCACAAAGGTTATCATCTAGTATTCACTGAAATTTGCCCAAAAAAATTTCTAATAAACTTTGACTGGTACTAATCCCTCTCCTGCCCTCCTGAGCAGCTCAAGCTATGCCGAAATGCAGACGTCTGCTACCTTTTCAGGCTTTCCAGGGTCTTCTCCCAAGCCTCCAAATACCGCTCCAAAACGGTGCAGGCATCCATTGCATCCTGAGCTACATATGCCAGGCCTGGGCAGATGCTAGATACATTTTGTCTGCCTGTGGTGCCTGGATTCCACTTCTGGGGTCCGCACGGTGTTGACAAGGAAGCAGGGCTGTGCAGAAACGTTTAAACCCAGCAGGTGCTGTGCTTTGGCCATCCAGAGGGTAACAGCTCCACTGTGATTGACACACTATACCCTCATTAAAGCAGCACGGGGCTCTGAGAAATCTTCCCTTTCAACAGTATCTGTGGAAATCAGAATGTTTTTGGGATGCTGAATACCTGGAGAAAATATAAATCTGGAATTGTTTTCAAGCCCCAACACCCCACAAATGTCTCAGGATTAACAAGCCAGGTAGTTCATTCATACTTACACTACTTGTACACAACAAGATCCCAAAAAAATTACTGTTTGTTTTTAAACAAACTTGCTGTATTGCTCCCCATGACTCTTCTGACAAGGTGGAATGTGAAAGTTTTCAAAAATGCTGTTGAAAAATTTAAAATTTCATTTGCAAATGAAAAAGAAACAACAACGTGTAAAAAATAAAGACTCCAGTTTTTCAATTTCACCTATACTATTTATTTGCAATAGAAAGCTCTGCATTACCTACTAACTCTGTCTGTATTTCAAAGCAGAAAAAATGAATGAATAGCACTTTCTAGACCTAAAATAATGACAGTGATCAGCTCAGAAGACAGTATGGGAAAGGATTTCTAGGCAAAGTCCTGATTCGTTTTGTTACACAGAGGAAAAAACACAGAAAACCTAAAACTCTATTATATTTTCCCTAATCTACACTAAACTTTCTGCAGGATAACAGTCTTCGAAATGATCCTAAAACATCTTTGGAATGAGAGGTCACTTGTCTGTATATAGAGCTATCTGAATGCATTTATGCTGATGTAATATGCACTCTCCCACTACAGAGGAAAGGCTGCATTCAGGAAAAGCACTTATCAAGATTAAATTTACATTTTCTGAAATTGTCAAAAAGGGCTTTTTATGAACAACTGCAGAAGCTGCACTCACATTTAGAAATACTGCAAAAAGCACTTTCTGAAATAGATTTTACTACTCCTGAACCTGACAGAGCTGGGAAATCCACAAAGGGACTGATTTAGTTTTTAAAGAAACGTATTGATGCCTTTGAGATGAAAAACAATATCAAAATTAATTTGGAATAGAACTTAAATGAGAGGTTCACAGCCTGAACTGCACACTTTGATATACATCAGACTCAAGACCTCTAGATGCCTGTATATATGCTTGTATGTTAGCAAGACCCAAGCATCTTTACTGTTTTTATGTAGGTCTCAACACAGCAAAAATACATTTTATATATGTGAGTTTTCACTTTTATATTAGAAATGTGCTCATGTTATACACTGAGGACAAACATGCAAGAAATTCCTGAGATTGGAGAAAAAAGGGTTCCCAAGTTATATGAACCACAGCTTTCTCTTAACACAAAAACTGAAAAATAAAACAATTTCAGTAAGGCTCAGCAGCCATCTCTGCTGCTTCAAGAATTTGCACTTTGAACTAGAACCAAATCCTGCCAAGCCTGATAAACCAATAGCCCTAAAGGATTTAAGGCATTAACAACTCTCTTCCTCTCTCCTTCAGCACACACATCTGAGATGAGAGGTACATTCTCATTTTGGATATAGGGGAAAATTATACCTACAGCAGCACTCAGCACTTAAAAAAATACAGTCTCAAGTTTAGGAATGAAGTTAGATTTTGCAGACGACATTAGCATCATTTGCCAAATGGGTTGTTGCCACTCAGAATTCCTGACCACATGAAGAGAGTTATTGGACAAATTAATCCTTCCTGCTCTGTGCTCTGAAATACCCACAATTTGTCTGAGTTACATTCTGCACTGAACCTTTTCTGGTGTCCTATGAGAAATGAGTCTGGTATGCTTAGTCCAGTTGCCAGAGAGCTAATACTTCTGCACCACAAAAATTATAACCTCAGTTATTGTTCCCCTCGCTGGCAATTTTCAGCAGAGACCTCAAACACTGAATGTGCCTCAAACCAGAAATGACTAAATGGCAGAAACAGTCAATTTTCAATTGCAGGGAGCATTGCCATGAACAGACTCAAGATTTTGCTTTTTTTGAGAGGAGGAATCCCAAACTCAAGTTGAAACAAAGACTGAAGGAGCTTACTGTACACTACTGCTGTTCCGGGACTCCATACGCTTCCTAGAAATGTCAATAATTATCTATTATTGAAAAGAAGCTAAAAGATGTGGCTTAAAAGCATTCTCATTTTCATTAATTTCTGCCACTTGTAGGCAGTTACTCATTAAACATTTAGACTAGAAATAGGTAATTTTTTGGAGATTACTATTACATTTGCAGAGGCCTAGCAAACAAGGTGGTGCTTCATTTTCTACTGTCACACTTTTTCACCAGAAATTTTTTCAAAAAGTGTACAATATTGGTGTGCTAGATCACCAACAATTTAGTTCACTGAGATGGCTTTATTCTTTTCCGCTGATTTCTTAATGCAATAAAGACAGTCTCCTGTGTTACTTTAAGAACTACATCCCTTCAGTGCCAAAGCCAACAGTAACAAACAAAAAGACCAAGCTGGTGTATTTCTTTCTACGCATATATGTAATTTTTATATAATTTTTATATAATTTTTATATAATTTATATATATAT
>WEKY01036039.1:71424-185366 GCA_013390045.1 Picathartes gymnocephalus
TATATATATATCGCTGAAGAATACAGCAAAGTGTTCTCATCAGATAGCTCCCCTTAGCTCTAAAACAATTATTCCCCAAATGTTCTTTCTCGGCCAAATTTTATTTATGTTGATGAATATTCTACAAAAGGTGGTTCTTTTTTCCTGTTCTCCCAAGGCAGGAAAGAATCAAAGAAACTAAAGAACAAGAAGAGCCCCCTCCTGACTCACAATAAAACCTGATCGTTCCCATAGACTTTCCAACTTGCAAACAGCATCCTACTCTTTCCAGCCTGCATAAATGTCTCTCTTCATCTTCAGTAAGGAACCAACACTGACCTCCAGTATTAGTTGGTGGACAGAAACATTTCAACACAATCGAAAATTAAAGTAGGGTTTTCCTAAGGGAGAAGATGAAACCTTGATGGTGGCCAGGGCTGGAAGTATGATGTGTTGGAATACAACCACAGGGAGAGCTGTTCCAGCCCTGGGACCGTACCACTACAGCATCACCTTTCAGATAAGCTGCCTCTGAACCTGCAACAGCACTTTCCTGAGTACTTCTACACCTCAGCCACTAACACAGGTAGAAGGTATTTAAGGTTGACTACATTGTTGTGCCACTATCAGGTATTTAACGCATTGTCCTGCAGAAATCTGGCAGGGGTATTCTGTGCAAAGGATGATAACATCTGCTTCTTTACATGGTAGTATGACTTCTTAAGATGATAAACTTGAACTCTATCTTTCCTTTTCTTGCCTTGAAGAGTCAGCATGCCACAAAAATCAAGGCTGACCACTTCAGGTTTATTCTAATATTCATCAAATAAAACCTTTATCAGTGGCCAAAATGAAAAGAAATTCAGGAAGTGGTATTATCACAGAAGTTGCTCATCTGTTGAGCGCATTTGAAATGAATTAGTAAAAGCACAGCACCTGTGGGTCAGTATTGTATCCCTCCTCCAGGCTTGCAATTATGCACTGTGAATGTGATTCAAAATCATACCAAGATGATGTTTGGTTCCAAACACTGACTACTGTAGATCTGCTCACCTCTCAAAAACTGCTTGCACATGTGATCCCCTCAAGAGTGTAGTCTATTGTGCATTAATATCGTCCTGCCTCTGCATAAAATATAAAAAAACAAAGTTCTCTGCATCCTGCACAAGGCTGAAAATATTGTTTGTCATTGTAGGAAGAATTACCACTCCATCAACACTCATAACTATAGTACTCAGAACTATGGAGCAGAAGTCATACGAAGATTGAGCCCGAACAATTCAACTGCTCTACAGTCTCCAACACTGCATGGAGCTGAGAAGTCAGATCCTAAACCTCTGCCATTAATTCAAAACAAAAATTCCTTTTCAGTTACAGAAATAATGGTTGATTTATTGTTAGAGAAAATAAAATTGGCAGGTTTAGTAACTCCTCCAAGGTCATGGAAAGTCAGTGGCTGGGCAGGAACCAGCTGGTGGAACCCAAACCTCTCCCCGCTCCCAGTCAACAAGGAATTCACTTACTCTGGTGAGAACACACAGGGCTAGAAAGTCTGTTCTCTCAAAACCAGCAAGACATAACATATTTCTCTTCCTTTCCCCCTGACCTGAGAAAAACAAAAAATACGTATTTTGGACAATTTCCGTCTTGCAAGCTCACTACGATGACTGCAAAAGACCAAAAGTAGGGAGAAGAAAATCCATCCCAAAAACAGTATTATAGATTAAGATAATCTTTAACTATTTAAAGACTGCGAGCAGTTGATGGTGGTTTGGTAAAATAAGGCAGAAACCCCTAAATACTGCTGTTGAAAGGCTGCAGTGGGATCCAGGCAGCTCAAAAGTTAAATACAGCTCATTACTCCAACAGTCAATCCCAGAATGACTTTAAAACCTACAAACATGGACATATGATGCCTTTTAAAAAAACTCTGGAAAAGCTCTTGGCAAAGGGTGATTTCCTTGTCTCTTATTTGTGCCTGTCTAAAAGAATGAGATACAAAATAATGGCTGCCTCCCTGCAAACAAGTGCTGCTGGGAGTGCTGGAAACAGCCAGCGACCAGAGGTTAATTTTTTATTAATTAGAGCACAAAGCATCCTGGCTTGTCCCTCATTAGGCATCTCCAGGCAGTTTGGCTTGGCTAAGAAGAGAGCCAAGGGAGGCAACAGGCACCCTGTGACAAGGCTGTCGTGGAGATAGCTGATCACTCCTGCCCCAGGAAAGCTTCTTCAACCAGGACAGGGCAAATTTGATCAACAGCAGTTTCTCAGGCTGGATAAAGGTGATCCCAGTGCATTGCTTGCTTTGTTGTTTGACAAGGCTCCTGAAATCTGAGCCTGCAGCAACAAACCGCATCCATTTCAGCCAGGCTGGTTTTATTTTTAATAGCGGGGGAGGAAGAAAGCACCATGGAAGGCAGGCAGGGAAAATCACCAGGAAAACAAGCAAAGTGAAGAGAGACAGTGAGAGTGGGTATTGCAGATCCATACATTTAAATATAACTGTATTATGTCTGATCCACCAGAGCTCAGGGTCTCAATTTGAAGATTAGAAAGAGCTAACACTGTGGAAATGAACCTGGTGGGGGAGATGCACTTTGAAATATATAGCACCAGGAGTGACTAAACTTGTTTATTTTTTTCTTTATTGCAAAACAGACTCCCAGCATGGAAAACTTAAACCCCTCTAGATCATCCCCACATCCTGGGAAGTCAGCTGAACGTGTCTAGACGTGACTGATAAAAAAACATACAGTGCCTGCATGTACGTTGCTGTGTATTTTTTCCCTATGATACGCTACAGATAAGGGATGCTGCTTTCCCCAAGACAAATTGAGGGGAGGTGTGAGGTGTGTGTCTGTCCCCATGTGCATGTTCATATGCCAGAGTTTCCTCTTTTTTCATTTCTTCTTCTCATTTTTCATTTGTTGTTCTCCTGGGAAGACAGCTCAGACAGTGTCTGGCCTCACCCACAGATAAAGCTCCTTGTTCTTGTCAAAAGCAGTGCTGGAAGAATGGCAGCACAGTATTTTAACTCTTCCTTATAAAAACAGATAAAGACTGGCAGCAGAGCATTAGTGCTGGCACAGGCTATGCACAACTCACCAACATTATCCAAATCTTTCAAAATTGGCTGGTATTTTATTTAAGTGTCAGCCAAACATTCTTATTTGCAATTTTTAACAAGAAACTATCAAATGATAGATGCAATATGGCAAGACATCATATCAAATTAAGGACAGTTTAAAAATTGAAATTAATCACCAATTTTAAATGGACTCTTCAGCAAGCTCAGTGTTACTATCTACTGCTGTTTTTGCCAGGTACAGGCAGTTTTGGTCCTCAGCTGTCCTTTTCAATTACTGTGTTTTGGATTCAGCTGCATTGCATCTGCCTGAAGATCAAAGCATGCTTTTCCAAAAAATTACAAAACCCTAAATTAAGTAAATAAATGCATAAGCTGAGGTTGGAACTATCTAAGAAATATACCCCAGAATGAAGTTAACCAGCAGCAAAATTAGAAATAAAGCTGATTTCTAGATTCAGATTTCTTTTAAATCAGAAGTATTTTCAAAGTTGTGGGGAAGCTGAGCCACTGGGATGCAAAACTAAATATCTTGTTCTTTAAAGGATTTTAAAAGGTAACTTTATACACCAGACCCATAACTGTTCAAGCATTTTCAGAAAATTCACTGAAAACTCATCAGTATGCCTTTTATATGCTATACTGTAGCCCAATATGGAGGCAATAGCCATAGGTACTACATTTGCATTTTTATACAGACATTTACATGAATAAATGAAGTGTTTTGTATGTCTGGATTCCCACTTAGGCACAAATCCCTGTTTCCAAGAGCACATTTTCAGAAGCATGCTGAAAACAGAGCCCTTAAACAATGTCTTGCTGCAGAAGCCTTCCCTCAATGTGACAGTGAGCTTGCAATTTTAAACTCATTTTTCCTCTGTATCTCCAGAGCTCTGCAAGACCCTTTGAGGATTTTAAACCCCTACAAGCATGCCTGTTTACCATGGCAATGCTACAGATGACTGCAAATTCATTCCCTTGCAAATGATCCTCTTGGCACCACATTTTGGAATTTGCTCTATTATTTCCAGAGAAGGTATGCTGAGACCTATAGAAGTATCTAGGCACAGGCACCCTGTGTATTTTTAGCTCATTGGAAATTCAAGCAATTAAAAAAAAAAATTAAATGGGGGGAAAATGGACTGTGGGAAAAAAAGTGATTAAGCAAAATATTCGGACTCCCTGCAGGAAGGCTCACTACAGTTGCAGCTTCTCCCAGATAGATGGTGAGGAGGAACTGCCAAGGATTTCACACCCTAATCAGTCTCTGGGGAAGTCTGCTCCCACAGCAACAGACATGGGCTCTGGTCCTGGGTCTGCTCTGAATTTCCTGTGGGACTGGGAGAGTTATTTAAAATTTGCAGTGCTTCAGTGTTTCATTAATTTACCAGTGGGTCAAATCACAGTTTAACATCAGTTCCAGTTTCTGAAAGGAATCTATTCCATTCAGAAGTCAGTTGTACACACTCTACTCACCATAAGACAAAAGGAAAAAAGAAATCCCCCATATAGTTATTTAAAAAACACCGTCCCTTGCTAAAGCACTGCCTTTTGCTAAATCCTGTGAAATGCTATGATGAGCTATTTGCTTCCATCCCCAAAGAATTCCCCTTAAAAACTCTGCAGCTCAATTGCAAAATCTTTGTTTCAAACCTTTGGAAAGCTGGATTTTCTGAAGGACACCACAACCTTCACTCTCCCTGAGCCCTGCAGTCCTCCTGCAGCTGGAAGCATGGCCAGGGGAGCATGGGGCTGGAGCCCACAAAAGCTAAGCAGAGCTTGGAAAGAAATCCCAAACCCACAATTCCCTTGGTGCACATGTGTTTTTCTCTTCAAGTAGAATCCCCTGCTCACCATCTCTGAGGCTAAAGTTAAAAAAAAATCTATGAAGTGTCTAAGTAATTCCTTCTATTTTAAAGGTTCAGACATTAAGCAATTCAGCAAACAACTGCTTTCAGGCATGAGAATAGCAGATGACTCATTATTTTTATCAAGTTCTGTATTTAAGGCAAAAGTCCCCTATTGGAAAAGAAGACTGCAGAAAGACTGGTTTTGTAGATACAGTAGCAGAAGGTAATGCTACTACTCTGCCATGAAAAGACACCACAAAATTCTTAAACCCATACCTTGAAGTCCCTCTCTCTAACAGCTCCTCATCTGCAGATGGTGCTCAAGGTGTGCCCACCAAAAGGTCCTTCCTGCTCTACCACTGGAGCTTCAAGGCCTGGGTTTCCCTCCCACAAAATAACTCAAGGGTGAAGTTTCCAGAACTGTTCTATATCTACAGCGTCATTTATTTTTTCCCCAAGGAGACTGGTAGGCTGCTTCTCCTCTAGCCCAGCCTGCCTGCAGCTCATCATCACTTGTCTTTTTTTCTACTTGCTCCTGCTGTGCTTTGAGCTGGACAGAGGCAAACTGAAAAAAACAGCTCAAACACTGCTTGCATGGTACAACTACTACCAAATTCTCACACCTCCTCTGTCAGTATGGCAGAGCACATCCTCAAGCTAATGCTCGAATGGTGCTGCCAGTGGTCCTCAACACACTCTGACATTATGACAGCAGCCACAGATGCGAGCATGTCTCAGCAGCGATGAAGGGGGCATTTCAATTCTTTTTAGTTCAATCATATTAAGCTTAATGGAAATGAAAACCATGGTTTTTGTCCACCAGACAAAGGCATTAGACAAGCTGAGGCTGCTGTCTCAGCTCTTTTAGAATTACTTTATATTCATACGTTTACAATAAGTCTGGACTCCTCTCTCTACACCTTCAGTGTCCACATACAGTACCTGAACCACCTCTCTTTTTCCTGTCATTATAATGGGCAGAGGAGCCTGCCTGCACCTTACTGGGCTATGATGCAACTTGACTGCTGTTTGCAACATGCGATGAATTTCTGGAACAATGCAGCACTTCCATTAAACTCTTCCGCAACTGAAAGCTCCATGACTCAAAAGCTGTTTTCCTACTTGGCTCTCCTGCAGAATGGAAATTTCTGTAACAAAGGTAGAATCATCAACCACACCAGGAATTACTGTAATGCAGACTTATGGTACGGCCTTTCAAATCTAATTCCAGCGGTCCTTATGTAGGGTGCCAGGACAAAATCTGCATGGCAAGGAAAGAGAACTACAAGTGCAGAGAGGAGCCTGTGATCCAGCCCACTTCATGCCTGGTCTACCCAGAAAGTCTAAGACTTATTTCTCTGCAAAGTACCTGGAAGAAACATCAGCGCTTCAGGTCCACCCACCTGGGGCTGCAGGGCTGTGGGTTTCCTGTCCAGGGGAGCCCACAGGAGAAGCTCAAGCTGTACCCCAAAGACCAGATGGAGTGTTTCACCTGGCTAAAGACTACAGTCAGTAAAAGGTTGCACAGCATTACATTCCTAACACAAAAAATACAGATGCTACTGAATGTGCCAATAATGAGTTGAAAACACAGTTGTGCTGGAAGACAATTAAGGCTGCTGAAATGCTCCAATGATTTGTAGGCACAGTAATGCCTACAAGCCCTTTTAAACCTTTTATTAACAAAACACCTTCTCCCACACAGTTAAACAGGAAACAGTGCCTTCGGACACTTGGCATTAGCCACCAGGAGGCAGGCAAATCTAAACAAGTTCACATGGGCTCAGAATTAAACCTGATGGCCATACTGATCCTCGGCAAGCAAACAATATGACCAAAGGCAAGCTGTGAAACATTACCCATATGTAAAGCCAAGCTTAATTTTAAGCAAAAATCCTTCTCAGAAAAAGCTTTGAGAACTGATGGAAACCAAAGACATGGGCTGTCATTGCAGGAGGCATCGTGTGCTTTGCCTGGTGCCTCTGCTCCTGAGGCAGTTTGTGGCTGGTGGCCCTGAGATACTGTGTGAACTTGCTGAGCAAAGCCACACTTGCTCCACTGTCCCAGCCAGGAAAGCAGAGAAGGAAGAAGCCAACTTGCCTCATGTCATCCAGGACCTCCTGGAAAAGTGGGTTACTGCTAAGGGCTGACCTGCAAGCATGAACACCCAAAAAATCCCTGAAATGTCTATGTGCAATTAGGAAAATGCCGTGAACTATGGTGTGTAAATCTCAGGCACCTCTACAGAAGACAAGAAGGCATTTTAAGGTAGCTGAATTATCTTGACACAAAGGAGTTATTTATACATAAATTATAGTACCTTTGCCCATGCTAACAAGGCTGTCATCCCTCCCTGTGATTTACCATGGTCTTGTAATGCAAAAGCTTCATTTCCCTGGCACTGGAGTGGTAATGGGACTGGTAATTGCTGCACCACAAGTGCTTCCCTCGCCAAAGGTGGTGGTGAATGCTGGGTGCATTTGCTGGTCATGGCAGTCCTGCTGGCCACCCCAAGCCCAGAGAGGCCACCCGACACACCTGCATCACTCCCTGACGCACTGGCTGCTGGGGCAGTCACAGCTGGAGGATGCCTGCCCTCATCTAGCTACCGGCTTGGAGGAAATGGCATTCATACATGAGTGACTAAAATGAGGAAGACTGGTTTAAAGCTGAAAGCTGAGCAGGAAAACTAAAACATACCTGAAGTGAATTGTTTCATAACAAACGCATGAAGATTTAGCTTTGTGAGGGCATTTGTTTTTACAAATAAGGCACTTTTTAATTCACCCTCTAGATGAATCGTGACCCAGATTCTCTCCTATCAGATTTGCTCTGCCAACACTGGGCTGGCCATGGTGGCAGCCCCCAAGCCAAGCAAGGCAAGGGAAGGGAAGGTGAGGAGATGTCCCCACTGCAGGGCACAGTTTGCAAAGATTCGAAACTGCAGCCACAGTTCCTGGCCCAAGAGGGGCTCTCCAGTCACACCCCTCCCTTCATCCCTCCAAGAACACTCTGGCTTTCCTTCCCTGACCCAGCTCCCGTTCAGACTTGAATCCACACAAATGAAAGACCTTGGTCCTTCAGCATTTTTACCAGTTTATGAGGCAGTAAAAAGATATTTATCTCATTTTCAAAGCAGCAGTCATCCTGTGTGAGCCTAAAATTTCCAATGTGGCAGTGTGCTGGCTCTTGGCAGAGGCTACAAACTAAGCCAAAATTATGTGAGTTGGTGTGAAGTCTGCATTTATGCTAAGATAGAACTAGAACTTGTTTAATTAAAATAGCTGATGGGGAAGTACTGGAACCAAGTAACAGAAATTAGTCAAAGCACTGAATTTTCTCCAGCTGGATCTTGACACAGAGCAAAACTGGGCAGAAGGATCACTATAACCCAAGTGTGCACTTGGAGTTAAAGACCAGCTTCACACTTGCCCAGCTTGGGTCATCCCTTTGCTGATGCTCTCTCCCTGTAACACCTACCTAGGACAGAGATACAGGGAATTGGATGAGCTCAGATCCATCCACAATGTGGGACCAGCTCCAACGGCAGCAGACCTTTTCGGAGAGGAGTTTGTGACATCCATGGCCACCATTCTGCTCAGCCGGAAGCCCCCTCCCAGGCAAAGACCACCAATCCAGCAACAAAACAAAGAAGATAAAACTAAAAGAAGAATTCTGTCTAATCTGTCAAAATAAAGCCCACAGTGCAACCATAACCATCCACATAAACTCTTCAGTTTCCAATCTTTCCCCATATTTAATTAATGAAGTAGTTTGCTGCTATGTTGGCAATTTAAAAAGTCCCTTAAATCTCTGTAAAAAAGGAAAATACTCCCTCACGCTCAGCAGGGCTGTTCTGCTTAAGAAGATAATCCATTTAAGAACAACTGTAACTGTTCTTAGAAAGAAAACAGAAATCTCCTTGAGAGACTTCCACTTCATTCTAAAAAGTTTTAAGTTTTACCAACAAGGCTGTTACTTTTCTTCATTGCAGGACCCAGGAGTCTTGATTTAACATGAAGAAAAAGGAGATGGAAATGGCAAAGTGAAAAGAATCCCCCTCAGTTCAAAGAGAACTATAAATTTTGATTTTCTGTAAATAAGTGCAAAAGAAAGCAGACAAATTATTTTTATACTTTTTCTTATGCCTTCGAACTGTGACCAGGCAGTCTAAATGCTAAAGCCTGCTACTAGCAACAAACATGGACAGGAAAGAGGACTCATTTTCCCTGGGAGGGTTGGCTGCTTTTCTAGTGGTACTTAGCCATCCTTGACCAGAAGCTCACCAGGGTATTTCTTGGCTGACAAGGCTGCTGTAAATTGAATTGGAATAATGCTAAATGAGGGGGAATCCCTTTGGTTGCACTGCTAACAGAAGCTAAAAGAAAATTATCTATTTACACCTTCATGCAACATCCTCTCAAATCATCTGAGCACAAAGATAATCAGCATTTGCCAGTGATTGCTGTGTTGCATGCCTCATGGCAACCTCACATTGGCCTCATGGGCTATATCATATGCTTCAGCGAAAAAACAATTATCACTGCAAGCCTAAACAAGTTGAATAAATAGAAGATGTGACCAAGCATCTGCACTGCTGTCCAGCAGGTTTATGAAAGCAGAGTAATTGTTACTGTCAGACCTTGGAGGCATATAAAAAGAGGACAAAAATGCACAGAGGTAATTTGATAGAAGGTATTTTGTATGCAAAGCAGAGCGATGGTGAGTGATTCAAGGTCCAAACACTTCTAGTCAGTAAACTAGCTGAAAACCACCTATCTTCCTATTTTGCTGATTTGTACCTTCTGTGAGCTATTGCAAGAGGGACTTTTCAAAAGAGCTGACTCTCCAAAGCAAAAGTGGCGGTGGGCCAGCTTACACAAATACTGGGACATAACATTTATCTTTATGTAGTGATGAGAATCCCCATCCCACCACACCACAGTGCTTGAAAGACAAGAATTAAGAGGGAAATAATGTGAAGAAGTGGGTCAGATAAGAGATAAGCAGAGCACAGCACACATTTCCTGCTGGCAGGGTAGGCACAGGACAGGGCAGGAGCTCCAGATCACTAGGCTCCTTTCCAGCTCTGCCCATCCAGCTCCCTTTGGGGTGGGGAAAAACGTGTCAGGTGCCTTCTCCATGAGTTAGTTTCCATATCCATAAAATGGAAACAGGGGTACCCTTTATTTTTTGTAAAGCTCTTTGAGATTTATAACTCTGTGCTCTGCAAGGTTTCCACTTCGCTTGCATATGTGCCACATGTATAGTTTACAAAGGATTTTCTGAAATGAACTGTTCCTGTTGTTATTAACACACTCCATGTGGGGTGGGGAGTGACTATTAGATTACAGCCTTTCAGAAAAGGGCCTCATGATTACAGTGAATCATAAATGCAGTGTAAGCCAGGATAACTCCTCCTGTAAAAAAAAATAAAAATTCCAAACAAACAAACAAAAAAACGCCCAAAAAACCCAAACCAAAACCAAAAGAAGGAAAAACCTTAAATGCTGCCCAGCCTGGAAAGCAGAGACGGGAGCACAGACTGCAGGACACATGAAGTCATCTTTCCACCGCTGTCAACAGCTTGCATGGCCCCAGCTGACAGAGCAAAGGTGACATGCCTCCAGAAATATGTAGGGCAATTGAGTTTCTAGAGAAAGCCCAAGTGAGGCCATATTGTACACCAGGGAACAGGAAAAGTCCTTGGACCAGACAGCCCTGCAGTTCCAAGCTGCTGGCTGGCTGGGCGTTTTACCACTGAGGTGGCCAAGAGGGTGCAGCTGGGAGTAGCCAGTCCAGTACTGCTGCACAACTGACGGGGAGGATATTTGGCCACCCTGACAGTGAACAGCCAGGAAAACACTGGAAGCTACAGGTGTCATCCCACCCAAGACAGCCTCCATGGCTCTGGAAATACAGCTGTGTGCCAGGGATGGCACACTCCTGCTGGGCACTGCAACAGCTGCAGTGCCAAGAAGGAGCTGTGAAAAGCAAACCCATGAGCTCTCTCCTATCTCCTGTTTGGCCTTAGCACAGATCCCATTTCCAACAAGGTAACAGGACAACCTTTAAGGCTCTGCAGGTAAAACATTCTCGGTCAAAAACCTTTCCTATACTTCTATGAGACCTGCTGTATGAAGTCGTGAAGAGAAGATGTGGGTCCCTCTCCTACTTGGTCTGTGCTTTCGTCTCCTCCCTCCCCTGCTCCCAGCAGTATTTCCTTGGGCTCAGCTGGAAGGGTTGTAAATAGAAGCAGGTCAGGATGTGCAAGCTATTCAATATTTGCACCGAAAGAGGTCAGGTGCCTAGGGAACCAAAAAGGCCCATTTTCCTCCTGGAAGAGGAGCATTAGCACTTTCTTAACAAGACTGTACCCAGTTAAATTTAGCGACTCGGCACACACATTGCACCAGGTCATGCTGGCTTTTCAGAAGCCTATCTAACTTTGACATCGTTGCACCTCATTTCTTTTTCATATATTTGCAATAAACCAATTTGTCATTCATGCTTGAACATCTATCCTCTGAGTCATGTCTAGGCACAAGGGTTTTTTAAGACTGACGTCTGGGGGTATGAACAAAAAGGCCATTAATGGCAGTGGAGGCCATGGACAGTCAGAGGTTTAACTTACCCAGTTTATGAAAGTAATTTGTTTTCAGGTTATTGGCGATGATGGTGGATATCAGACTCACATCACAAATAAGAAGAAAGAAAAATATCAGAGACTTGAGAACCAGGCTAAAAACAAAGCTGCAGATGAATAACTGTGGAAAACATTACTGAAAATATTGTATATCCTCTTTCCCAGAATGGATAAACCTATGAAAAAGAGGCCAGGTCTGGAGACTGGTTCTCCTACAGTGTCTTTTTCTCATTTCCCCACTGTTTCTTAATATTTCATATTCACTGAGTGCAATATTAGATTATGACTGGCATTTCTCTTATGTGGCTTATATTAGAGAGGGGCCCAAGCAAGAGCCAGCTGGAAGGAGAAAGGGAAAATATTTCCCAAAATTTTTCATTAAAAGAGTATCTGCTACAAAATCCACATCTGGATTTTGCTGCTGAAACTTATCTCTACCTTACTTATTTCAATCTCTTTTATTATTTTTGCATATCTATTACTGAGTTTTCCTTATGCATATACCATTATGTATACTCAGGTTCTCAGATAATCTTGCAGCCAATAAAATCCTTTTCCATCTAAAAACAAGTTACTGACCCCAGTCACCTCCAGCCCCACTCTGGGTATAACACTTACCCAGTCTTCACATCAGTTAAGCTAGATACTGCATTACACTCCACTATGGTTTTCTAAGTTAAACAATGCCTTTCTACATGCTGTTGGGTGGATAACCTGTTTCTTAGCAATTGTGTCATTTTACTAATGAGCAAAAAAGAAATAAAACAGCTTTGCATACAAGGTAAATCTTTCCCCTAATTTTAAGGTCCTTTATGCTGTTATACAACCTAACATTTTGGAATGGAAGGTACCATACAAACATTTAATCATACATATGAGAATACTATGTACACATATACACTTATATTTTATTTATACAGTCATATATAACTCAAATTAAATGAATGAGTTTCAGCACTATCGCTTAAACAATATCACCAGTCATTTGTGCATTTTTTCCTCTGAATTTTCCATGAGACTGACAGTGATTGAAAACAACTGCACCACCAAGGTCTCCTTGTTAATGGATGTGTCAAAATCCCAGAGGTAAAAGTAGTGACTGCAGCTCCACACATTACACTGCATTTCTCTTCCATTTCACAGCACAGAGCAGAAGTTATTTTTTAAGCCATATGGTTTTGCTATACTTGCAAACCTACAGCCAACCATATACTTCCAAGTGCATGAGCAGGCATTTACATACCTGGGATACAAAACTCAAATCTTCCAGTACTCATTTACATATATAGCTTTGCACACACATGTGAGATTTATGTATAATTAATGCACTTAAGAAGCCCCTTCTGATCCTTGATATATTGGCACCTCCAGTACTGTGCTCCATGTTTAAGTGGAGGCAGGTATCTCTCTATTCCCTGCTCCTTTCACATATTATTGGAAGGCATAAACTGGTCTATATAAGCATTATGTATTTATAATATATTGTACATTTATACCCAGAGAAGTACTCCCCATGCATCCATTTTGAGCAGCCTGTGCACAGACTGATGCATATATCACTGATGCAATCTCATAAATCAGTCACCCCTAAATTGAATCTCCACTGCCACAAGCATCTTGTACGAAGATGTTATAACTCAGCAACAGTACAATAACCCCTCTCATGACCTAGTAAAAATTGAATGCCCCTATTTGTGACCCTACTGCCTTAAAAGTTGATGGTGCACAAAGTTGCTGTACTCAGTTGTACACTTGTGCTTGGAGATGAGCAACCAAGGAGTAACTGGTAGCTAACCAAAACTGCATATACTCAGACACAACCGGCACTGGCACCTCCCTGGGTGATCTTCCACTACATGAGGTACAAAAAGCACAGACATCTGCAGTCAACTCAACCAGAGAGCTCAGCTGGGGACTGCCTCAGTACCCACTGATGCAGCTGCTGCCTCCATCCCCACTCCAAGGCTTATCTGTGCACATGATAAAGACGACATAAAGCTTTGAAGCCACTCTGGATACCAGCTGGAGAAAGCCAAGCCACGCTCCTCAGCTGTTCCACATCATGTAATGCCCAGTGCACTTTTATTTGTTCTGTAAGACAAACATAAAGACAGATAAATAATGAGAGCTGTTGAGACACTACCTTTTATTCAGGTTGTTAATTCACACAGATAAAGCATTGCTGCCACTATGGACAGGCTCAGTTGTCCTAAGGTACAGCAATACAAGCAACAAGAAAAATTAAGAGGGGGTCATTCCAAAGATTAAGTGATACACAGACAAGACATGGGCAACGGATTTGAGTATGGTTGGGTATTTGTCTTCAGCAGGCCAGGCAGTAGGGTCACACAGCACCAGTGTATACTGAGAATATATGCTGGGGAAGAGAATTACAAGGCTGTAAAACACATCACGGGGTCCAGCCGGCATCGCATCAACCAGAAGAACAGAGCCCAAAGGGTTTGCAGTGCCAAAGAAAAGCTGTGGAGTGCTTACTGATGGGTTTGATGTCACTGTCATTTCTCACTTGTACAGCTCTGTTATTCAGATGCTGCCGCATAGGCCTTTTTTACATTTCATGGCTTTTCTGAAAGGGTTATTCCTATTCCGCCTTCTTTTTCCTGAACTACATCAACATAAATTTCAGCATTAATTCCCACTGATTACTTGATCTGCAGATGGTTATGCACATAAATATCTATGTGTGCCAATCATGTATTTTTAAGGGAACCATTCAAATATATAAAGAAGAGCACAAAGGTGACAGCAAACATGATAAAAGAAAATAACAAAAGATGCATCCTCTTCAATATCCTTTAAAAAATAAATACAGGTTAAAAGATACAGTGGTAGAAACATTCTTGAGATTATTAATGAAGTAGGATGTAGCATGATTCTTTTATGTTTTATTTCTCACTGTTACTTTAATTAAGGGAGAAAGTTAAATAAATGAGTGGCACACAAAAGAAAACTAAAAAAACCTGAGGTACTAGTATTCATATTTGTCTCCAATGTCATCCACAAGGCTACTGCCCTGCAAGTCGTCCTCAAACACCTTGAGACTAATTTGCCTATAAAGCCGAGGAGACTTATTTTTCCCATGAGAAAGAGTAATTTCATTCTGGAAGCAGTGTGCTACACAAGCAAACCCAGAACCGGGCAATGGAGAGGCTGTGCGTGAATGCAGGGTGGGAGCACAGCTGCTGCAGAGGCTGATGAGATAGGTGGGGGCACTGCTCCCATCCCAACACCTGGTCCCCAGCAAGACACACCCAGAGACCCCATCAGCAGACAACCCACATCGCCTGACAGATGCGCCAGCACTTCCAACAACTGAAACTCCACCACGCAGAGAGCCCAGCAACAGAATCTGGGCCAGAACACATATTTATTGCGCTTTTAAAACACGCCTGGATGCAAGGAGACACTGTGAAGAGAGATAGAGGAGAGGTTCTCCTTCTTCCACCCATCATTCCCAAAATAACATGAAGAGATGAAGTACTACAAAAAGGAGTGGGGAGGAAGAGGTGCTGCTGACAAGTCCTGCTGGCAAGGGCCAGACAGCACTGCAAGGGCAGCACAGGGCACAGCTCTGTGCAGCCTGGGACACACTGGCCTGCAGCAGCTGGGGAGGGTGAGGGGGTAAATCCTGTTTAGGGAAGCAAGCTTTTCCATGCCTAGCATGAGGTTCAGAAATTAGATCCCTTTGTTTTTGGAAAGAAGTAATTCTAACTGACTCCATGCCTGTTAGAAATGAAAGGCTGAGGAAAAAGGGAAAAGGCTTAACATGTATATTACATTTAAATACAGACATTTGTAAAAAATTAATCTCCAGTATTTAACTGCAGAGCTGTACAAATTGGTGCTTTCTGTTTACATAGGAGGCTTATGCAGACAATTCTCATAGTTCAGTGGATATTGTATTTTTGCATTTAACTCTATTAAGCTTATTTTTCTGACTGAGAGGAAGGGTCCAGGGAGCACAGCATAGATTACACTCAGAACAGATATTCTACAAACACGTCTGGAATGGTTTAACAAACTCTTAAATTGACAGCAGCCAGAATGCAATAGCTTTCATAGAGAAAGGGCTGGGAGGAAAAAACAGAACAAAAGAGGTCATTGTAAGAACATTTCTGTGCCTCCCAGATGACAAGCTGCTGCAGAGCTGTTGGCTAAACTGGGGATGCTTCCCGAGCAAATGAGAGCTGCACACCCTCTTGTCCCATTGTCCCAGTCACCAGTCCCACACCAGCAGGACTGCAGAGGCAGCTCTGCACCACCAACACAAGGCCCTGCCCCAACCACTGCCCTGTGCTGGCCCTGCTGGAGCCTGGCCCAGCCCTGCTGGCCGGAGAAAGCAGCTTCAGTGCCTGCTCTGGATTTCAAAAAAACCCAAAAAACCGAGCGAAATCAAGGGTAGATCTCCACAAACAAGAAACAAATCCCAATTCTGCCTTCCTTGCTCTGTAACCAAAGGCAAATTTTCTATATGCTGGTGGAAATAGAACTGCAGCTCCACACCTTGCAGCTCCCAAAGAGCAGCACAGGGTGCCTGCCATTTATCACTGGTCCTGAGCCATGATCAATCTAGCACTATTTCAGCTGCTCATGAGTTTCCCTCTCTAGATAACACACCAGGTAAGGGAGGTAGGGAGGAACAGAGGGAAGGAGAGAAAGCCAGACATACTTCCACTTATCTCCATGGTAATCTTAACAGCATTGGGCAATCAGATAAAAACTGGATTTTAAGATCTCAACAAACTTCTAACAATATTTGAGACGGCAACATAAGGGTATTAATATGCCAAAGAATTATGTCCTTACTTTTTGTGAAGTAAATACAAGTTGGAAAACTTACACCTAAAAATCCCAATCTTGCCTGTGAAACACTTGTTTCAAGGAGGTGCTCTGTAATAGCCTGCAAACAACCAGCCTTGCACAGAACTGATGTCATGTTGTCAGATGCATAAATCTCTACCATCAGTCAGGCTGATTATATTTGAAAAAAGCCCCTATGTCTACGTACACAGGAAAATATGTGCAAATGAGATACAGCAATGTAAGGGAGATTAAGAATCCAGTACAACATGAGATTAAAGATACTGCTTCTGCCTGGGTCTGAGGTCAACATCACTTGGCCTTCCCGAGATGCAAAAGTGTCTCTCTGAACTCAGAGTACTCTAAGGGCCCTCCAAGGCTTTTTGACTGACTTCAGTTGCAGGAGATAACACAGGTCTTTTGGTCTGGTAGTGGGCTGTTTGGATTACTTTTGGCTTCGACACAATGCAAGCCAAGTATCAGATGGAGATCAGGTGCTCTTAGTGCCCTCCTGCTAGGAAATGGAAGGTCTGGAGGAGGATTCCGAGGAGTGTAGGGCAGGGCTGCTCATCCCAGCACCTGTGTGGGGGGACTGCACTGGTCAGTGGTGCTCAAGGGATGGCAGGACACACTTGTCAGATCCAGCACCTCCATCTTGTGGCTTCATGGTCTTAATGCTGATGGAGCTCTTGTCTGTAAGAGCAGAGGTGGTGTCTGGCCATGGCTGTCTGTACAAGACTGAGAGGCTGTCATCAGATCTGCCAGCCCCATTGGTGGCAATGGAGCAAGACAGCCCTGAATGGCCTGGAGCCATCCAGCAGGCAATAGCTGGCAGCAGCTCTGGGTCACTGTCAAGCCCTGAGTTTGCCAGAGAAGTGCTTCTGTTGACTGACCTTTCTAATCCTGCTGCATCTCATACGCAGCATGGCAGTTCAAGCCAAAGCGCTAAAGTTAGGCTTGGGAGCGCCATTCCTCGAAAGCCTTATCCCTCTGACACAGCTCATCATCTGCAAAAGAGATTTTCTCAGTCAACTGGATCTGCTCTGAGTGCTTCTCTCTGAAAGAAGGCCAAGAGCTGGGATTCAGTGGAGATGAGGCCAAATATCCTGCCCTTCCTGCCAAAAAACATCAGCTACTGGTATCAGGTGCCTTTGCTAGCCATTCACAGGACAAAAGCTGAAGCCCATCAGACCAGATGAGTGGACCTGGATGTTCAGCTACAGTAGTTAGGAGCAGTTTGAGGGCACAAGACTAGGCAGGGGCAACCCGATAGAGCCAGGCACACGTGCAGTGGGCAGCGCGGCTGAGGCCAGGGCACATCTGCTAGGGGGGCAGCAGTGGTGTGCCAGCACTGGCGTTTCCCTTTCCCTCCCTGACTGTCCAGGCAAAGTGCTGGCATGCCTGTTTGTAACAGAAAAGATCTTAAAACAATTAAAAAAGCCCAGACAACTCTGCTTTTCTGCCCCTTTGTTAACGACATGCTGGCCTCCAGTTCATACAATAAGATCCAAAGAAGGATACAAAGGTTATGTTAGAGGAACACAGTTCCCCTGACTTCAAAGTGAAATGCCAAAACACTGGCAGATTATGGCTTAAGATTGTCTGTAGGTTTCCTGGTGACACATACGACTCACATCTCTGTATGGACCTGGCCCCTGCACAGTGGTCAGCATTGCTGTTCTGCTTGCAGCTCCATAAAGGTGTTGATTTGGTTTTTTTTTTTGGGGGGGGGGGGGTTTGGGGGGTTTTTTTTGTTTTTTTGTTTGTTTTTTGTTTTTTAATTTAAATGCTTTCATTTACCAGCATGTCATGCTGGACATCTGACATACAAGAACTTTCCAGACCAAGACATGAAGAAGCTCATGGAAGTGTTCAGGGTCAGACTGGATAGGGCTCTGAGCAACCTGATCTAGTTGAAGATGTCTCTCCTCATTTGCAGGGTGGTTGGAACTACATGACCTTTAAAGGTCCCTTCCAACCCAAACCATTCTGATTCTGTGATCTCAGCCAAAATATGCACTTGAGATGGCACATCCTGTGCTAAAAGGCTGAGCCATAGCAATCACTTCCTCCCTGAAAAAAGGCAGCAAAGACTAAAACCACGCTGACATCAAACTGTCTGACAAGGACCCTGTTTACTTCAACATGTGAACAATCAGAGACACATATATCCATGTCTACCACAGTTGCACTCTGTGTTACACCAATGTTCCGTAAAAGAAGAGCAATCAAACCCAGGTCACTATCTGCACTGATTAACAGCTGCATATAACTAATCATACAGAAAATGTGAATTTTCAATTATTTTCTATATAAATTATTTATCATGCTCCATTTCAGAGCCTTTTCTTTCATGCAACTCTGATGAGTAATGGAAGCAAAGCAAAATTTTGAAAGTACTGGAGTATATGGCAAGCCACCTAAATCCTATTGACTTCAATAACACCTAAGTCAATTCTGCCATATTTAAATGCACCTAAAATACCTTTTGCGTAGTCCTAACGCTGTACTTAAAGTACAGTCCCATGGTCTGAACACAGGTTGTCAGTCCTGAACTGGAACTGATGGCAACTCTGCAGAAGGGCTTTAGCAATTCACTTCCCTGCCTGCACTTCTTGCCTGTGTGCAGAGGATAATAATAACAGGGTTTTATTCAGTATAAAGGGGTTCTGTTGGGATTAACATTTAAGAAGCACAGTGCAATCTAAGTGTTACATCTGATTAGGAGCAAACTCTGACACAGAGAATATCTAAGAAAAAGAGGCTGTATAAAAATCACCATATGAAAAGCAGTTCTCTAACACAAGAACTGGTCCAGTCAGCACTGCAAGACCATCCCGAGCTATGATTTGGCATTTCTACGTAAGATTTTCTCCTCCTATCTCTTTTTTTACCCCCCCCCCCACCCCCCATGTGATTAACAGCTTTATTAATTTAACAGCTCCTTACTTAAGAGGATTCCAGCAGCTTACTGGTAGGATTCTGGATAGACAGTGCAGACTGTACTGTATACAGAAAGGCAATCTAAGCTCATCCTGATATAACAACTTCACACAGTACTTAACATAATTGAAGACACACAACAGAAGTATTCTTCCTAAACTAATCAAACGATTAAAACGTCAGCCTCAGCCCAGATCCATGATGTATTGTGTTCAACTGGCAAGGAGTCAATTCAAACAGCATCTTCCTAAACCTCCCTGATACAAGGAGTCTGATCCATACCTCCCCCTGTCTCCACTCTTGGTTCTCAGTGCTGCCTGCTCATGTAAAGCCTGAGCAAGCAGACATCCTGGCACCAAAGCACAAAGCAGGGGCTTCTCCCTGTGGGGCTCTCACCAAGACTAGTAATAATAGCAAAAGAAAAATTAATAAAATCCATCCTGGGATGCAGCATGCTTTGGTGTGCTTGGCTCACACAAACTGCTCAACAAATCAACACATAAATAAGCACACGAAAGAAACGAAATAAAAAAACCCGAATAAAACACGTGGCAAAGCGGGAATGGGCCGGGTGTGCCGGCAAAGCAGTACATATCAAAAGTCAGACTGATTACTCAGCAAGCAGGAAGCCGGTGTCATGATCTGACTCACATTTCTGAAGTCACTCTGTGACGACTACAGTACCCACAGCCAGAGATGGCTCAGATTGCTCCTAAAGAGGTAATGCCAAAACTATGAACAGCTAGTTTACAAGTTCATGGGAATTGCGTGACTTTTGTTACTTGAAAAACATTCAGCGTGTCAGAGAGAAACCTTCTTACCCCTTCTGAAAAACGTTCGTCTCTCCCAGAGACAGCTCCAAGGACACTGCACCCAGCACGATGCAGGCATTAGTTGTGCCAAGCCCTGTGAATGCTTTCCTTGGTGACTCCATTCACATGATACAGAGATTTCTTTTTCTTTTCTTCAAAGCAAAGTTTTATGAAAACTTTTTTTAGGTATTAACTATACTTTCAATAACTGCTCCTTTTCCCTCCAGTCTCATTTTCTGAAAGGCTATACTACCTTCTAGCACAAGCAGTAAACCTGGCACCAGAAAAGCCATGCAATAGCCCAGCTCCCACCCCAGCCCCAGTCCCTGGGTCCCCCCTCAGATCCTTCCCAATGCTCTGGCAGGGCTTGCCCAGGGAGGCTGCATGTGCTGGCAGGGCTGCTCTCACCTCCTGCCTGCAACAGACCATTTTACCCATCCTCCCCTAACACACAATTAATTCACATCTCTTCTGCAGCCTGATTTCAATGGTAGAGGCACAGGGAGTACAATTATTGTGCTTGCAACAGCCTTGTCCCCACTTTTTACCAAAAAGAGCAAAGCTCAGGGGTAGGCTTGTCTGGTGACTCAGCTTTCCACTCCTCATTCCCAAGAACTTGGCTCTCCACTCTGCTTTCCCTTGGGACAGAAGCTCATGTGCAGTATTGCATCTGGCTGGATGTGCAGAGCTGCTCACAGGATCCAGGGAGGTTCCTTCTGGACTGCAAAGGATGTTAGTTATCACGCCAAGAATAAAACTCCCAAATTTCCATTCCCCAGAGAAGCTGTGGGGAGGAAAAGGCGTGCATTCTTTGACATTGAAAAGGAAGAAATGGTGCAGAGTAACATTTCGGCACATACCAGAGAGAGTGGCTTATGCCAGCAGTATCCCATGTGCAACTCTGTTTCACCAGGGGTGGGGTTTGGGGGGTTTGGTCTACCAGACACTACCTTCCCCATCAGTTTTTCTCTGTATTTTAAGTCTGAGTCTCAGCACCATGGTACTCCCTTTCCTCCAGGGTATATGTGCCCACCTCCTTGGCTCTCCAGATGTCTTGGCTGGTGAAACATCTTGGACTTGTTCACTATTCCCCTACAGAAACCTTTTATATCCCTGTTCCAAAAGATTTCCATGGAGATGTTCTTGCAACCAGAGCTTCCATCCTCAGAGCAACACGTATTTATTCTGGTGACAGTGATCCTTCCTGCGCTCAGCAACCCCTGAATGCCCAGTCTCCTGTAGGAAGAAGCCCTGAAACGGGCTCTGAGATACAGCAGTCACGTCTGATTCTCCTCCAAATTTTTCTCTTTCCTTTTTGGCATAGTACTGGCCCTTAATGATCTTCTCTTTGTCCTTCCCACTCTTCTAGCATTACTCATACACAAGCTGAAGGACACGTACAATCCCCACGACACAAGCATCCTGCAGTCCTTGCAACAGTTTCCTCCTATCAATTTTAACCACAATAATTTCTTACTCATGAGGAAGTGTGAATTCATAAAGAACATACCAGAATGTCTCTCTGGAGTATAATTTTTCTTATTAATTAGTTTAGGATTAGAAATAGCATCAATGAGGTTCAACTGAAACATCCCTCCATTCTGTAACAGGAAATCCTCCCTGGCTGATGGCTGAAGCTATTGCTGAATTCAGTTAAGATGGTATCGCTCTCTTCTGGTCCTCTTGGTAGGAACTGACATAAAGATGTGAGCCAAGGGAGCCTTTTCCCATGTGCAGCAACTCAAATACACTACATACTCTGAAGGTGCTCTGTGAAGGTGATTATGGACTAAACTGCTAATCTACTTGCTAGCAAAAAGGACTCTTTCTGCTAGCTTTTCGTATCTCCAGGGAAAAACCTTCCTTCTCTACCCTCATCCTTAGTTGAAAAGATACACAGATTGGATGCTGCCAGATGGAAAACACAAGGGAAACACAAGGCATAAAATAGGGTATCACATAAGACTAAGAAATGGGAGAAAGAAAACACATTTTTTTTCACAGTGTGGTGTGATCTTGGCCAAATATCATAGTAGGATTTGTGCAGGTTCATAACCTGCTTCAGTAAACAACAGACTTCACTGCAGAAGAGAAAATGTCCCTAATAATTAACTTTCAAGTTGCTCTGTGGGATTTTCTGATGATCCCATGCTGCCTTTTGGCATCTCTGCATGGGACTTTCTGAGCCTGACTCACATCTCATTAGAGTTTCCTTGCGCCACTATAATGTAATCAACTCAAATAAACTTACTCATGATTTACATCACCCCCAGCAAGAAAAGAGTTGAGCCTTCCATCAGTTCCTCATTCTTAAGCAAAACTTATTTTTTAATTTGGCTAAGTTGCATTCAGTACAGTTTCTCTGTTAGAAATGCAGACATTTGGAAAGCTAATGTAAAGATTTTATTATTACAGGGAAAGAAACAAATTGATTAAAGTCATTTATAGGATGTTCTCTTCCATATGAACACTACCAACACTGCACAAGAAAGGCATGCACAAACCCATATAAAAAATTATCTACATAGATGCACAAACCCCTGCATTTCCACACTGACAGAACCACTGCAATTTCAAACTCTTCACTGCTTTTATGAGTCCTTAAATATCCCATTCCTTTTTGTTTTTAACCCAGGGTTCACATAAATGTGCTTTTCTCCTTTTCACACTTAACGGTCTTTAAAAAACCCCACAATTAAAAAGTAGACACATTAGCAGAAAGCATCGACCTTTCTGCAGCATCAAGGAAAACAGCAAGAATGCTGCAACAGCATTAGCAAGCAGAGATGTTTTGTCTACCCCACGCCATCTCCGCACAACGCCCGTGCTAACGTCCTCCCCAGCCAGGCAGGACCCTCCCCTAAGTGCTATTCCCCATCCCAGATTTCCATGGGAAGGGGCGTGCCCCAAGCCGGGGCCCCCAGAGTGGCAGACTCTGCCGCCCCAGCAGCCTGACCTGCGCCTGAAGCTGGCCCGGCAGGGACTCTGTGCCTCCGGAGCACAACTCTTCCTACCTGGTGATGATTAAAATACTGAAGACTATCAAGTATTCAGAAAAATGTGCATTCAGTCTCCAGAAGACTGAGTATTCATTTCTCCTATGAATTTGACCCGGCCTCTGATTAGACAGATACTGAGTGGGGCTGGCCCCCAACTCTGGCTTTATGTGAGGGGCAGGTGCCCGACATGAAATAAACTGGCTTGGTTTACAGCAATCAGATTTGAACTTAGACCAACAGAGTAGGAAAAGCTCCCTGGTTCAGTTGTTTATGCATTTTCTGCCTCGTGTCTCCAAAAAGAGTAACCAGCTTCAAGTGCACTTACACAGGCATTATGAATAGGAATATTGCCTTAAGCAGCTGCTAGTCATTCAATTCTTCGAGGATTATGAGTCTTGTTCCAGTGATCTCTGCTTTAACCTACCAATAAAACCAGCTGTGCATTAGCCCTCCCCATTTATGGTCACTGACACTTCTCAGGTAGTGTTTAGAACTAAACCCAGTTTGTATAAACAGCACAAGGCAGGCTGCATTGTGATTTCTTTCATACACACAAGCCCCAGCTTCTTTCTTTTCATAATTTAAAAAAAGGCTCTCCATTATTTTGTCCTTATTTGCTTTTCAAATGAGAAGGCAAGGCACTTCTAGCATGGAAGGAGATCTGCACTGGGAAAGATTAAGAGGGATAATATGCACAAAGGCCACTTATACATCCATGACCCACGGTGAGGCGACAGAAGCAGGAAAGGAGGAAAATGGAAAATTTCAGAAGCTAAACTTTGTGCCTTATAGCTGATGCTGCTGGTCCTGCTTACCTCCAGCTTGGCTTCTCTTCCCCTTCATTACATCTGCTGAAACAGCACTTGAGAGCTGCTGTCTGATGCAGGTATTGCAGCCTGTATTCAAACAGATGGTTAAAGCCTACAGGTGCCATTGTCCTGTGGCTGCAGAGCCCAAGCCACTGCCAAGGACCTCCCAGAGATTCCTCTTTAGCTTGAGAAATAGGAAACAGTAGTTTGCAGCTGAAAATGTTGGATTCTCTAGATATTTTGGTAATGACGTTCCCAACAGTTTATCCTCTAGTCTATTCTGAAGCTTGACAATATACTCTAGAAGTCTCAGCTAAACAAACGTTTAAGAGCATGACATCCTTCCATACTGGGATGGTGAACATTACCATTTATTTTAGGGTCCGTGGTTTTGGACTAAGATTCCATTTTCCTGCCCTATTAGTTTATGGTGTTCCAGCCCATAAGTCTCCACTTTTCAGGAAGGTTGGATGTGAAGTGCTTTAAAGTTTTTTGTATTTCAGTTTGGCATGCAATCATTAAACAAAGACCAAAAAAAAGGTAAAAAATCCCAAAGCAGAACACAACTCTGGAACACACAAAAACTTCTATGAAAAGAACGAACACCTAAACCCCACAATCTAAAAAGGGAAAGGCACGTGCGGCTGCAGGAGCATGAAACCACTAGCCTTACAAAGTGACTCCCAGGCTCTCACAGTTAACTGCAGACAGGAATTCACATTCCTGAGCAATCTAACACTAATTTTACACCAAAGAATGCAGCCTCATCTTACACTCCTCAGTAAAAAAAAAAAAGCAAAACCACCAAACCAAAACAAAACAGAACATGCCTAAAATGCTTCTGCTCCTGTCTAGACTTACCAGCCAAAGGGAGCAAATCTCCTTTTTGCCCAAGCTGTTAACCATCCTGGGCAATCAGGTGATGCTGATGGTGGAAGGGGATGCAGAGCCCGCAGCAGTGTGGTCCCTGCAGGGGCAAGAGCCCTGTTTAAAACAGTGAGTGGTGCTCTGTGGCTTCATGTTTGCTGTCAGGACACCCATCAGGCCATCCTTCCCCATCACTGTAACTCCTTCCTAGGGGTGAAACTAGAGCAGTGCTGCTTTGGTACAGAAAACATCCAAACTGTCATGAAGAGAAGCAAGCTGGCCATCCTTCCTGGCAGGGTCCATATACCTCACTTGATCCGGGAAAATAATCTTCGAAGGTGTTGGCTTCCTGTCCAGGTTAAGTGGCTGCCCTACTCACAGGGAATGTTCAGAGAGTGGGGCAAGGGATGCAGTCGCCATGTCTACCCTAATCCCATGAGGACTCCCACTTAAGGCAAAGCATCTGAGTGGTTTAACATGTAACATGCTTAAGCATTTACACTGGAACGTGTTTCGTTATAATTGCAAACTGCTCTCAGTAAGATAAGGCTATTGGGATTAGACTGCCCAAGTGATCTTATCCATTTAACCAATAGCTTTACGAAACGCAGGGCCAGAAAGCAGCTAGGCCAGCCAGGGCAGAGCAGCCTCTCCATCAGACCTCACCACCCAGCATGGCAGACAGCGCTCAGAATTCATTGGGACAGAGAAGCAAAGCATACACATAAATAAAAGCCCTTACTTTAAAATTATACCAGTAACTACTTCAATGGATATCAAGAGCTCTCAAACTTCTTTTAAGATCTAGGAAGCAGTGGGGTAGGAGGAGGGTTGAGGAAGTTTGGCAGCGTATTACAATGCGACTATATTAAAGCCTCTTGGAGAGGTGACTGGGGATTTCTTATGATTTTAGAAAAATCAGTTGTAAACAGAAAAACTCAGAATGATTCAGAGCTATTTGACTTAAAAAAAACCATCTTAGCTTCAGTCCACAGTGGAAATTTCTGTTCAGAAAAACATCTGTATTGATTTAGGTATCAGTGAAAACTAACATGTTCTCTAAGTAGCAGCACTTCAGCAACAAAACAAACCTCCCCTCCCCAAAAAAAACCACCAAAAAACCCCCAAAACAAACAACCCAAAAACAAACAAACAAAAGTCAAAAAAAGCTCCTGGCACCTTTTACCAGATCTGGATCTCAGTTGCAGAGATGCAAATGTAGAGGAAACAGTGCTGACTTCAAAGGGAACACCACTCCAGACTTACACTGGATGCAGAGATTAGCACCTGTCCTTCTAGCCCCAGCTCAATATGCAAGCAAAACACAAGAAGTGGGGAAACGCCAGTGCCAAGGGCACCAAGTCATAAACCAGTGGTGTAGCTGTAGGGAGACAGGACACAGCAGCACTGCCAGCACAGAGCCAGGCATGATGTGGAAATGGCTGAGCCTGTGCTTTGCACCACCACCTTGTCTCCTGATGTCTCGACTCTGTCACACCTGAATTATCAGCTCCCATACCTTACACATTTTAAGCATGGCACACCAAACATTTGAGATCCAGTCCAATCCTCCTCTCAGTCAGTAAGTGTCCAACATAAACTACACCAGTGAATTAATTAAACAACCTGAAAGAAGTTTCGAAGAGACTGTCATGCATATTCAATCAGAGCAGCAGAGGATCTTGAAAGGCTAATATTCCTGACTGTTTGATGCTGAGGTTAGCATTCCTGAACTTTCCACTCATTAAAATTTGGATGTTGCCAACAAAAAACCTTACAGAGATTGATACAATTCCAATACCATAAATACCAGGCCTTAAAGAGTACAATAGAAAGTTTTAGGAATATCAGGTGTTGAATCAAAGCTAATTTTTATATCAAGCATCTATGAAAGGATAATATCTGCTCCTTAGTAGCGTTAGTGGGGAGGGAAACAAAGGACTTCCAAAGAAAAGGGACAGAGGTCCCTACTGGGCTCAGCAGAAGCTATCTCCAAGTTCATGTGCTGAGAAGCCAACCTCAGCATGGCTAAAACTGTGACATGAATATAAAATGAAAAAAAGTGTAATTAAAATGGTCTCTCTTAGCTGACAGCTGTAGAGAGCCACCTTCCTGACAACCTCTGTGACAGCAACAGTCCACAAGCCAAGAGTAGGAAGAAGGAAAGAAGTATATAGAAGTAATAGTAATTATATAATGCGCTCTTTGTTAGAAAAAAGCTTTTTGTGATCAATAATTAATCCTGGAAGAGAAGGGAGGGTTGTTATATCTGCGTGCTCAACAAGGGGGTCAGACAGACATCTGACTCTCATCTCAGCTTCACTAAGGTAAATGAAGATCATTTCTAGAGATTTCGGTCAAGTCACACAGTTCACAGCAGATACGTGGTAACACACACACACAGCTCTGCACAAGGATCTTGAACTGGGAGTTTCTGGCTCAAATATTCAGTACATCAGATCACACCGCACTGCTGGTTCACAGAGCAGCATGGAGTTATTTTATGCTTTCAATGGCATGTCTCTCATTGGGTACCTGGAGGTTAACCAGTGTGGGGATGGGAATATTTACAGCTGCCTCCCATGAAGGATGCCGGGATCCTTACAGAGAGCTACGAACCACAGCTGTACTCTGAGTGCACACATCTCCCCAGACAAGGCAGCAGTGGCATAGCAGACTGATGCCAACCATGCTGAGCTGCAGACTCTCCCAAGGGCCCAGGCAATCAAATACAAAGGATGTCTGCTGTGTCGTAAGACCTCCAGATTGTGAACAAGCTCAATCCTTTGCCTACTTCCCCTTCTCCTCACTTAGCAGTTACCAGGTCTTTTCTACATGCTGCTTTCCTCACTTCAGCTATCATAGGGAGCTTTTCCCATGCGCTGAAGGTTACGACAGCAGCCAAAGTGACTTTAGACTATTTGCATATTAATTTATAATTAAAAACAGAAAAAAAAAATACCAACAGGGTAGTTTGAAATTCCACCAATCTTTTTTCCCTAGTAAAGTTAATAGGTAATGCTATAAATCCTCATTTCCTTTTACACTGATAAACAACAACACAGCCTTGCTCTATAGAACAGGAGTGCCTGGAAAACAATTGATTTTCTGTCCACGTCCACCCAAAATAAGCATGGGGGCTGGCAGCGGGAGTGCAATGCCTCTTTTCTGCACCAGCAGTCCAGCAAAAAGCTTCTCTGAGTCTGGCAGCCACCAGAACACAACAAAGAGCCAGTGGAACTATGCATCATGTCTGGCTGGTTGGGGATTGCAAGCTAGGCTGACACTTTTACAGCTGGGTCAGACCAAGAGGTGAAAGGGCAGAGGGAGAGGGGACATGTTCAAAGTGAGACCCCAGCAAGCCTTAGACTCCTTCCTCCAGATGCAAAGTTGCCTTCAACATGTAAACAGAAGGAATGGCTGTCCTGCCTGGCTTGGCTGGTGATTTAGACAGATTATCTGACTTCAGAGCATTTCAATACCACTGTCTGGCAACAGGTAAATCTTACCCACCATGGGAAAGTCGGAAAACTAAAAAGGACAGGAGGACAGGGGGGTTAATGTCTGTTGGTGCTGTTAGTAATACAAGGGTGCTTTAAAGTTCCTGACTTAACTACTCTCTTCTTGTGTTTGCATCAGAATCTCTGCAAAGACAGACACTAATTAGCTTTGACTAATTAATGAAGGAAAAAAAATCTAATTAGCAACCCTCCAAACTTTGGATGACCTCTCTTCCCAGTGCTTGCTGTTGCACCCCTGAGTACCATAAATTGTTTCCTTGGTGCAAAGGGAAAGGACAAAGGGTAACAAAAGGGTGAGTGGCAATAGTAGCCATGGGTCAAAATGCAAGATTCATTTGGTAGCCTCCACCACCAGCATGAAAAGGGAAACACTGGTTGGAGATAACAGGAACTAAGGTATCTGACAGCTGTCTTCTGCTCCATCCCCTCTGTCCTGAGGCCAGACAGTCCTACCTTTTGTACCACAGACCACCTCCAGGAAAGCCCACGAAGGACTCCACCATCCACCAACAGTTGTGTGTCGCTGTGTATCCTCTTACATATTCCTGATCATTGGGCTTATCCCACTGCCTCAGAAGATAGAGAAAAAGGAATCAAGACATAGGAAAGTAACAGCCCAAACTCAAGGTCTCCTGCCCTGGCAGGAGAAGGCACCAGGTGCATTCTGCTCGGCAAAGCGGGATCCTTTCTGGTGGGACTTAGCAAGGTGCACGCTCCCAAAACACAAGTGCTCCACCTCACCTGATGGCCATGTGAGATTTGTTCTTTTGAGAGTTCAGTGGTTTGAGAGCAGCAGCGACAAACAGCACAAATGTTCTTATTACAAATTTGGGATAAAAGTGAAGCATTTACTTAGGCATGAAAGTCTGAGCTATTCTTCCTTAAAATTTCCTCAGTAGAAGGTCTTTATTTACAGTAGAGAACTTTTGAAGAACTTATATTGGCCAGTAACATTGACAGTGTGGTATCAGATGGTGCAAACTGAGGGCTCACTGTCCACTTGGTGAATTTCAAAACATTTTTACTGGAATAAGCTCATTCCACTCCATTTTTTCCTTTTCCAGCAAAATGGTATTAGCAATCCACTTTAAATTCCCATTTCCTGGTTGAATTAAAAGTCAAAATTACTGTGAAATGTGTATGTTTGGAAGACTTCAGCTTCATGACTCTCAGCTAAAATAAATTTGAAGACATGATTAACATTGAATGCATTGATCTATCTATTTATCCAGTAAGATGATGTTTTAATATACCCAGGACAAACAGTAATTCATGTGCAAACATATTTGAATTGAAAAATGAAAGTAAACCATGAATTATTCCACTATCCATCATATTTACAAAAGCTGCTATGGCCATTTCTAGCTGGCTAAATCATAACATCATACCTAGAAGTACTAAGCAATATATCTAGTAGCACCTTCCATTTTGTTGTGGCATATTTTTTACTTTTCTTTTTTTTTAGAATTTGCTCTCTCAATTTACCCTTCATTAAAATTGCATGTTAGAGATGTTTCCCCTACTGTTTGTAAAAATGCAGTTAAAATTACCACAGTTAAAAAAGAAAAATATATTCCTCTTTTTTTTTTTTTACCCTTTTTATTTTGTATATTCTAACTGTCTCTGTTTCCTCTGAATATCTGGCAGTTTCTTTGTTTTCTGTGTGTGTTGTCTTTCACATAGCAACAGAAGAAAGAGCAAGGATAAAGAGGAAAAAACCTCTCCACATGGGAAAATATGAGCTACTCTCGAATCCAAAGAACTTAGTACACTCAGAAGAGCTAATTAACAAACTAAATAATACACTTTGGAAGCAAACACTGATGCACAAATACCACAACAAGAAACGAGAATCAGAGGGTCACGGCAAATCACAACACAAACATGAGTCAACAAAGTTATGCTGCTACAAAACCCCCCAAAATCTTGAGTTTTAGGAAGAGAAATGGCATATACAAGAAATGGGAGATAATTGCTCTGTTTATTCAGCCTTTGTGAGACCTCAGTCACATTCCTGTGTCCAGTCTCAGACAATGTATTAACACAGATACAGCAGCAGGCAAATTTAAAACAGCCCAGACCTGAACAGGGGAGCAAAAGTCAGAAGAAATTTAAGAAATTTAACCAATGACTAAAGGATAATAGAATTAGTTGTACGAAATAAAAAATAAAAGAGGGTTACAAAGTAAAAACATAAAAAGTTAAGCTGGGGAAAAAAAAAAAAAAAGTTGAAGATTACTATGACCAATGGTGAATGGACAAAATATCCCCAGCTGCAACAAAATGCATTTCAGTTGGGTATCAAGTGAAAAAACATCAATGTCCAAGACTGGAACAAGGATTAACTTCATGGAATTTTACAACAGCAGCTTAGATAAATGAGATCAGGGCAAGACTTTTTCTTGTTCCAGTGCCAGAAACTAGATCATTTCTTGCATATATGTATCATTGTTTAGGATTCTTAGGGAATCCTGCTCCATGCCTGAAGCTGAGGATGGAAGAGCAATACATGTAGCAATAACCTGGGACAGAACAAACAGACAAGCAAACAGAAATGAATCACTCCCATCTAGCACCTCCTTAGATCATAGGAAGAATAATAGTTTGACAAGAGACATTCATTGCATCTGCATTTCACTGACATTACCCTGTGCCAAGATCCTTGACGTTCATCTTCACACTGCAAAAAATTTATTCCTATATTTAGCTAAACATCCCACCCTGACAAATAAATGTCTCATCAGCAATCTTGATTAGCAAGGATAGAAGAGCACAGCTCTGCTGCAGTTATATTTCTGCTCCCAAAAATATTCCCCAACCACACTGCCGGGAGGTTGTGTCACAGGCCCATGTTTGCTTCACAGACCAGAAGCAACTGCAAGAAGTCAGAGATTCCCACCCTGTGGCTGCATGGCACTGCCAGGCAGCTGCCCTGTGCCAGCACAGGCTCAGAGCTTCGCTTCAGCGCTGCCTAATAGCAGTTCTTGCCACACCTGATTCCTTCATGAAGCCCCTATAAAATACCCAATTCATTATGTCCACTCCATTCCCAGAGGTGATTGAAATAAAAAGCTGTTCTGGCAGAAAAGCTGAGGAAATGAAACACAAGAGAGATGGGGAAAGAGGAGAAAAATAGAAATCAAGAATAGAAAAAAGCACTCAACCAGGTGGATGGAATGAGTCCAGAATTACTTAGAGCTCTGGAGCTGAAAGAAAAAAGAAGAAAATGAACACCTGGGCATATTGTGAGATTAAAAGTGTATTTAGTATGTGTGTCCCAAAAAGGGCAAGTCATAGATCTGAACCATGGGCTGAGAAAAGAAACTCTCTTTCCCACAAAGAAGGAATCTCAGCATTTAAGTTCTGGAAAGAATAAGTATTTATTCATAAAGATAGCTTTCTCTTTTCCTGCCAAAAGTAATGAAGATCATACTCAAAATCTACCACCTGCACTCAATTACCAGTTATTTAACCACAATCAAAATATTTTAAAAATGTAAATGAAGTACACTGATGGACAGAAATGCCAGTTCCCCATGAAATTCCTTCCATAAAGCTGGGATTGCCATGGCCTATAATTAAAAAATTGTCAGTGTCTGAGGTCCCAAGTATTTTCCCACAAAGATCCAAGATTCGTATGCTCTGTGGCAAATGTTAACACAGGCATTAGCACTGGGAAGGTACAACTCGGGAACAGCTAAATGGAGGCTGATTCACTGGTACTTCTGTAGTACCAATACTTCAGAAGTATTTCAGCACTTCTTCTTCTCACTCCGTTTCACCTTTTTGCTCTGTTTTTTATGGAACCGAGGTGTTTAGAAGTACTGATCCTACATGGTTAATTTAAACAAGAAATTACCAAACTACATCTAAACTGAATCTGCTAAATTGAATCAAATCTCTTCCTTTCTTTGTCTAGTGGGAGACCTTCTGGTGCAACTCATGTTGACTTACTGAAACACTTTGCCCTTACCAAATGCCTTCCAGTTTTTAAAGGGGAAAAAAATGCACATGCACAAGGAGTTCATGCTGGTGCTCTAGAAAAGCAGGTAGAGAAGTCTAGCAATGCCAAACATCAGGGGACTTCCTCCCAAGGTCTCCAACCCAAAAGCTTTTTCACATGGTTGAGCTTCAGCTCCACAGGCAGGTCCACGGGTCCCCGCTGGCTGTGTGCAACAGCTCATGTGCAGCCTGACACAGATCCATGGAGTAATCCCAGGAGCATGATGGATGCCCTTCTGAACAACCTCTCACCCAGGAGGGATTTTCTGACAGTTTTTACTAGTTATGTTATAAAAGGAGTTTGAAGTGATTTGGTTTAGACAGTTAGATATAGGTGGTTGCAGAGGTAAATGGGTTACTCCCTCATCTAAGCCAGGAACTTGAAAACACCCCTTAAAAAGAGTATAATCTGTTATTAATACATCTTTAAAGGCTGCTGACATGCCCAAACACACAGAAAATGAAGTTTTGCAAGTGGCAGTGTTCAAGGCTATTGCCTGCTTACCATCCAGTCATGAACCAATATGGAGAGCAACAGAGGGTGGCTTTTACACAAAATACAGACACTGGAAACCCTAAAGCCTGATTAGTGCCTTACGTCCGTCAGCTATCCTATGTCTTTTTATTTCTGTTTTAACAGCACATTTTCCTATTTTTACAAACCTGCTTCCTGTAGCTATAGGAAAGAGCCATGCAAACAACAAGGGGAAGCTCATGACACAGTGGTAAGAGTGAAGCTGCCTAACAAAGTTGAAATAAATAATGTGGAAAACATTATTTCCTCTAAATTCATGTAGTTATGAGAACTTCTGTAAAGGGAATGGAGGAAAAAAATAGTTAACATAACACAAGGGTTTTTTTTGTTTGTTTGTTTGTTTTCCCCTGCTGTTGTTGGGTTGGCAGTGTTCCTCTAAAAATGCATCCCCTCCTTGATGAGGGGGCCTCAATCTCAGTCTTCGAGAAGGATGTTGCTGAAGTTAGAACTTTAGCTCAATTCAAAACCAAAACAAACTTCTTTTTCTGGCTTGCACATATAACATCACTGAGGTAAGGGACTGGCGATATTATTAATTAACTAATGCATTTAAGGTTTTTTAATCCCAAAGGCTACTTGCAGGTAAGCTTGGCAATGGTCCTCAAGGGACAACTCACCAGGGTAGCTTATGCCAAGCAGATACTCCTTGGCACATCCTTTATGCTGACTAATATGAAACACACTTCTACCAGAGTCCAAGCCTATCACCAACCAGAGAGGGTCATTCTGGGGAGAAAGGGCTTCGGCTGCACAAGCTTGGATGTTGGGACCGCTCTTTTGGAGAGACTGTCCACCACCAGGACAAAGCACGGGTAAAGCGCAGGGTAAAGCAACTGAGGGAGTTACTGTTCAACAGGAATTGGCCAGTCTGCCAGGCGCAGCACTGCAAAGCCTGCTGTCATCATAAAAATGATGGAAAATCAAGTTGGTCTCAATTCACCATGGGTGGGCCAGGGCAGGAGCTAGGTTATGGGCAAGGGAAATCTATAGGTACAACATCACTGTTGGTAGACACCTTTAGGCACAAAGATGCCGTTTATCACATTGCCTTTTTTCTCCCAGATCTCTCAGCAGGGTTCATGGGAAGATTATTTATAAAGCCCTCTTTGGTGCACCGTGATTTAATCAGGTATAGTTTGAATATTACAAGACGTATTAATTACCATTGCTGCACAAGAGCAACTGAAGAAGTAAAATGTTTTTCATTTGCATGGATTGAGAGTATTTGTTTAAAATGTTCTCAGTATCATTAGGATCTAATCAAAACAGAGTGCATGATAGTTATGCAGGAAATACAAAAAAAAAATTACCTGGTGCCTATGTATCCAGTTTTCTAATAATGTTGCAATAATGTCTTGACAGATAATTGGCTTCCCAGTTATAATGGAATTCCTTATCTATGTTGCTAAAATTACCTAGTGGTATTTTCAAAAGACAAGGAAAGGTTGGGAAGGAAATTCTAATTGTCTCCAGTATGGAGAGATTTAATCAGGAAAACAAGTAAAGATATATTGCCTGACTTCTTTTGAAAAATAAAAATAAAAATTATTAAAGTAAGTTTTATGAAAGCTTCAACTCTTTTGGAAAATTGTACAAATGAAATTTTAAATTAAAATTTAGAATAAATTGATTCATAACTGTTGGGTTGTTTTTAATGACCTGTTTGAAGGTCCCTGCAAGTAGAACACCTGATTTGAATTTTACAAATAAAGGTAGGAAAAGTACAAAATATTTAAACAGTTTTACTTCAAACTGTTACTAATCATGACCTCTCCTTTCCTGTCTATCATAAGTAATGGATAAAGGGCTGCATACTTCATGACTGCCTTTTTTGGATTTCTGTTGTCTGAATCCCAGGAAACCACAAAGTGACTCAGTTTCCCAGATCCTGTGCATATAACCTTGGAAAAGCAAAATCTTCTACAACTTCCTGAAGTGTTCTTCCATGAACCATAACACTGCCTTTGAATTTAAGCAAAGGATTTTATGAGCTATCAAATGTTCCTACACTGTCAAGAACACACAAAGCTGAAAGTGTTCCTTCCTGCAGCCTGCGCTGCTGTGGCTGTCCTCACCCCCGCCACCCCCACCCCACATTTCCAGCCTCTGCAGCTTCAGCTCTGCAGCCACTTCTGCAGCCTTTGATTTCAGCTCTTCAGTTCACATACAGAAATGCATTATCAAAGTCACAAGCTGGACTGCAATTTATTTTCAAGATCTTGGTCTTCTCAACATCCTATAATGCACAGCTGTCTGGGAATACAGCTAAAAGATGTCCCCAGATAAATGAAGTTACCACCTAAGACAGATATAAAATTTCCCCAGGGTTTTTAAAAAAATTTTTTCAAACATTTGGGTTTTTAATAAATCAATACATTTTTCTTGTTGTTGTTGCTGTTGTTAAGGCAAAGCATTTCTTTAAATGATAGCTCTTTTAATACTATGCTATTAATACTTTAATAACAAAGCTAAATCCATGACTTTAACACCTATCATTAAAAGCACATCAAATGTTGCCTGCTTTTTTCTGGAAATATTCAGGCATTCCTCTAGTCTGCCCTTGCATTTTACCTCGCCTGGGACATAACATTTCAAAAGCATTATTATCTCTTGACAAAATGCCTTTCTGAGGAGGCATCCCTTAGTAAGGTCTTCACTTTTACAAACAGTTAGCAAAGTGTGAGCAAGTACAGAGCAAACACTTTAATGTCATCATAAGGGGCTGGAGATGTTGGGTGGGGAGAGAACAAGCCTACAGTGTTAGAACTTCTAAGTAATTCTCTCTGTATTATGAAAAACATATGAGTCAGCTAGAACAATCTACTAGCACAGTTTAAATGGTATCAACAGTAAGTATAATTTACTAGTTGTGAGAGTTGTGCCCTTTTGAGGAAATGAAACTAATAGACACGTGCAGAGATGGTAATTTCTAAGTAGTGGAATTTGTTTAATGCTTTTTTAGTTAACATGCTTTGGTAGAAACAGGGTCTAGCCATAAAATCTCACTTCCTATCTGAGCTCTGGTGTCAGGCTCCAAAGTAAAGTTTTAGTCACTGTGCAGCTAACTACTACATCCAAAATTCTACTTTAGATCTAAGTCTGGCTAGAGAAACCAGCTGCTCTCTGTCTCTCAAGTATTCAGAGGGTTTGAATCCAAATGTCTTGTTCAGACCTACCCTCCTCACAAAGAGGGTAAGCCAAATAAATCCCAATAGAGTACGTATTTGCAAGTGGCCTAAGAAAAAAGCACTTGCAAATGAGGGCTGTACAAACGTATACAACTCAGCATTTGTTCTTCTGAAGAACTTCCTATCTGATGGTTTCTGTTTATTTTATTAACACTCGAGTTTCAGGACACGTATGAAGCATTATCTTTATTTTACAGATAGGAAACAGATATTTATTCAGATAAGAAACAGAAAGGTAAACTGACTTGCCTGAGGTCACATTAAGGTTTCTGGCAGAGGCATGATCTTTGCTAATCTTCTGAACTCTAGGCCTCTGTTTTAAATTACAAGACTCCATCAGGTTTATAGCATCTCACCCTGCCGTACTGCCAGTCATCTGCAGTGCCGAATTTGCTCCAAGCAAAATGCATTCGTTGATGAACTCTATTACTTGTTCCTAAACATTACTTATGGACTGCTACTTCAAATGAAATTCTCTGCACTGCAGTCATATTTTACCTACATGGTTATTCTAATTGAGTATTGAGCAAAGTGGCTAATTAGGAGTCTTCAAGGGACTGTTTGTTTAATTTTGTTTTGGAATGTGTGCTTGCATAAATGCCATACAAGAAAAAGTCTGGAGGCCACAATCATCTGCAATGTAAAAATATTTCAGTTTCTGTGAAGTTTTCCCTCCCCCAAGGGTTCTAATTCATCTCGCCTAGTTGATAAATCAAGTAAAAAACACCCTCCCCCCCTTGCTTTGGTGTCTAGCAGAAATATGACCCTTTTCTTGTCCAAGCATGCAGACAAGTGATGAATCAGACTCTCCCCGAGAAACTGCTGCAGCTCTTTTCCTAAGGCACATTACTGCCTGAATAACTCAGGTTTTCCTGAGCAGTGGTCCTGCTTTAGCAGCCTTCATTTACATGAAGAGAACACAAGAGGTATGGTCTGAGTCTGATCTGTAGACGGTTATCAAGTGCCATCCAGATAACCCCTCCAGAACACAAAGAGGTCTTACAAAGCGCTTTGCTGTGTCCCTGTGCTGCTCCTGCTGAGACAGTGCCAGAGGTTTCAGTTGCTTGCAGCAATCCCAGCCTATTCTCTACCACTCCTGAGCAGCATTTAGGCACTCTGGGCACACCAAAAATATCTGTGATGACTGCCAAACATGACTTACCACTACCAGCAACCATGAATACCCCTACCTCCTTAAAGTGTTAAAAGAAGTTTTAACTTGAATCATTAGCATAACTCATTAAGATCTAAATCACAAGTATTTCAAAATATTTCCAACTCATTAGAACCCTAGAGCAAGTGGATTTCCCCACAAAACTGTTTCTTCCACTTCAAAATGGAACAGAGCCAATTTCTTTTCTGCCCTATAGCAAAAAGACAGAAGCTGATTCAGGAGATGCAGGCTATTTAGAAATGTGAAGGTAAATCTGCTATAGCTTTAAATATGTAACTGCGCCCCTGATTATCCAGGCTTTCTATGTATCAATGGTTAAGACCATGCTTTTCCTTAGCATGACATTCAACACTGTAGTTACTAAAACTTTTGCTCACAGTTAGGTACAAACACGACTGAATCAAGAAAATACAAGTTTGGTCAATGTTCAGGCAATAATGAATTAATTTGTTCTCATAGTACTCATGCAACATTTATGAACACTCCTATTCTTTAGAAGAAATTACTTCTGTAGAAAGACAAGGTGTACAGGCTCATTTCCTACAGGCTGTCAACCAATCACAAAAGAAATCTGGAGTCTGCTCATTTTTATTTCTTGTACCCTGAGGCTTGCAACGATTTGGGTTTCTCTACCCAAATAATTTTCTGCAATCTTTAACTCCAGGTACAAACATGGCTCCACTGAACTGACAAGCAAGCAACTTTCACACTACTATTTAATCAAGCCAGGATCTCACTTTCTCTTATTTGATAAGGTACTGGTCACATAGAAAAAGAAACACTCCCACCAAACAATGTACACCATGGCAAGGACTCAGTCCAGCTAGGGCAGGACCTGAAAATGACACGCAACTGAAACAGTGTATTCCTCTCACTAGCTCTAAAAGTAGAGAGAAGGCGGTGGGCGATCTTTTATCTTCCAATTACTGTTAGTTGGGGGAGGAATTGTTCTTTTTTTCCATTTTCTTTTTAATAAGAATAAGCTAAAAACTGACAAACATGCCAACTACTTGGAAAAGGAGGGAAAAAAAGCAAAAAAAGCAAAGCAGGGAGAATCCATTCCTGTCCATACTGTCTTGCAGCTGGGCAGGGTATTTTGAACTTTGCCTGCAGCATATGGTTTGCTACAGAATTTTCTCCATAGGGGAACAGTAGGGCAACAGTAAATAAAAGTCCTCCTAAAGCAATAACCTTGTGTACGTTGGACCTTCCTATACAGTGCTTCCAGTTGTTCCCAAATCTCTTCTTACTTGATAATGTGTACTTTTTACGTTTTCCTAAACTGCTTTAAAATACTTAAAGAATGGGATTAAGGAGCAAAAGCTATGCGCACTGGGAATAAAATACAGTGCACCCCATGGCTTTACAGATGTTAACTGCTAATCAGTTGTGTAGGCCACCAATATTTAAGAAGTTTGGTGTATCAAATATGGCAAGCCCTGTAACATGAAACAGACTACCAGTCTTGAAACATTTTTCTACAGCCTGGCTCCCATTTCTTCCGAGTAGACACTAAACAGACCTTTTTCATCTCCCAAGAGCTGTGTAATAGAGTGCTGCAGAATGTACGCATCCAAATCATTGTTTATTTGGATCACTATAATCCAGACCAATTTACACAAGAAGGGTCCCCATGTACGTGCTTGTTTCAGTTCATTCCTACTTCACACTTACACCAGGACTCTCCAAGCTCCCTGAGTTAACACAGATGTCTGGAAGATGAATCAGTAACTCAAATCTAATACAAAGTTTGCAGACACCAAGCAAAAAGCAGCACAGCTGTAATGCACAGATCCCCCCTGTGCAAATGACTCCAGCTTCCTCTCTAAAACAGCTTCAAGCATTTTATTAATTCAGAGAAGGTCAGACTTACATATCAACATCCACTGATTTTAAGAGCTTGTGCTGCATGTTGTGAGATTACTGGGTACAGTAACTGGCTAGCCAGGTATGTCTGAGGAATGAATACCCTCCATGTAGCTGAGACCCAAACACAAAGAAGTAAACGGAGCCTCTGCAGCACAGTAACTGAAAGCTTTTGGGAAAGGCAGTGAGCTGACATTCAGGATGCTAACTGGGAGAAATCAGCTGGGATGTGTATGTAAAGCAGTGCACTATCTTGTCTCAAAAAGGCTTCTGTTACTCATCCCTGCTCTCAAACTGCTACTCTGCATCCTTGGCAATCACATACTCCACACAATTTCAAGGAAATGACTGAACTTGCACACTCACAGTGCCATTCCAAACATGGCACAGGCAGCATGGTCAAAGTTGCCGCCCACTCACCATTTTACAAACCCTCTCCACCATTATCTCCTTGTAAAAACTCTGCAACACACGTGGATTTGGGCACTCGTGCTACTTTCAAGTGCTGCAACCCATACCTGATGGGACTGCTCCTCACAGCTCAGAGAGTCACATTGTACCCAGCTGTATAAGATGACTACAGATGACTGGAAAGATGAAGATACCAGGTGCTTATTAAAGAGGCCGAGTTAATGAAATTACACTGAACACTGATTGTGCTGAGCTTTGCCCTCCCTCCACTAGCTGAGCCAGGCTGACAGAGGAGGTCTAGGGGGATGTTAAACTTCCTACCGACTTAATATCAACTAACTTGAAAAATTAATCAAGGAAATTCACATTAATACAACTGACAGGCAAATGTAATTACACTGTGCATAACATTTAATTCAATATGGTTACTGAGCCTAAAAAGCACATTACTTTCTTTATGAGATTGCTTTGCTATTTATTAGGGAAAAGGTCTTTGTAAAATGACTCTTTATTCAGCTGCACAGAAGAAAGAGAGATCTGGGAGCTACTCCCATGGCATGGAAATTGCTTTATTCCCTTCAGCTAGATTTGCTGTTTAAAAATGAGATGTAAATCAAGGCCAGAATTGTACTACTGGTCTTCCACTTCTTTAGAGTAACTTCAGGGTGATCACTGTGGAAACCCAGCTTGAACTGCTGCCTTCCTATTCCTTCAACCCTTCACAGAGCTCCCACATACATTCCAAATTGCTGTTTATCTTGTTTTAACAAGACTTTTTTTTTTTCCTTGCCCAATAAATGTCCTGTTCAACTCTAGGTTTCAAAACTTTATCAGATGGCAGAGTTTAGTTTTCTTGCTTCTTGGGAAAGGAATGAGTAGCAGTGGTGACAGAAGAGTCACCTACTTGTAGACCTCAGCAGAACTGACTAATGCATTTTAAATTAATTTGAAAGGCTGTCTTGGCACAGAAAGGTCAGACCTTCCTCTTTTAATTAAAACTTAAAAAAAAAAAAAAGCAGGGTGAATTTATACCTTAATCTCCTTCACTGGTCAAACCACGTAGCTTTACTCACAGCCAGCAAGTGGACTTTTAACAAAAGCCCTGCCCTTCACTCATAAACAAAACCAGCCAGAGCTCTGTCTCATTATAGCCTGCACAGGCACATGGTCCTGCTGTGAGCACAGCCCCATGCAGAGAAGCTGCACAACAGCAGAAGGAGCAGTTGTCTGCTAGTTTCTTATTATAACAGAGGCCCCGTTCATACAATGCTGGAGCTGCTTAGAAATTCCAGTTTTAAGCCCTGTTCCAATGGTTGGTAAACCTGGATGCGAAAATGTGTTACTGATTGAATCACTACATGCTAAATCCTGCTTGTGCAGCAATACATGTTCCCCTTTCAATGGGCACTTAACAGATCCAGGGCACTGGCTCCCAAAACCCATTCCCTCCAACTTGTCACCTCTGCTCTCACGCAAACTCACTTTGGTTGCCAGTTGCAACAGCAAACCACAGTGTTCTTATCTCTCTGGTACAAGAAACATGGCATGAGGAAACATTGGAAGTGCAGATTTTCTCATTTGCTCTTTCATTTTGGATTTGGGCAAAACATGGCAAACTTTAGCAAGTACTGTGAACAGAAACAGATATACTTGTTATACCTTTCTTCCGCTAGCCCACGAGGTGCTAGCCTTAGGTACACTTTTACAGCTGTCTTAATGAAGTTACAACTGTCTTGATACAATCAAAAAAAAAAGCAGTTTTGAACCCTGAAGTAACAATTATAAAATTAATCGAGACTTGACAGATCGGCCAAAACATGCACAAGGACAATCACCCTTTCTTGATCTCCAGATCAAATGCTACAACAGGCCTGTCAGTCAGCTGCCGATGAGTGTGACAGCCCTGAAGTTCGTGTGGGAGTGAAAACAGATTAATAATTGCAATAAAAGTGTGGATTGCCCATAGATAAGACAAGCGAAGTGCTCAGCATAGCTGCTGATTTGGCTGGGATGTAAGCAGGGAGCTGGCAAGGACATGGGCAGGTTATCACTGTGAATGCTGGCAGCACCCACAGCCTCTCAAATAGCAACGCTCAGCGCAGGGAACCATCTACCTGGAGCTACTCTGCACAGGGGCTGGTGACCACCCCAAAAGCAATCCTCCAGAGCATCCAACCTGACCCACCGACTGCTCTTACTGCTCTTCCCATCTGAATGCTGGGAGAGAAACAGGGGCTTCCCTTCTCTCCCGTTCATGAGATGCGCGCACACACACACGCACTCAGAGAGCCGTGCCCGCTGCTCCCGCGGCTCGGGCAGGGCTCCGCAGGCTGTGTCCCGGGATGCATGGCCAGCCTGGCAGCCAGCTGCTCACCCTGCCACGGCCAGTATCTCCACCTGGGCAATGGCGGACTCCAGTGGCCCTCGGTGACCGATTTTTGTGATCAGCTCTCAAGAAGCTGCAAAAACAAGGGCCAGGCAAAGGACATGTCAGTCGCCCCTGGGTTCAGGCTCCCCAGCTCCCGGGGCTGGTCTCAGTGCCCAGCCGAGGGGTGCCGGGGGCATCGCCCGAGCACAGCGAGGAGCTGTGTGGCCTGCCCTTGCCTTCCCCACGCCTGGGGCCCCGGCCCCGCATTCATGTCAGGCGCTCCATTGTAGCACCAGCCTTCTCTTCGAATGGCCTTTGCCAGGCTGAGCGGCCCAGGGAACAATCAGAGCAGGAGGCATCGGCCGGCCCCAAGCTGCAAAAGCTGCTCCTAGCTGCTTTGGGGCTCTGCGAGGGAAGGGCGCCGTCAATGCAATGCCCGCCCCGTTGCTTGGGAACTTCCCAAACATGAAAAAGAGGCGGAGGCTTCACTGTTGGCGGGCGCTGCACAACCGGATACACATACACTGGTACTGGGAAGCCTGCAAATATAACCAGGAGGGTTTGCATTCGGAAAGTATGAAGTGACCCAACATGAAAAAAAAATTTTTTAAATCCCTAAAAATCTACTTCAAGTACAAGCCTTTCAGATCCACACTCAGGGCTATTTTTCAGCTAGCTGTCACTTTTCACTTCAAAGGTTATTCCTTAAAGTTAAATAAAATATTTATGTTATTCAGTACAAGGCAGGAAAAATTTCTGGTTTGCTCATTTCTGCACATGGATTTGAAACCTGCCTGTAATTACCCTTCTGTTGTTTGCAGGCTTAGCTTTGAATATTAAGTGTTCATTATTACTAAAACTGAAAAACCAACAACCAATCCCAGGGTCAAATATGGATATTAAGTGCTGGGTCATTTCCTGCCTCAGTGACAGATCTTCTCCAAAATGCTTGCTATCACATCAAATCAATTAGATTTTTTTTCTTTCCATATCAGGTTATCAAGAACTTATTCAGTGGTTACCATGAGGTGGATTCCTACCCTGCAGGGAACCCTGCACAGGTTACAAACTGCCAGACCTCTATTCACACACGGAGAAAACACACACACACAGTAAATGCAAATACCAGTGCTCAACTTATGAAACAGATTCTGTTTTATTTATTTATATCAATATATCAAACATACCTTATTTTATTTTCTTCAACCAACTCAATTAACAGCTCACTGCATATACTGTGTAAATAAATCTCATAATACTGCCATTCCACTTCTGTTTGTTTAAACCCCCAGCTTTAGCAGCTCACAAATCAGAAATGAAAAGGCAGGTTTACTCATCCCTGAGCAAATTTAACTCCTGCTAAATTCAGTGTTACTTTCCTTCTAATTTCATTTAGGCTAAGTGAAATTCTAAGGCTTTCTTATTCCCAAGTTAAATACTAAACCTATAGTTTTCACCAAACTGAAAGGAAAAAGCTCCACAAAAACACTATCATTATGCATCTACTCCCTGTGCATTTGCTAGCAAAAACTTTGTAAAGGCCAACTTTTCCTTTTAGTTTTGCATGAGTAAATTTAATGCTGTTCTACTCACCTCACCCCTGTTTTTCTATTTTAACTTGGCTTAGGCAAGTTTGAGTCACGTGGATGAGACCATGGTATCTTCTGAGACAGGATTTAGTTGTTGCAAATATTGGCTTTATCAGAGTAGGTGCTGGTATCCAGCACATAAGAGGTATCATTGAAACATTATAAATATATATAAAAAAAGACTACTAAAGCATTTTATTACCTTCAGTATAAAGAGCTATAACACACCTTCAACCTGTATCAGATGAGAGGGAAATTCCTCCCTGTACATGTGAACTTTCATCCCTGCCAAAGCAAGCGTGGAACTAGGAGATACTTAATAAACCAAAAACCCCATCTAAGCTACAAAGGAAAATGAAACCTTCATTTTGAGGGAGTGTAACCAAACATACTTCAAATGCAACACACAATTAGCATGCCAACTTTAAGGACAAAGGCTGCATTCACATATGAGTGATGGCAGCAAGGTGCCCACATGTTCTCAGACCTTGAGGGCACAAACGGGTTTCACCTCAGGCACAGAGATCCATCCAAACACATCTGGCGTTGGCATCATCCAGCATGTTAAGATGTACAACATCATCTTAAAAATAACCCACCTGGTGTGATACCTGTGTGGGGCCATCACTGCTTAACACCCAACAGGCAGAAGAGTAGCCCTACCTAAAATCTTTGAAAGAAGGCCTGATTTAAAGTTGTTCTCATCTTGACAGCATAAGAAACACAAATTAAGCTTGAACCAGTAAGTAAAGTTTTATCACTTGGGGGATTCAAGTATTAAGAAGAAGCTACTTAAAGCCAATTGGGAGATCAAACATTAAATAATAATGTATTAGAACTAATAAATTAAAGATGAAATGTGCTTTATAATTTGAGTCAGAGCTACCACTGGCTTTAATCTGAAAAATGCAACACAACTAAGAACAACTGAGGGAGCGTTAATCTCTGAATTCAGTGCTGTGACCAGGAAAAATAAAACGCAAGGCCTCCAATCTCACATGAGGTTTTACCTTGCACTGTTTTGATCTGGCAAACTTCCTTCGAAGTTAACTTGTTTTCATGGCATTTACTAGAGAATCACAACAAAGGCCAAGGTCCTCCATTCAGCCAAAGCTTCCCAGCATCCACCAGTCCCTGCTGTCCTTGCTCTGCTGATGATGCAACACTCAGTGTTCAACCTCTGCTGGCTGCACCTCCATATTAGAAGATAAGCACGCCTGCAATCTGTTCCACTTCATGCTAATTACAGACAAATCCTGTTTAGTCTACCCATGAAAGTAAATTGATTTGCATGGGATTATTTACAGGGGTAAACGGGATCTAGACTGGCCCTAGGGATTTGGGGTTTTTGGGTGAGATATCGATAAATTCCCCGGGTGGATGAGTTTCTAAGCGTCTTTCCCACTGCATTACACAGGTCACCAAATGTGATAGAGAGATATCCTCCCTCCACCAGTCTCCCACAACACAACTTTTTCTTTTCCTTTTTTTTTTGGAAAATAGCAGGGTTAGTTTACTAATGTAAATCATGAGCTTTGCTTTCAATAGCCAAGGGATCTGGTAATAGTAGATAACTGTAAATGTATTTATTTATTTAAAGGTATTCCCAGAGGGACTACCTTCTTTAAACCTGTTCTCATTTTTGAAGGAGACAGATAAAGCAATACTACAACTTGGCCCAAACCTTTCCTTGCCCCATTTACTACACTCCTTGGGGACCCATACATCTGTTTTAAACGAGGCATGGCTTATACACCTCATACGTTATTAGCACAGCATTTTCTCCCCAGGCTTTCTAAGCTTTCAGCTCCCTGCAGAGTTGCTGTTGACAACTCACATGCACCCACTTTGTAGACCCTTTGTCTTACCACAAGACAATTGGTGGGAGGCAGGTAACTTCTTCCCACGTAGTTGACAGGGTGGCTCCAGCACAGTGTAGTCTTCCTTCAGTGGCAACCAGGCCAGATATGACATGTGGAGAGACAGCTAGAGACCTCCAATCTCTGAATTTCAATTTTTCCATTACATGACAATGCTGGTGCTGGCAGAGAGGGACCATCCCTCCTGTTATGCTGTGAAGCTCAAAGTCTCACAGGTCCAGCACAGCTCCATGGTTCTTCCATCTCAAAACAGGTGCCATGGATTAAACAGTTCCATCAAAGACTACAGTGTTTCTACACTGACTGTACCAGATTCATAGGTATTAACAGAGATGTTTTTCTCTTGAATATCTAAATTCAGGTGAGACTAGCCCAGCCTTGCTATGACCCCTTCTCTCATTCAGGCCAGGCCAGGAGTTTGGCACTTTCTTGCTTTATTCACTCTCGGACGCCACTCAGGTCAACTTACTGCATCCAACAGAATGGATGGGATTTTTTTAAACCACTTCTAGGTTGACAATATTTTTAAATATCCCAAATGTTGCACCAGTTAAAAAAAAATTTCCTTTGCTCCAGCTCTCATAGCTAGGTGGCTCTGTGAGTAGTTTTGGTTTTTTTTCAGAGGCTGATAACCTTCCCCTTTGAAGCTCAGCAAATGTCAGGTATTTACAGTGTCACTGCTTTTCTAAGGCCTCTCTGATACAGATACTCAACCATAACCAGGGCTCTTACACAAACAGCTGCTTTTTTTTTTTTTTTTCAGTTTGCCTGCCCTAACAGCACTTAAAAGCTTTTCAAGCAGTAAATTTCAAGTCAGCTAGAGGACAAGAGACAGAAATGCCTTAACCCAGCTCTTCTGCTCTCCCTGTGATCCTTGCTTACTCTATCCATCAGTGACCTCATGTTAACATAGCAATTTTCCTGGTTTATTTCTTGTATCCACCACAGTCACTCATCTACTGCTTAGGACAGGCAGTATCTCTTCAGTAAGCAGTTGCAGGGACACAGAAAGACAAACCCCAACTCCCTGTTGAGACTCCAAAACTGCTAATGCACAACAGCAACAGCTGTAGGACAACCCCCCACGGTCCAGATACATGCACAGCTCCAACTCCTGGGAATCAATGAGCATGATGAAGAATTATATATGACCCTAAAATACAATCCAGTAAGCACTTCAGCTTCAAGCAATTCAGGGGTAAGAGAGAGTCATGGATCTCCTGACTGTCAGTACCTGTGGGCAGTTTATCTACAAACTAGCAAGCCTTCGTGTGATGAGGTATCCCTTTGCCAAAATCTCAGAAATACAGAATCATTGAATGGTTTGGGTTGGAAGGGACCTTAAAGATCATCTGGTTCCAACCCCCTCCATGGGCAGGGACATCTTCCACTATCCCAGGTTGCTCAGTGCCCCATCCAGCCTGGCCTTGATGTGTTGAGTCATGTGATGTGGTGAGTCATGCATTGTGTTCCTGACTCCACAGTGTCTCAGCTCATGACAGATCAGGGGTCTGGCCCAGGAAACACACTCATTCAAGTCATTTCATCCAACATGCCCCCCTTGCAGAGAAGCTTGTCTTCACTGGTTCAGTCTGGCTGAGAAATGCCACAAGGCATTTGGCTTTGCGTAACTGTGCCGAACAGTATCTAGAACCGGTATCACAGTCAGTAATGACAACAGAAGGCTGCAACCCCCAAACCTAACTAATTAGAAGAATAAGACAAATTCAGCTAGATCAGGAGATCTCCTCTGCTAACTCAGTTTATTGTCTGTATTGACCAGCACAATCTGACCAAGTCCCCAGTGCAAACAAGCAGCTTCTGCCAATACCATCACAAAGCCAAAAAGTCTTAATTTGCTACAGGAAATGCTCATTTTGCTGTATCTTGTACATCTGGCAAAAGCTAAAATGCATCTAACTTAGTCAACAGTCAGATGTGATGAAACACAGCCAGCATTTTTCCATTGGCGTAACACAGAGCTCAGCAGATGAGCTGAATCCAAAATGTGAACACCACTGAACATCAGATGTTTCTACATTCATTTTCAATTAAATGTTTTTGTGCAGAGCCCAGAGAGAGATGTTGTCTAGATACATGCTATGTGACAGAAGACACATAAAGCAAAAAATAAATAGAAGCACCTACACTAAGTGCAAACCTGTGCCAGTAGCATGGCAAAGAAAATCTCTTCATCTTGTAAATCAAGTTTTCCCCATCCATGGAAATACTCCAAAAGCTGAATTATTCTTTGAAAATTCAAGAAGGGTTGGGGTTGGGTTTTTTTTGACAGCTGCCCAACACAAATAATGAAGTTCAACTATTTTCCCATCTAAAACGTATTTAAGCCTTCTGATCCACATTATATCAAATCCACAGTATTTGTTTTGTATTTGCGTAGCATTTTGTAAACATGCTATTTCCTTCTAGCTCTGTTGTCAGAAGGAAGTATCATCTTCCTATGTGCTTATGCTACCTACAAAATAATGGAGTGGCCAGTTCTCTCATCCACCTTCCCCCACTCCTCCCTTCATACACACACTCTGCACTCTGATTTCAAGTCTTCCAGAATGGAAAACTGTCCACACAGTTGCTTACAGTCATGGGGAGCAGACTGGGAAAATTCTCCTCTGCTGCTGGAAAACATGACTAACCAGCAACTGAGATAGGTCCAAAACTGACTTGTTCTCCCAGCAGAACAGAGGCATTGGTTGCTAATGTGGAATTCCCAAACTCCCAGCAATCACACTTAATTTCTGACTCGTTCCTGTTGGCATCATTCATTTATCCTGCCCTCCTTTGATCTGATCCTTCCCTGACCTCCAAATACAAAACCTTGTGAAAAAGTAATGCAGTAGCAATTGCATTATATTTTATATTCACTTTGAGAAATTGTCTCCATTTTCCTTGCTGATCAAATGGAAAGAGGAGGTGATAATCTCCAGGGCAAGGACAATAAACGGGGTCTGCAGTGAAAGCTGGCATCTCCAAACAAGCTGAGCTTCATATGGAAGTCAAGGGGTTTCTTGCTCCCTCCTTTTTACATACTAGCACTTGCTTTGGGAGTCTTTATTTTGCTCTGACACTTTTCACAGGGTTGGGATCAGCTCTGAGATTTGCCAGTTTTCTTGTGGGAGGGATCTGTTTGGTTTAAGTGGGGGAGGAAGAGTTTCATTTTGCAAACACAACCTGCACACAAAAACATTTTTATTCCCTTGCTTTCCTATCAAAAAGTCTAGACTCAAACAACTGAGCAAAAGTTTGATTTAAAATACCAAAATTAAACTGAAGGCTGCAGGTGGGAGCACTTTTGGTTTTCACTGGGGGTTTAATCCCACCACCCACCATTGCTTTGCTATCAGCTGGGGGAGGAGAAAGACACTCTGACCATAGCAGTTTTTTCTCCTGATACACTGCAGTTGGCATCCAAGGAGCCTTGTCTGCTTCTTCCAGTCATTTCTACCTGGTGTCAGGCAGCAGCTGAAAGTAGAGGCAGGCAGTGAGTGTGAAGATGCCAGGGCATCCCAGCCTAGGGCTGCCAGCAGCGCCCAGGAATTCCCCATGGCCCATCCACTTGTGCCTCCAGGGGCCAGGCAGCCAGGTGGGGATCACCACCAGCGAGGACCGAGGAAAGACTAGGAGAGGCTTGGCCCCAATTTTGTCCTCTGCTTGTCCAGCAGCACATAGAGCACAAAATAATCTTTCCAAATCATATTTTTTCATGCCAAAAGGAATAGCCTGTCTAATGATAAAAACATCCTGACCTCCTCTTTCACCTCTCTTGGGGGAGAGAGCTATCAGGCTCTTGCATTTGGTGGTTGGAATAGCACAACCCTCTCCAAAAATCTCTGGGGAAAGACAAAGCAGGCAGACAGGTGCTGTGCTTTATTCCAGGTCTTAACAAAAGGAGGTTTCCAGTCAGCCTGCTCTAACGAGATGCATCGCGTGGGCATTTCACATCAAATCACAGAGTTTTCACTGCATGTCTCCCACCCTCTCTCCACCCAGGAGGATTCCCTGGCCCTCAAAGCCCCACTCCTGCCACAGGCTCCCTGGATGGACACTCTGGTGCTGCTCACACAGCAGGAGCACTGCTCAAAGCAACTTCTCAAAGGAGCTTCATATGCCCAAGCTCTCCCAAATACGGGGCCAACTTCCTTTGGCCTCCATGTGTGCCTCACATGCGAACAGGGCAATTTGCTGAAATTATACAACAAGGCAAAAAGCTTTAAAACCAGCACTAACGATAAAGTACAAAGGGGATTAATTGCCAAACCTAAACAGCACTGGTGTGCTACTGAAGTCAACAGCAGCAGCAGCATCGAAGAGTATTCAGCACATTTGAAGAATCCATCAACAACCTGACGGATTGTTCTTTTCTGTGTGGAAATGTTACTTTAATGTAATTTCCCTAGTGCATTTAAAATTACAGGATATATATCTTTTTTCTGATCCAAAGTAAAAATGTGGGGTTTTTACATCTCAAAGCCAGCTACAAATACCTATAACCTATGAATGCAAACCCCCCTAGGAAACAAGTAAATCTATCTATATAATTTTTTTTTCATCCAACAGATCAGGACTGACAGAGGGTTCCAGAACTGGAACAGGTTTTCAACTCTGGTAAAAATGGTGGGAATTCTTTAGCAAATACAGAAGATCACAAAAATTTAACCTTTTATCTGCCCTCTGCTTCTAGTGTTCCATGCATGATACTCTGTCATAGTACAATAAAAAATTGAGTGATTTAAGTAATTTCCCCCAGAGAAAGAAAAAACCGAAGGAGTAGGGGTTGAGACAGACTCACATTCACATCTGGAGGGAAGAAAGCCAAACCAAAAGCAATCTTAATTTATTTCCAATCAAATATTCTCTTTGTGAAATGGCCACATTCTGCAAGAAAGCAGCAAGAGAAACTTCATTTCAAGGGAAAAGAAATACCTGGTTAGAAATAGTTTGAATGAAGGAACCTGGTATAGACCACACGAACGTAATCCTCACAGCTGGTTTACAACTAGACAACAATAATGAGAAAAACTCTTCAACTGAAGAAATGGGTTACTTTCAAGCTGCATTCCTTTCTTCTGTATTTACTTCCTTCTCCTCTTCCCCAAAAGCAGTAAATTCATGAAGCAAAACTGTAGAAGCTGGGGAGTTCTGTTTCATTTTGTGTTTGGGTTTTGTTTCGGAGCAACCATTTCATAACCATAACTATTCACAAACATTGTTTGCTTTTCAAACAGAAGTTGCACTGTAATTGTATCCAAATGAGCTGATTTGGGGTTTTCTGTTTGATTAGAGGAGAAAGCAGATAAGCGCAAAACCACTGAGGCTTCGTGAAATTTGTAGGAGTTTCAATGAAATAACTTGTGAGATTGCCTGAAAGCAACAAGACCTACCACTTGTACTTCCAAGATAAATTCATCAGCAGAAGCTTTCTACTTCCCTCCCTAGTATGTGTCTCAAAAGTAGCCTCAGGCAGAACTTCTCTCTTAATCCATGAGCAGGTTGAAGTCTAACAAGCTCCTGGGGATGGAGGTGAGAAAAGAGGAGCAGGACACTAGGGACTGCACACACACACACACAGGCAGGGGCTGCATGAGCCTTCCTTCTTTCCCCAAGAGCCCACATTCACCCAGTAGAGCAAAACCAGATCAAGGTGGCAAAATGTTACAAAAGGACCTAAAAGCATGGCCTGAAATGAGGCTTGTCATAGAAAAGATAAGGGAAAAAAACCCACCCACACATGCCAGGGGAAAATGATGGTCCCAGAAGGTCAAACATTGCACAAAGGAAAAAAATGTTGGCTATTACGCAAGATGACATAAATTAATCGAGGCCAGAGGAACAGCAGCTGCTATGCAGATGGCACTTTCCCCATCTTGACTGCCAAACCGGACAACCCAGGACTCTCTATTTCCGTTAATCTTCCTGGGCAATGACAGGCTGCAGCAAGCACTTTAAACAGTCATGTCTGAGCATCCTGGGAGGCTGTGGAAAGCCAGTGAAAAACGATGGCTCTGGGGTTAACTAAGCCACGATTCTGATGAAAAGCAGATGTCATTTAATTATTGGGGAGCTTCCACTAATTATAACCCATGGACATATACTTTATAGTACACCAAAGATCAGAATTAACAAGAGCCCAAGGCTACTCATACACACAGTTCTTCCCATGCCATTAAAATTGTACAAATGGCAACAGAAAGAGCCATCATTTCTGTTGTTAGAGTAAGTCCTGCATCTTGTTGTAAAGAGCAGTATAGCCTTAGTTCAGGCTCTTCTTCTGAGAGAATTACTTTATCAAAAGCTAGAAGTTACAAATTAAATCTACATTAACCCAGAAGTTTTTTCCCTAGCCTTCACTCTTGTGAATAGAATACCATTCCTGACTGAACTACAACACAGCCTTTGGGAGATGATTTTTTTTAAACTCAGTTTCACATTTTCTGCATGTAGGAGGCCCGAATTACGTAACAGGATCTCGGTCAAACATTTTTTCCTCTGCCTGCATAGTGATTGTAAAGGCATCTAAACCACAAGGCTCTTTTAAGCTATGAGTTCCCATTCTGCTATGTTTGGAAGAAAATGCTTTCTATGAAGAGTGAGGTAGGAGGCAGTGGCAGGTAGCCAGATAAACTCCTTGCTTTGGTCCATATGTAAGCATTTCTCAGTACAAAGAAATCTAATGACCTCAATTTCTGTGCTTAAGGTTCACTTTTCACAATATTTTAAACACACCACCACCCCAAAAGTTCTTCAGATCTAATACATGCAACAATCCCAGGAAATTCCTTTTGGTTTACCCTTTGCTTACAAAGAAAGCCTCACATATGAAATTCATTTATCTTAAATTCTTTAAACAATATGCAAGCAGCTCAGGCTTCGAACATAGTGCTAATTATGGGTAGTGGGCCTTCTTCTATCTAAATGGTCAGGTTAAAATTTATGGTGTAGTTTACAGACTACAAAAATTCCTGGTTTGGTAGGTAATGTTTGTGGCCCTTCCTTGTGAGGATCCCGTCTACAAACAGGGAAATGTAAGGGCATTAAAATGTATATCAAGACATAAAGAGCAATATTTTAAATAATGTATGGCAAAGGCTAACGTAATCTCACCTCTAAATTAAAAACTGGCACTGGCTTAATTTTCCCAGTGTTTTCATTTTCACACAGTGATCAAATGAAAGCTGTATATGCGTATGAAAAGGGAGACAGTACAGAAGCAAGAGTTTGCACAGAAAGGTGACTTGCCATCCCTTGCCGAAAGAAAAATCAGCCTGACTCCTTCAGTATTAAGCACGGCAGAAACTCCTAGTTTCCTGGGTTAGTGGCAGCTTACATATCCCATAGTAGTCCGCATTTCTTTCAAGTCAGGGAAAAATGCCTGGAGAACACCTGTGCAAGTGCCTTGCCTCAAAGCCATCTTCCTGCAACTACACTCCTCTCATGCCTCTCCACCTTTAACTCAGCCCAAGATGCTGCTTTTCTGCTATCCAATAAAGACTTCAAGCTTTGCATTTTGTACACTTCAGGACCGTTCTTCTGGCAGGCAGGAGATGCTAGCAGGCAGCAAATTCAAGGCTGGAGGGTCTGTCTCCCCCTCCCACAAGGGCAGACCACACATGGGCTTTCCTGCAAACCCGCACCCTGGCAGCAATGGCCTGGAGACCATCCTGTTCATTTTAAACCCCCAAGGAAAGACAAAATAGGATGTGTCAGGTAGCAAAGAAAGCTTTTTGTGCCACAGCTTCCTCACTTTGCATGGTTAGGGTTTACTTAAGAGGAGTAGAGGGATGGTTTGAATTCTTACATTGCTTCTCCCCCTTTCTGAGGAAGCTCTGGTGTTCCAGTCAGATGCTGGGAGCAATTCCAGCTCCATCTGTTTGAGAGTTTTGAGTTGTGCAACATAAATTTTACTTTAATGTGTGGTAATAATGACCTCCAACACCTCATCTTGCCTCATTCAAATATGCTAGCTGAAAGCCAGTCTTCATGTACATTAACACATTAAGTATTGGGGGGTGTATGTTAATGCTGTTTATGAAGATTAAGCCGCACAAATTTCTATTAGCACTAATGGTGGTTTCATGACCTGATCCCCAAGAAACACAAAAAACTCTATTTTTGAGCAGCTCCCGTCTCACGCCCATACTCCCTATCCATGCTTGTCTGATCAGTCCCACCTTCGAACATTCTCATTAGGTCTCCCAAGCTCCCCAGGTTCAGGACAGGTCAAGCCTTCAGACTGAGAAGGCTTTTACAGAAGTTACAAAGTCATACAGGAAACAGTACCAGCACTTCACTACAGTAAATTTTCCCTTGTAAGGTACCAAATCAGTGTTAAGGTTTGTAAGACAGTTTGCAAATCTTAAACTTTGCTGAGAGTGAGTCTTGGCATTCTTACTAGACATCTGCATGGCCTGTTTTAACAAGCCAGAAACAAATGCTGGCTGTGCTCCGTTTCTGTAGCTCTGCTTTTCCACAGCCAACCTATCTTACTTCACCTACTTTTTCAATGGCAAAAAAAGGACACAAAAGCTGATGAACCAGACGTTTTCAAATGTAAATCTCGATTCTCCTGTGAAAAAGAGGAAAGCACTGTATTTCCCTCCCACAGGATGCTACCCCCAGTCTTTGTTGCTTCACTTTCGCTCACATCCTAGCATATACAGAGAAGCACTGAAGTGTTGCTTTCTGGGTGATGTATTACTATTGTAATACGTGTTATTTGTGTTCAGAAGCACACAAGAGAAAAAACTATCTCCTCTTTTCCACGTGGCATATGTTATTCAACAGTTTTGCAAGCAAGCAAGCAGGCATCCAGCTTTGGCAAAAATCAACATTCATTCTGCAAAAATCTTTGCAGAGGTCAAGGTCACGTAAGAAGGAGCTGTGTGCACCTAGCAAGTTCTGTCAGAAACCAAGGGAGGGGGCAGAGCCATGTCTTGAGGCAGGTTCATGCTGAAACTGCCGTTTGCAATGAGCCAGGATTCCTAAAGCAGCAGGTTTCCTCTTCATGCTCTCTCACCTCCTCTACGCCAAGTCAGATATTAAAATCAGACAGCCCCTTCCTCTCCTCACTCCAACTCTCCATACTCTCAGAGTACTGCTAAACCTGATGGCTAGGCCTTCCACATCTGTTTGCTACACTGCCACACTCAAAGCAGCTCAGGGCTCTGGCTCGGTGGAGACAGGACTGTTACCTAGAGACTGAGATACAACATTTCATGCCATTCCTCTCATTTACAGACTCAGGTCAAGGCAGTAGCTACACTCCAGAAAATGGAGTAAAACAATTATAAGCTTCATTTACCAAAATAATTCAGCTCTCAAGACTGAAATAGTGTCTGTACATCCAGTTACCATAGAAGAAAAGTTGCTTTAAGGTACACAGAATGAAGTAACACATTTGGCCTTCCGGGTAAAGGAATTTTTCTCATGGACTGTCACTGATAAATAGATAAATGAAAAAGTGGTCATGCAGTCTTTGTTGATACTACAAAACACACCAGGTTATATACACTGCACTGAAGCTTGCCTTTCAGCTTAATCTAAATGGCAGTGAAGAAAACTAATAGATATATAGACTTCAAATGCACGCTCTCCCAAAAAGGAATCAAAGTGATGCCTTGGAGTGGCTACCCAAAAGAGAGGCTAGACAAAATTAAGAGAATAAAAGTGGGTATTTATTGAAGGCCTTCAATAGCTACACCTTGGGCAGTCAAAAGCCTCCAAGGGGCTACACCCAAGATGGATGATGGTCATGAGTTTTTCATACAGTTGTAAATTTGGTCCACTTACATATCAGGGGTTAATCCTTCAATTACAATTTCAGGTAATGAAGCCATTTATTCCAAGTTTGCCCCTCTGCAATTCACTGTTGTTTACATCTCTCGGGGCCTGAGACAATAAGGTGTCCTTGAGTTTCAGGCCTAGAGAAGAATTGTTTTGTCTGAGTAAAATGGGAGAACAGTAGCTGACAGGCTATGGAGTTTTAGAGTTATACACTAAAGCAGTACAGGAGCTGAAAAATAGAAAAGCTAAATCCTAAGGCGTCAAGAGAAACCACTATTATAAAAAAAGAGGGCATAATTATGTGCAACACAATACTGTGTGCACTGAAACCTAAACAAATTCATCAAGTAACTTGTCTTCCATTCAACAATCAGGTACAAACCTTTGTCCATGATGAGCAGTGAGGTGATGGACATAAAATGTTTGTAATGGATGCAAAGGACTACCATACCCTTGAATTCAGTTTGTATTTGCTGTTCCTAGCGTCTTACACTAACCACAAAGGGAGGAAAAAAAAAAATCAAATGCAAAAAAAGGAGATTCTTGTCTAAGTAACCTTCAGAGCTTGAAGTTTGATAGGAACTAAGCAACTAAGGAAATTGGATGAACCTTGATACAGAGCAGCTGACAATATACATTTGCAAAGCTTGAGCTGGATGTAGTGAAAGAGCAGAACCAACCATCAGGGCAGATTTGAATGCCTGCAATGAAATAAAGAACAGAGATAAGGCCAAAACATGATGAAATCACAATTTATTTTGTTTAGGGCGGGGAGCCCAGACTTTTCCCACTGGCCCTTTTCTAAAATAAATAGGAAAAACTAACAGTCACAAACCACAGAAAGTTCAATAAGCAAAAGGATTTAGCTATGGATTCCACATGATGAGTTTTAATAGCTGGCACTGGCATGCCCCAAGCTTGACTTTTACCAATTTTTCAACAGCTTTAAACAGTCAAAGAGAATCATATTTTGGGCTTAAGAGTTTGGGAGGAGGGGAGAATTCAGACCCTCTCTTCCTTCCCACATAATGTAACAGAAACACTTAATCTAGTTTCCTCAGTAGGGCTCTCTGCCAAAATATTTAGTCACTTTTAGTCTGTTTGCTCTTGATACAATTAGATGTTTCTGGTTTGTCATATCCTTATCTGATTCAGATGGTTATTTGTTCAACATGAGTGGCTGGGAATGGGGCATACTGTTTGTGTGCATATTCACATACACCTCTGACCATCATTCTCTGAAACACACCCCTGCACTCCCACACACGAACATGGACAGATTTAGTTAGCTGCCATACAGAAAAACAAATATGCCTAAGACATCCTGTGAACGAAGACAAGATTGGTAAACTCCCAAGCAGTATACAAAGAGAAGTGTCAAGGCTTTTATTTGAGGAAGAGGTAAGATCATCTAGCATTCTGTTTTGGCCAGTTTGTGTCAAATTGACATTCCAATTTTGGCAGCATACATAAAACTGCACAATTATTTAGCACTGTACAGATTTTACATAACTCTTTTAAGTTATTGACTCACTTCATTTTCCTTCTGACTATAAGACAGATTAATCTGAAATGAATTAAGACAGGCAACCAGAAGTAATGTTACTATAGCTGGTAAACATTCTTTAAACTGCTCTATCAGTAAGCTGCTTAAAAGCCTCACTATCATTGTATGCTGCATCTGCTCAATAATTACTACCTCTCAAATCAGGGATTATGACCATGTGCTGAGTATAGCAACACAACAGGCAAAGCAGTACAGGTAGCCGAGACTCCCAAAAGCAGAAATTGGTGAAATACTTAATTGCTCACACATAAAATGCTGGGCCCTGGAAAATCAGGCAATACAGTGCCCAATCCCTCATACAGGCAGATGCTCTGAGCCTTGAAATCAGAATTTCTATCTCATCTTAAAAACAAAAAACAATTATCAAGCAACTATGTGTTTCATTACAAGAGGCAGAAATATTTCACAGAAAGAAGGAAAAACTGCATTAAGGACAGGGCAGTATATTGTAATTACAGTTACTAAGGTAAGCAAACAAAAAATAAAAGGCAGTGACCAGAGCAATGTGGAAGAGGCAGGAAAGAGTCCTCTCACCAAAAAAGGCTTTAAATTTCAAGACTAAAACAAGAAGCACTTTAAGAAAAGACCTGTTAATTCCTATAGGACTGTGCTTCTGTCACGATTTAGTCCTCTACACCTAAAGGAAACGTGTGTGTTTCACAAGTCCACAGCTCCAGACATGCCCAGGATAAAACATAACCTCTGCCCACAAGTACTTTAGTGTAGAAAAGGTTTCCAATTGCACAGAAAATGCGGCAATTGTGCACTTAAAGAGTTTGTGCTGGTAGAAAGGAACTCATCACCACCGAGTGTGAAGCACCTCCTAACTGACAACAAATTCTGCCTCAGTGCAAAACTGAGTATTACACAGCTGCAATAGCTGCACTACCTGCAAATAAAAGTAACCCCAAAACAAAAATCTCTCTGCTCAAAAGACAGGCACAGATCACAGCAAGGAATAAGAATAAAGAGGAATTTGTATAAGAATGTGTTTGCTGTAGGTTTAAAATTAATTTTGCTAAACTTGCCAAAGAAATATTTATCTCCAAAATCTTAATTCATTCTACAGCAAAGAATCAAAGGAAGAACTAATTGGCAGTGCAACAGTTTCCAGTTTTGATTTGGTTTGTCTCCTGGAACAGTACTTTGCACATACATGTTCTAATACCTGACATTGGAGGCATCTGGATTTTGTTCTCAATTCCCAACATGAATGCAAGAACACAAAAAAACCAGCTGTCTTCCACCTGCACACTTGCTTATATTCTGCTTATCAGATTGCTTCCTCTTAAAAGTAAAATTAAAAAAGAATCTGTTTAGTTATTCACACAGAAATTTTAGTTACTGAAGCTAACTTCTAGGCTACTAGGAAGTTTTGAGTCTCTTGTCAGAACTGATTTAGAAAAATGTATCCAAATACCCAAATATATCTAAGTTTACATGGAAACAGAGCTTCAATATTAACTCTTTAGTTTCAGGTTGTCTAGTAGCACATGGACCCTTTTCTCACCAGAAGTCTTTTGAACACAAATGCCACAGAGTCAAAATTTCAGGTAGAACAAGAAATACACTTAAACTGTTGTTCTGGAAGAGACTCAAAAGAAACAAAGAGAACACAGTCCTATAAGCTACTTGTTTTCAAAGCCATCATCTACCATTTAATATCAAGTAAAATTATGGCTGTCTGGCACAGTTTTCCTGAATGGGTGTGACTACAAATGTGCTATTTAACAAATCAAAAGCATGAACTATGCAAATATTTCAACAAAATAAGATCAATGCTTGATATAAACTTAGACAGTGCTCAAGGTTAAAGAAAATTACAGTCTACAATGAGAATATTTAAGATGATGACTCTTGTATGAAATAAGCCCTGTCTTACTCTTGCCCCTCCTTTCACATCAATAATTACTCTGGGGTAGAGAACAAAACAATGGAAGGACTCCCATGAAGAATACCATTTTTTCATTACCAAATATAGAGAGTGTATAATTAAATACAAGCCTGGAATTAGCTCAGCCACAAGCTTTTGATCAACCCCATAACATACTTAATACCCTCACTGCTTTTGCATGACTTAAAACATCTTAAAAAATGACCACCACAGAATCGGAGGAATCAGGTCAAAGGGGAACTGAGGAAATTATCTGGCTACTATTTCCAGCCTGTCTTCTGACCCAATCACATGGCCCTGCATGGCTAAAATGAAGAAGGCAAGTCTGGAAGGCCCAATTCTGCAGCATGTACAGACACAGTCAAGCAGCTTCAAAAATCACTTGGGGGACACACAACCATCCTGGGACCAGAGTAGGTCAGTGACTGTGCACCCAAACTCTCCCAGGGCCAAGAACAAGGCTTTAAGCACCTAAATGCCTGATTATTAAAACCACATGGAGGACCCACATGGATGTCTGTGGATGTCACGCTTGCTAATAGCGCAATGGTATTGATGCTATGAACAGAAGAACTTGCCCAGGCTCCCCAGCTATGGACTCCTGCTCTGCACAAAATACAAGACAAATATTTCTGAAAGCTGAGAATAAACACCCACTGGCAGTTACAATAACAGAGTATCCACTTGCTCCTCTATACTAATAACTATCCACCTTCCTCACCTGTTCAAAACAAAAATAAATTACGTCTACATCCAGAGAACCCGGCTTTGCAGGGAACACATCCTCCAACCCAGTAATCTGTTTTATATACGTAAATCTGGTTTGCGTGGACAGTCCTGATGACTTGCTATCACCAGTGAGGTGACCAGTGCTGGTTTTCAACCTGAGAGAGCAGTGGCTGAGTGTTCTTCTGCATACCAGATTTGTTTTAGGGTGACATATCTCTCTGTGACAAATGGACTGAGGACTTCAAATGACTTGGGAGGGAGATGAGAGCTTTTCCTTATCTGTGTTTTGTCAGGAAATACTATGGGGTTCCAAAATCAGGTAAGAAAAGTTCACTGTTTTCTGAGCAGACAGAAAATGTGGATCTTCTTTTCAAATATACAACTGCAAAGCATTAGACGAAAGACAAGTAACTAATCCTTGTTTAAAATAGCTTGCTTTGTTTAAAATACAACATATTCCCTCTGGCATTAACTACCTCAGATCTAGAAGCTTGAGGTTATTTCAGGATTTGGTAACTAATGGAATAATTGTATTACTAGGGGTTTAAGTAACAATGTCTACGTTGTGTAAATATCTTCCTGTAATTGACTGCTGATAACTACATTACACGTCCTCCAGAAAGCATTATATTCTGAATATTTACAAGTTTGCTTCAAAGGTTTCTGATTTTTATTTAGAGTGTTCAAAGTGTGTAGGCATAGTCAAAGCAACACATTTTAAAACTCTGTCATAAATCATTCACTGAGCAAAAGCAAACTTTCATTAAAAAGAAAGTGCTTAATTGCTGAGAACTTCCTGAATGTGAACTGTTACTCTGGATACCACCTCTTGCACCTTTCTTGTAGCAGATGGTCATTAGCTTGTGGCAGGATGGACACTAACTGCCTGACTCATCCAGCTCTGCTGCACCACCCTCAGCGACACCGTTGATGGGTCCAAGATGCCCCTGCCAGCTCAAGCCCTCTGCAGTCCATGCAGCAGCACAGAGCACCTTCATCACCCACGGGACCAGCCCATCACTGTGGCTCCCAGCCTGAAATTGAGCATTTCAGCACCTGATGACTATGAACTGAACCACTGAATAACCATTAGCAGAGAGACCCAAGGTCTCTTTTACCATTATGAAGATTTGTCTCTAGTGCATGTTCTTCAGATCATATGTCTACCTTGGTGATGTAAATAGACATTTATTAAACTTATGAATACTAACAACTGTGAACATTTCAACTGTCTTCATGCAAAACAAGATCTAAGAGATTTCAAGAAGGCACAAGCTGGCAATGCTATGTGAAACCAAATCCCACCAGTTCCTTCCATGCCTATACTTCTAAAGGCCATTTCACACCGGGATGAAACCATTCACATTTTAATGTAAGTGCTTTGACTTCACAAGGGGATGATGATTTGCCTCTCCTTCCCTGGTTGCTCCACCTGGAGAAGTCCTAATGCACATTGACACCACCCAGCAAGGGACCCAGCAAGGATCCTTTCATATGCAAGGGTCTCCAGGTCAAATCCAGGTGACACCATCCGGTCTGCCAGGAGTTTGCGAGTGAGAGTTGAAAGACAGAGATGTTGAAAACCACATGGTAGGACAGAATTCAAAACTTCTGAAGGTATGAGACACGATCAATATACTCAGGAGAAAATAAAACTTTAGTGGAAAAGAAATACAAAATATTCCTTCAAGACAGCTGAACAATAAAAAAGAGAGAAAGTATTCCTTTCTGAACCCAACAGTTGTTCAAAATATGGACACTGAGTTGTGTGTATCACAGCTTTCACATCGGCCCTCTGCACCTTCACACAGGTAAATAACTCAAGAGATAACAGAAGGTGAAGGAAGAGGAGCTATAATTATCAATAAAACTCTGATACTATTCACAAGTATTCTCAGAAGAAGGCACCTCACCTTTTCAATCTCACCTCTCAACAAAGAACAAAACACTGTCATCCAGAAGAGCACAGCACTGCTCTTAGACTTCTTCACGTCGTATCTCGTACAATACCATTAACTGGAGAGACTGGGGCCATAGCCCAGGGTACAGCTGCTCTAGTTACAGCAAAAATTGACCTTTCCTTCGCCATGTTGATTAATATAATTTAGGAAGCTGAATCTGTAAGCATTAGAAAAATCAAACTGATTTCATCTACATTACAAAAATCTAATTGCTTTCTTTCATAAGAACTAACTGGCTTTGCTTATCCAGATTTTCAAGCAATGAAGCCTGGTCTTTTAGAAGCTGGTCGCTGACTCTTCTGTGAGTGACATTCTTTTTGTACTGGCCAGAGATATCACTTAGCTTTAATCTCACTTTGTGTCATGTAATTGAGAAAAAGAATATTCTGCAACAGCCCTACTCTTTGTAGTATTATCATCTTCATGAAATTTTGCACGAGAGCTCTGTCAGCTGCTGTGATGGTCGCAACTGGAAAAACCACGTTCCAGAGCAACTTCACCATTACAAACATCCAGGGAAACTTCCAACTTCCTGTGTGGTCACAGTCCATAACACAGTGTTTGCCAGCATAAAGCACTTAAGGTATTTTAATATATGCTGCTATTCATGTAATACAAGATCAGAGTTAGTAAGGAATGTGAGAAGAACAGGGGCAGCCAAGTGGAGGAACTGCTGTAGATTAAACACTGTCCATGCTGCTTTGCTGGAGAGAGGACAATAAATAAAAGCAGAACTGCTGATCTCAGCTCAGTCCTTGAGGAGCTGTAAGGTCCAAGCCACAGAAAGGTACTGGCAGAAAAAAGCATAAGCTACACAGACAAATTGGGTAATGTCTGTTCAAGAGAGAAATCTGGGCTTGAGCAGGGAAGGATCACAGATGTGTCACCACTGAGAAGGAAAACCCAGTCAGGTAAAAAGATTTAGGTCTCCTGCACAGTAGAACTAAGAAAATCCATGCTGGCTGACTGCCCTGCATATTACCTGCTGGTATAAAGGCTCAAATCCACTCTCCAGACAGACAGCTCCTTACAAAGGAAACTGGAGATTAAGACTCCACTGGAAATGACCACTTTAGAGATTAATCTGTGCACATGCACACATGTACACACACTCACACTAACGCGCTGGAAATCCACTGCTGGAAACACATCTAAAGCAGGTGGAAATGCAGGATGGAGAGCATTCAGGCTGTGGGGTTTAATGCAACCATAAATATTACCGGTCTCAGCTATTCCAGCACAACACAACCACCACTCATCAATATTGCTGTCGGCTCTGTGTTAACAACAAACCACATGACTGCCACGGTCACCCATTCCCACTGGCCAGGAGGGACTGGCTGCAGATGGAGTTCAGCATGACCGCACAAGCACAGCCCGGGACACCTTCGTGCAGGGGCAGAAAGAGGAAACACAGACTGGAACCCGACACCGTGGTGTCATCCAGGAATTTGCTTTATAGCAGCTCTGTGATCAATTGCTGGGGTAGCCTTTTCAGGAATTATCCAGGAATGCAGAGGCTACGAGAAAGCTCCCTCTGAAATCTCACTGTAGCAAGTGATCTGCCCAAATGCCAAGGTGGGATTCGTGTGTCAGGCAGCCTGTCCTCACCCCTCCCCTGGCCTTGGGGGGACTCATGGACAAGGATGGCTGTAGATGTCACTGGGTATCTACTGACTGCTACAGAGCCATCAGAACACTTTGCTAATGCAGCCAACCCTCTGAGTAGAAAAATCAGAAAGTCTGTTCAATATTAATTTTTACATTTTCATTCCAAGTTCTTCTCAAACCTCTGATGCTGAACTGACCTAGAGAGGGGGCCTTGCTCCTTCCTTTGCTGAAATGACAGCTTTTAAAATGGCATCTGCAGTAAGATGCATCAAAACCAAAGTTCAGTTCACGGGATTTTAGAAAGCTTTCAGGTATTGTTCATTGCTACTTGCTTTAAAATACTCCCCACTCCCCTACCCGTTTACGTTATGTCTTCCTATAATGTCATATGGGTTGGATTGTCAGAAGGAGCAAACTCTAGCATAGATTCACCCCCACTTAAACCAACAGTAAAAATGTCAAAGCCTTTGAACAGCCATCACCTAGTAACAGCTGGGGAACTTCCACTACGAACACATTTTCAAGCTTCATGCTGACTATCCATTTTTAAAGTTTTAAAAACATTTTAATGCCCCTTTTCCACAAACCAAGCAACTTTGCCACAAGATTCATGAGGACTGATGAGTTTAGATTTCAGAGACAAAATCAAGTGGGTTTTGCTGAAGAAGACAGAGAGACAGGCTAAACATTGTGCAGAAGGAGAAGCAATAGAGAGCCCAGTTGAATATTTTCTTACATTCACTAAAGATTTTTATAGGTCTCACCATCGCAACTTTCCTACAGACTGGTGTAATTACACACTGGCCTCTGCATGACCCAGAGGGCAAGCCTGGAACACTGCACCCCATCAGATATGCTGGGCTGCAATACTTTGAAGAGACAAGAAAATGAGTTTTCTAGTTATTTATGTAAGCAATTCAGAAAGCACATCCACTAGTTTCTCTTCTCAGAGAGATTTTATTTTTGTGGAGACTTTTCAAGGACAAAGGATTCAATTTCAAAACTTTACCAAGGAAAAGAAAAAAAAAAAAAAGAAATCCCCACCACACTCTTTTAGCACCAAGCAATGCTGCACCAATTACTACCATTGGTAACTTCTTGGTGTCCCTGGCACAAAGCAGGGCCCAGGTCAAATATATGATGACAACAGCATTGACTGCTTGGCCTCACTTCCACAGCATTCCTGATGGATTCTGTGTTGCTGGTGCAGCATGGCATCCTCTTCTGGGCAACCAGAGCCCCTGCCTCTAGAGATAAACTCCTGCTGCAACAAGGAGTCAATAACGAGATTCAAGAATAGTGGGCTCATGTTTCCTTCAGGCAAATTAATGCAAGGATTCAAGTTCACAGCAAGGTTTGAAATGGAAGGTAGGAAGGAAAACAACTGATAAAATACACCCTCAGAGCCTTTCAGGGTGCAGTGTACATGTTTTCCCCTCAAAGATGTTGGACATCAGACAGGGATCTCTGAACACCTGCCCTCAGGAGCTTGGGGTGACAGCCCAATACAAGGTACACACACAGTAGCCAACTGAGCCTGGCAGAAGGACATGACAGACGGACTCTGCACATCCAGTGTTGGAGAGGGATGTCAGGGGGACCCTAGCCAGCCCCACAGACACAGCAGGTACACACCTGATCCCTCTGCCTCTCAGGGAGTAATCCTGCGCTCTTCAAGAGTAAAGGAGCTTAGATTAAAGAATAGGCACACAGTCCTCAGACAAGAGCCAGGAACAGTCTTTGCACAGCCTGCATGAACAGGGACTCAGCTCTGCCCGGAGGGTTGAAACCACAGCTGCCCATCAAGCACAGGCATGGCCATTTGCCCATCGACCAGAGCTGACCCTGGAACCAGCCAGCCAAACCCTGCGCTGCCCTCTCTGCCTTTCCCCAGAGTGCAGGAGACCCAAAGCAGGACCACAAGGCTCCTCTGCATTTTCCCTTGCTTCCCAGTTCCCTGCACTGTAATTATTGCCAGCTTTGTTAGACAGATAAGTGACAGGGGCAGTGAGAACAGCAGGGAGGTGCTGGCCTTGCTGCCTATAATGGTGGGGTCCTTAACCGGTGGCACAGAGGTTGGCCATTAGGGGCCTCACCTGTCACCAAGTCAAAAATCACAGAAGCACAAACTTAAACATTTATAAAAGACACCATCCAAAAAACAACTCCATCTCTCTGGTGACAGGAAGGATATACTTGACAGGTCACTGGAGTGTCTGAACTAATGATGGGGACAGCAAGGCAACGAGGTGCACACCGACTCAAAAGAGAGACCTAGGGCATCTGAAAAGGTTATGTGTATGGAAAAAAACCCCACACAGTGTTATCGGTATTTCTCTAGAAAACGAAAGTGATAAAATACAAGATGGAAAAATACCAGTGTCACATTCTCAGCAGCACTGTGTCTTACTACCAAAACCATCCTGTTAAATACAATTAACGTGTGGCTGTACTGAGGTATTCCTGTGCCCAAGCCAAGAATAACACAGTTGTTTGCTAAAGAACAAACAAACAAAGCATGAATCTGAGAAACAATTAATGAAAGCTAACTGAGAGGTTTCCAAAAGACTACTGGACAGGGTAAATAAAAGAGAACTGAAAAAAAATGTGTAGCTGTGCAGAAAAAGTGGGAGGTAGACCTGACTTACCCATTTTCACTATTTCCAAGAAATACTATTGCAAAGTTTTCACAATTACGAAGTACGTTAGCTAATCGTGAAATTCATCAAGTATGTCATAAGTGACAGGGAAAGAGTACTTGACTGCTAAAAGTGGATGAGCCACAAAACCTCCTGACAATCACTTACATAAATCACAGGAACATATCCATCATTTGACACAGAAGGTGTTTCCAGAAAGTAATATTTTTATGCCAAGAACAAGAAAGTTTGTATACCTCTTTTGGAATCACACCATATTTTGATCATTACCATATCAAAGCATTTCAGTGGGGAAAAAAAAAAAAAAAAGGGTTATGCTTTTGTGGTCTAAAACTCAAATATTTGCAGCTGAGGCAGAGGACCTTGCTGTCCACACCAAGGCAGCATGAGCAAGGCAAAGCCACATGGCAACAATGCCAGACTGCTGCTTGCATGTAAGTAATGAGGAATGACAGCAAACACACATGAACACTTTACACACTGACACTTTGATCCAGGAAGTAGCACAAGATTACAAATGTTAATCCTAAATGGTTTACAACATTACTGGGACAAAAGAAACAAGGCAGAAGGTTTATTGCACTTTGTTTCAAGGACCTACGTGCGTGCGGCATTACACCATATCGAAAGGTAAGAGCACTTAAGTGAGTGCAAATGTAATTCTTTTGTTTTCAGATCTTACATTCTGGTTTTGCACGTGTAACTAGAAATGTCCTGGTTTACTTTGTAGTTGTTTTTTAAGCTTGTTTTTTCCCCGCCCCCCACCCCCCCCCCCGCCAATCTCAACTATTCAAAATACAAATTGGTAATGTCATTAATATAAAATTTCACTTCTTACTACAAATACAAACCAAAGTTAAGAACTTGCTACCTACTTGAACTGCTGTTTGGATTTTCGTTAGAGGAAACCCTGCTCACCTCCTGTGAACTTCTTGCTCTTCAGAGCTGATCCCAGTCAACAGCCAGAACTGCTGTGCTCTTCAGAGGTTTGGCTGCATCCACCCCACACTGGGACTCTCTGCATGCTTCCCATTAGAGCAACTGACTGACTTCCTTTTCCATAAATCCTAGTGCAGAGCAGGAAATAGCAAATGGACTAACACAGCTTAGGAGTTTACCAGCTTCGGCAATTCATCTTTGCACTATTGGTTTCCCTTTGGGAAGGGGCAGTTCTGTATATAAGGTAGCAGAAGGATGCAAAGAGCAGCAATAAAATACGTATTTTTTTACACATTATTTCAAGAAGAAATAACCTGCCATCCAAAGCTTATTTCCTTCCTTCTGCAATTTTTTTTTTCTTTTAATTCTGAGTCTTGACAGTAGCTCTCAATATCTCACCATGGAATTTTACATAACATTATGCATTGTCAACATTCTATGGAGTTTGAAGATGTCAATGATAGCTTAAAAAATAGCCCACTTGTTCTCTTCTCTACCATTCTTGAAATGCTGTCAAGAGATATATTGGTAATTAAATCTCTATGTACATCAAAAGATATCGCTCATCTCAGTAAAATGCATACACTCCAGCAGCACAATTAGTCTGAGATGACATCCTAGATTTTCTACCTAACAAGGTCAAGAGAGAAAAGACAGGAAATCACACCTATTCAACTGCAGTCTTTACTGGCATTTGTCTGTGAATGTTTGCTGTATTTCTTTTTTTGAATTTAGAACTTGTCTTGCTAGCAAAAGGAGAAAAAGATTGATTTTATAGTCCATACACTAAAATACAATATGTTGAAAAACAGATGCTAGCATAATATTCCACATACCCCAGCAACTGCATAGCAGTTCTCCTCATCTTCATGTAAAAATTTCTGCACAGTTGCCAACTACTTAAAAATGAAATAAAAAGAGATTATCTCAATAGAAGTAAGGTATCTCCATATAATACCATGGGCAAATTACCTTGGTTACCAGAACCACAGAGAGGTGGATAACTGGAAAGCAACTTATCTTTAATTATTTAACAACAATACTTGCCACCAAATGTGCTAAGCTAAATTACTGTCAGCGCACCTAAAAGTATATGGCGCACAGTAAACTGCTAAAACTCTTCAAAAACAGCAGCACTGCTTATGGCCACACAAAGGAAACAAAGAAGGCACTGATATTTGTACTTTACTCTGTTTATGTGACACTATTCCAGAAAAGTGAGTAACTCTGAAATCCCAGTTCTTCAGATGACCTGCAGGGTATGCAATATAATACAGCTCAGTGATTTTGCTCTTTACCTCTCCACAGAAAGGAATTACATTTTTCTGCACATGCTGTGATTTATAGTGCTTGGTTTTGTTTGTGCTCATAGATTCCTATTAAGGCCATTAAATCATATAGCCACTGATGGACTTCAATTAGCACTGGAAACACACAAAAAAAAGCTTTGTTAAAAATAAAGTTAACCGACAAAAGACATCTTTGAATTCAAGTTTTCTCATACAACAAAACAAAAACCTGATGATACAAAATACAATGGGAAAATAGTTGCAACCTTAACCATGGAGAAACACTCCATCAGTTCATAATGAGCACAGGACTGTCATTTATCCTGGAGCTCAGAACAAGGCATTGTCCATCCTCTCCGACAGCTCTTTGTTACTATACCCATGATTGTTTGCAAGCATATTCAATCCAATTAACAGTTTTTAGTAACAAGTATCTGGCCTTTGCTAGGAAATGTAATGAAATCTGGAGAGAAATCAGAACCTCTCACCGAATTCCCTTTCACTGCACAAGGAGTCCAACTCCTTCCCACTCCAAATCCCAGAGAATGGATTTTGTCACGGTCACATCACTCAGGGCTGTACCCTCAGAAAGCCTGAAGAGACTAAACGGATGGCCTAGAAAAATGTGTGTACCAGAAATTAATTTGAAACAATATATACAGCACAGTTTAAATATAAATTCAAGTTCACCAAAGGCTAAGGGGTGACAAGAACCCTAAACTCTGGTATATGGCACCACTGGAATCAGAAAACTAAATGAGCCAAAAAGCAAAGAAATCATTATGTGTTTCTGCTCAACAGTCTACCTGCAATCTACTGCCAATACTACAAAATTTGGTGGTTCATCAAAATCCATCTTCAAGGTAACTAGAGGAAATAAATAATTAAGGTTAAATTAATGACCACAAAAACAAACTAAGAGGCATGAAACAACCTTTACTACTGTGTTTGCTTTCTAAAAGATGTAGAACAAGACAAATTGCTTCCCAGCATCTCCAAACCCATTATCTCATGGTTTAACACCTTTACTGTAAAAACATCTGCGTAGTGATTACAACAGACTCATCTTTTGCAACAAGACAGAACTAGATTTTTTTCTTAAAAAAGCCTCTAAAGTATCTATAGTCAAAATCATGAGATGTGAAAAAAAACCAAACAAAAAAAGAATAGTTTCTTTTCACCCATTTTCTTTCCTAAAAACAAGCTGAAAATAATTTCTAAAATACTCAATTTTAAAAACCTTTAAACAACCATCAGTTGTCTTGGTCTAAAAACACGTAATATGCTTTTAATTAGCATGAGAAGAATTCTTTATGTGTTTTTAAGAATAATAGATGATTTAAATAGTAAGATATGCACAAAAGGAAATTTCAAAAATTTGCACTGACAGCAAAGTACCAACCCTATAAACCCCAACCACTGGGCACAGCACTTTTCCTCTTTTGCAGCTCTGGAAGGAATGGCTATTTTAAGCAATGGATCTCAAATCAGACAATACTGGTCCTTAGATATCCTAAGATATGATAATGTTCATCCTAGATAGCATGAACATTAATAGCAGGTTACTTTTTGAACAGCCGGCAGTGGGAGGAAAGAACTTTGTGGACTGCCAAGGAATTAAATTGCTCATTGGCAAGAATGTATCACTATTTGTGGGGTAAAAAACAAAGGAGAGAATGCAGCCAGATCAGAGCCCCTGGTCCTCAACTTACACCTATGTAATGAGTCTAAATTTTCTTTTTCCAGCTAATCTGATAAAGCCAGGACCAGTTTTAATCTCGGGGAAAAAGAGGAAGTTCCAGGATAATGCAGATAAATTCTTAACTGCAGGTAGAGTCAGACACTGGTAAACCAGCGATTTATAATTAGTGGTGAAGAGTTATGAAGAAGGAAAAACTATATATTTGTACTAAAGTAGCCATTGGGCACTTTTACAGAACATGGTCTTCATTTTCCCATAGAAAAGGGAAAGCAAAACAATAAGCATTTTAATTGGAATAATCCTTATTAATTAAATATCCAGTCTCTCTGACTGAAAGCAACAACCCACATTCCAATCACAAACAGTTGAAAACTTGTGAATATCTTAATTTCCGGTTTTCTACACCAGACTTCTGGTATTTATTAACATAGGCTTCTACAAAGAGAACTGGCATGCATCACATCGCCTGGTAAAAATAAAACCAGGGATCAAGAAAGAACAATACTTTTGTTCAGAACTGCCATCTTTTGCAAGGAGATGGCCGTCCTTCTTTTGTGAGCATGCACTTCAGCAAATTTCTGTATAGTTCAAGTAAATCAACTGACCTAATTAGCAGACCACAAGCCACAGCACAAACAAGGGAAAGCTTCCTTGGGAAATGTCTGCTTTTCCATTGGTGCCTAGAACCACACTAGGTTTATTCCTATGAAAATGTTCTACATAGATCATATTTTGACTCAGTGTCTAGAAATACAACTCTTCTCTTTCCGAGTGCTTTAACAACTTTTTAGAATCTGTGAGAAAACCAGTTCTGATGGCAGCTTTTCGGAGAGAAAAGAAACCGGGCAAAACACTGTCAGCTGGCAGGTAGGCTCCTGCACTTCCCTGCTACTTCTTCCCACCAATTCAGCACATCCACATTAGCAGACAGAAAGATGACAAAGATTTATTTGCTGAAAAACACCTCTCTACTCAGCAGCAGACAGCTGCCCTCAATCTCAGGGAGAAAGCTCTATTCTGACAGGCACATCGAATACATTTGTCAATATGTATTTGGCATGTTGATAACTGCTGCCTGTCTCATCCCCAAGTGGAACCTCTTCCCATACCATGTGATGTGAAATCTCCACACGCACTCACACACATACACATCTTTGATCCATCTAAGCTCAAGACACAACTCCCCTACAGTATTCTTATCCTGACATTTGACAACTGCAGGAGAGAGACCAGCCACTTCAAAGCGAGATGAATCTCGTACAAGTGAACAACACTGGAGGAAAAAGAAAGATACACTTCCAAATAAGCCAAACAACTTGATCAGACATGTGCCCAGACTACTGTAATTTCAGGGAGCACGAGATCCAGACCTGAATTTTGCAATTTGGTGTGGCTCACTCCAGGCCACCTTCTCCATCTTCTTCCACAAGCTGTAGCTTGCAATCGAGGCAGATTACGGCTAGCAAAGTCATACAATTTAGCTGATCCAATAAAATGATCCAGATGGAAAGGATCCTTCCTCAAATGCCTTGTTATCTTGATTAGATAATTGAGTTTCTGAAGTTATTTCATGCTGCTAGGAGGCAGGAACATACACACTGACTCACTGAATGACTCTGGGCAAAGCTCAGCTAACTCCTTGCACCTGCACCCAATTTGGCATGACTGTTCCTTGCTCCCTCACTACCTGCCGTATCAGCTCCTTGAGGTTCTGCAAAATCCCAAAGTGGGGCAAAACTCTGTCTCACATGATCTCTTAATAAAACTGATCTTTGAGAAGATCTCCTTAGCCTTCTCTGGAGTCTTTTGTTTCAGACCCCATATTATTCACGCCAAATAAAAGAGGCTACACATACTAACTGAGCCAAGAAAGGAAGAAAGTCCAGATGGTTTAGTAAGGAGTTTGACATGATTACAAAAAGTTTCCAAAAACTAGTAACTTTCATGGACTAAGCTGTGTCCTACATTAACAGAATGTGTTTTTCATGATCTCCTTTGGTCTTTTGAAACCTCACAAAAGCTCAGCATTTCAGATGGTAATTTGCTTTACGTCTGTTAATTCTTGCTACATTCTTCACAGAAAATGCTCCTTTTCCTTCACAACAGACGTTTCAGAAATCTCCTTCTGTTCATTTTCTGAGAAGTTCCACACTCGGATGTGTAGATGTGTGTCTCTAAGAAAAGCTCTACTGAACAGGGTAAACACATGCAGACATAACTAGTCTAGGCAAAAGGAAGGTACTTAAAATTGCCTCAAATAAGACACAATTAGACCCACAATATCCAGATCTTATACATTAAAATAATCTGATGAGAGACAAAGGTGTTAAGTAACGATCTTGACCTTCATTCAGGATCCACAGCTGGAGTGAGATATTTAGGATGGGTCTCCTGACACCTAACTTTAGACACCTAAAAGCCAGGCACCGGAAGTCAGCTCTACAGACTCTCTGAGTCAAGAAAAAGAGATGAGTTTCCTCAAACCCAGTTTATTCCATCTGCCCATGGCCACAGTGGCATGGATATAAACCAGGCCGATATCAATCTGAGGAGGGCAACATGAGCCCCTGGAACTGTTCTCCCTTTTTACTGTGTAGAACAGGAGGTTGGCTGCCCATCCTGGATAAGGCATTAAGGTTTCAGAAGACTAATTCAGAGCACTACAAAATCCTCTTTAACAGCAGGTACTTTATACATCTCAGAGATGTTACATACTTTTTATATCCAGATCTCACTCAGCACATCTTGTAAACAGCTACTGGAAGAAATTACTGATGGAAGCAGCACTCATCAGAGCACCTTACTGTTGTGACATGCCAGTGGCACACAATCACCACTCAGCCAGGCCATCAGTCAGATGCTGCAGCTTTAAGCTTACTTTATATACCAGAACAGACATAGATGAGCATGTCCTACAACAGTCTGTACAGCTCACTGCCCTGTTTAGCACATCTGAAAGCAGAGAGTATATAAGCAAAAACAGAAGCTGACCTAATGATGGAAGTATAGCAGCAGGAAACAAATGCTGAAAGCTGCTTCTTTACAGGCAGAATGATACCTCCCAAAGGAAATAACTCTCTTCTTCCCTGCACAAAAATGCTGTGGCAGTCATGAATGAGTAAAAAGGAAAGGAAACAACACAAAAGGAACTGAAAACAGTCTAAAGCCCATTGTGCAAACCATGGACTTTTGACCTGAGAGCACAGTCTTGGAGAACTGCTGCCATTGGGCTAACTAAGCTGAAACAACCTGCTGCTCCCAGGCCACAAGGTAACACCTCACAATAAATGGCTGTGGAGTGAATTCTTATGAAACAAGATTAGCTTCACACACCATGCATGCAAAATCCAACATGCAACATCCATTCCTCAAAGGAACAGCAGTAAGACAGAAAGCCTGTATTTACCCAGAACACAATCATTCATTTTATTTATCAGTTCAGAGCATGTAAATCTTAAGGCACTTTGTGAACAGACTACAACAACAATTTATGACCCACAATGATGGTTTAATACACGCTCAAAAGCTAGATACCAGCATCCTCCCAAGTGGAACTGAAATATAGCAGGCCCTTATGCAAACACTGAAGCAGTATTATTAATCTAGAAATCCTGGCATAACGACTGCAGTCATTCAAAGAAAAAAACCAACCAACCAAAAAAAACCCCACACGCAACAACCCAGTTGTGGCACAAAACTGATCAAAACTAAAGTTTAGAAGAAAAACAATATACGGACCTAACCAAATGGGGAAAATTCAGAAGGCTGTTTCAAAGTTAAGGCTATCTGGGTCTAGATAACACTGGGTATATTCTGTGTTCCAAGATATTGTCATTAATATTTCAGCATTTTAAGTTTTTGGACTGACAATTAAGGATCAGGCTCAAGAATATCTTCCATCCAATAATGTGAACACTTTCTGTTCTTAGGAAGACAGCTTTTGCAGATATCAACGTGCCAGACCATGTTATGGGTTGTGAACACAGGTGCCAACAGGTGGGATCTGAAATTTAGCTCAGTGGTCTTATTTCTGAAGGTCAGTAGACAAGGAGCATAGGACTGCCAGTGCAGCACAAGAAGCTTTGAGGGAAAGGGTCGCTGCTGGTCACGACAGTGGATCACTGCTGCCTCAATGCAGGACTTCGTGCTATTACCAGAATGGTTTTCAAACTGACTTCTGGCAACAGATGGAAAGGAAGGTGAGAGCCACTGCTTTGTTTTGGGTGGGAAAAGAAGCTGTGCACTGGAGAAAGGATAAACCAATACAAAGACCCTGATTTTACAATGCTAAAGTATGCCTGTTACTCTGAGCACCTTCATTACAAAGGGAAACACTGAAGGAAGAGCTGCAGAAGAAATGACATACATCAAGGCTCCCCACCTTTCTGAACACATCCTTACAATCACCCTGGCTGTTCAGACACATGTGAAACTGCTGAAGAGCGGTCAGGACTAGAAGGGACTTCTTTCTCATCCACTGCCAGGTGGTTTTAACAACTTCCATATTCAAATTTCCACATGGTAGAAGTCTTCAGCTTACAAGCTTCCCTTCGCATCATCAGGGAAAACAAGCTTTTGCTCACTAACACCCAAGTCATAACTCAACCACAAAGTATGACTAGAGCAAAACCATGCTCTGAGTATGCAGCCCACATCGCACAGCTGCGCAATCTCGAATCAACGCTTCAGAGATGGCCCTGCTGCAGAGCCACCAGATCCTCATGGGAGGCCAGTCTTTCATGCCACTCCACACTGTGCCTCTCTGAATTGTTTCTTGTCTGTATAACCCAGGCAGTGGACAACCTTTCGGACACTCACAAGCAAAAACGCTGCATGACTTTATCACCTGTCTTATCAGAGTGATGGAGGGGTGACAGGGTAGGAAGCATTGCAGGGAATTCATTAAGAAAAAAAACACACAGGGGCAAAGTCAAGTGCCTCTGGCAACATTGTTTTTGCCAGGTGTTAATTTAAAAGAAAACCAGATGTACTAGACCTATCAAGACAGGCAGACAGAACAGAGTCAGAGGAAATGGCAAAATAAACACATAAACAGAGTTTTGGAAAGGGAATTAACTCTAACATGTTGATTTTCTAATACAAATGTCAATTTTTACTTAAAATTTATTTTATTTTCTTTGCATTTTTCCAATGCACACACATTACAAGCAAGTTGTTGCTGGTGGGCTTACTCAGCTATGAACACTACACTACTGCTATCAGTAAGATCAATCATGCACTAAATTGCTACTGAAAACACACTCTCTCTTCTGGCTTTATTTCTCCACATGGTTAAGCTGCTATTTTCTACTGTACATTTTTTATGTATGGAGTAACTGCATTTTGCAGTCGCCTACAACTTAACCACTGGCTTTTGAACAAGGCCCAACACGAAATATTTTTTCCCATACTACAGTGATACCAAAAGGTGTGGCCAATATGAACACACAGGTTGTGGTCACGTTTTGTTTGGGACCCATGCTAGTCAACCAAGGAGTTAACAGGTTCTTAAATTGAACTACATCATTTTTGTCAGTTTTCACTGACCCACAATATTCCCTTTCTTCTCTTCAGAACTGGCAGATTCCAACTACTTCTCTCACTTACAAAACTAATTAAATAATGATTACACTTAAACTGTATGAACAAAAAATAACTATGAACAATCTACCACCACCACTTGAAAATTAAAACATACTTAAATAAAAGGTTCACAAAGCCTCTGCTCGCCTTTGATTTACCACTAGCTAAAATTCCAGGAGGTACCTGGGCACCCTTTAAAGGTTTCCAGCTAGTTAAGCAGAGATGCATGAAGGGAATGTGAGGCAGTAGGGTCAAGGATAACCCTTCAGGTTAGCAGGTGCTTCTGATGCTACACATACTGTTGGACCTAACGACTACCTTAAAGATCTCTAGAACGGGAGTTTATTTTTCTAGGAATTGTTGGTGTTTGTATTTTTTACAAATCCAATGATTTGGGTTTGTACTTTTTTTCCAATAGACTGACTATAGTTTGCTGCTTCTTTTGGAGATTTAAAGTAGGCCTGGAAGGCTGGGGGGTAGGGAAGCAGAACTAGGTTTGCAGTTAATTTTTACGTTACAGAAAATATGAGGAATCTGTTTTTCCCCAGTGGGATACTGAAATGTGAGTCTTAAATTTTGATTTAACTGAAGGCTTTGAGGTGTTCCATTTGGGCTTGCTCCTTGTGAAAATTCATTAGATGCTGAATTTAAATCTGCTTTATAAAAATTTAAGACACTCATCCAATTGTTTTCATCCTCTCTCACAGTTTACAATTGTGGTAGTAAGTTCCGCCTACCAGTGCATGCTTGCCCATTTCTAACACGTTCTCCACTACATCTCATGACACTGTCAGCAATGGCATAGCAATTCTGCAGCTTACAGAAAACTCTGCATACCACAAAAAGAGGAAACAAAGACTGCAACATTATACTGAGAACTGGGAAACAAGCAAGCACTGCTACCCATCACTTAAGGTTTGGCTCAGCACTGGGTTAGCAAGTCTAGGTTTTGTAACACCAAGCAACACAGCAGTCGGTAGTCTTGAAGACTCACAATTCAGAAAGTAAGATCTCTGTATCTCTTCCAATTCTCTAGCTCTTTGATAACCTTATTTTAACACTGACCTAGCTGTTACAGGCTGGGTTTGGTAGCATGAAATACATTAATCCTCACCCTCAGACAGAGGAAGGAACACTAAGAGAGTAGGTTTGGAATGGTTCACAGGGCTGTGTAATCCTGAGCACATCGGTTAACCTCCCCATGGTTCATTCACCACCTGCAAAACTGGGACAATGCTTAGACCCTCCAAAAGCCTGCTACAAGGCTTAATTAACCAGCATCCGGGCCTTGGCTCAAACATAATGAAGTGACCAACACAGTTACTCAATTTCTCTGAAGTTGAGGGTGGAAAAGGGAGGTATTTTACACAATATAAGGTCTCTGAGAGCACTGCTGTTGGTTGGTAACAACTTGCCTGGCAAGGGAGAGTGAAAGAATCTCTGTCAGGACATACAAGTGAGCAGCACCGCTTGTCATACTCAACCTTCGGGCCCCAAGTCCCTGCACAGGCAGGGACCTGCACCACACCAGGGGGCCACAGAAGGCCCTCATCTCTTCTCTGAACAGTTTTCAGAGAACAATCTGTACTGTTTTCTCTTTGCAAAAAGAAATTACGAGAGCACAAACTGAGAGGTCTAAACTGACAAAAATTCCCCAGCAGAGCTGGGATTTGAACCTGCTTCCAGTCCAGGGCCTTATCTGTTAGGCAAAGCTGTCCAAGAAGATAAGCTCTGTTTCCATGTCCTTGCAAGAAAAGATCTTTCATGTGTTTTTTTGTTTTTTTTTTTCCACAACAACCTAACTCTTTCTCATTACTGTTTTCCTTGGAAACAAGCACGTACTTTGCACAGTTTCCTCTGAATTCTATTTTTTTTTTTTTTTTGAGAATAATCTCTCCTAAAATTAAAGAATTTTTTTCTTTTGTTTATTCAGTTCTACGTGGATCTCTCTGATAAATGCAGAATGAAAGGCAAATGGAGTTTAACAACCATGATACTGAATAACCTTGATTTATGGATCCCAGCAACACTCTGCACAGATCTGACTGAGGAGCCAAGAAATCTCGGCCTTGTGGTTAGGCAAGGTGGCTGCTGGACAAGAAGCATGTCAGTGTGGTTTTCAGGCTTTCCAAATGACATTTTTACTCTCTTTTCTCCTGCTGAGGAAATATTTCCTAAACTTCACAAGTGAATGAACTGCATGCTATCTCTTGGACATCAGTCAGTATTCTCATGTCTCTTTTGATAAAGAGTGCATTTATGTATGTGCTGATGACCATATTTTGGGGAGAAAATTATGATGTACTGCACCAGAAAAAAACACTTTTCAGAAAAGAAATTACCAAAAGCAACTGTTCTGTCAACTGGCTTATAGTTACAAAGTTGTCTGTCTGGGCAATGTAAAGACCTGGTCATACTGCATGAGACACCTTATCTGAATGACAGAACCATATGTAAAATCTCAAGCAGTTTCCCATAAGGAAAACCTTTCATGAACATGGACACACAGAGAGTATACATTCTGTTTGTCTCAGAACAGCATACTTATGCTTACCTACCAGGAGACGATTTTTGCTATAACAGAAGCTTCATCTCTGCTGGAACGACCCTGTGATCTTAATACCGCCAGCATTCTGTGCTATCACTGCTGCAAAAGTTCTCTGCTATCACCGCTGCAAGGGTTCTGTGCTATCACTGCCGCAAGAGCTCTCTGCTATCCCTTCTCTCATCAGAACTGCTGTTGGTCCCTGTCGCATCTCCACTGTAAGGTCAAAAGGTATCAGAGCTGAACATCAAGAAAGAAACAAGCTTAGAGTACTTTTAAGAACCAAATGTGCAATACAAGTGAGGCCTCACTCAGTCCGTAATTACCGCATATGGCAAAAGAGGGCTGTAGCAAAACCAACAACCATCTTTGCAAGATCAGTACCCACAGAAAATGGAAAGCCAGTTGCCTGTGAATATACAGCTCCCGAACTATAGCTTTAGGTTTACAGAGCAGAACAGATACTATTCCATCCCTACCAAGCTTACCTGCTAAGTCACAGCAGAAAATACTAATATTCTTGACTGTTCTATCTCTTCATACACAATCACAACAAGAACACAGTATGTTCACAAGTGGATGAGAAATTAGGAATGGCTCATGGCAAAGTTTTGTTCACACTGCAGTATTTGTGTAAAGTACATTTTGGAGCATTGCTTATCTTGTGCCAAAAGTCATAGACCACATCCTCTCATGCATCATTCAGGTTTATTTCTTTTTGGAACCACTAAGAGTTAGAAATTAATTTACAAAATTCAGTGAGAAACAGTCAACTATCTTCATTTCTTTTAAAAATATATTAAAATTAGAATGCAATAAAAGTCTAATTTCACTGTGTCAAGAGTACTACTCAAAATCAAGTGCTAAATTATTACTCACTTGCAATTCGTCACTGTTTTGCAGAATTTACATACATTGAATCTCAATAAAAACAACTTCATAAGGGTTGTAAACAAGGAGAGAAGTGAGAGCTGGACAAGACTACGTAATAAGATGGCCACGCAAGCCAAGCTTCTACCCTTTTTCAGGCTGTAAACCTGTGCACTTCACACCAAAACTGAAAAGCGGGAGGTAAATATAACAAATTTCTTTAACTGCAATGAACTGCAGAACCAAATGTTTTCCATTCTGTAAGCTTTAAGTTCCTTCAAAATTATTTTTACTCTTACGCCCCTAAATAGCTAGGAAGCCAAAATTTATTTTAGAGTACATTTCCCTGCTCTTCTTGGAGGTGAAATGAAGAAAGAAGGGATTGGCAAGATGCATTTAAACTCTAAAATAATCCTTTCAAATGACATTTTGCCAGGACCTTCAATGTAACACAAAGGAATTAATGCAAATAGACTATCCTTATAAAGAGAATTGAAACATGCCCATTTTCTCTTTGGCCCTAAAACCTTTCACCAGAACCACTGTAAAACAGTTTTATTCAGGAACGTGAGCACAATACAGCAGACTCTTTTCTTGTTTCAGAGATACTGAAGCCCTTATTGCTCTAATCCTCCCACAAGCATCACACCACTCACAGCCCACTCAAACTCCAACCAGGGCCACACAGACAGGGTGGCCTGCTGCCCCTTCCCACCCCACTGCCTCTGTTCACAGCCATCTCTTCTCTCGCATCCTGGTTTTCCCCAAAATTAAACTCTCATGACTGGTTTCAAAGCTTACTGCAGACCGTTTTGAAGTAGATGAGCAACTTGAGCCTTTGTCCCAACATGGAGGCAAGAGCAGAGGTGTGCCTGGAGTGGCTGCGACATTCACAGACCAGGTACTGCACCAAGGCCAGGGAGAGCCATCCCATCCCATCCCAGCAGAGGTCTGTGCACGCAGCCAGCTCCAAGCCACCTCTGCTGAGCAAACCCCAGTTCAACACCAACTGCTCCTCAACAAACACCACATCACCTCACTGTCCCAGCTATGGGAGACCTTCCTGCCCCAGGGAGTTCCACTCCTGTCACAAGGGAAAATGAAGGGCAATGGGTACAAGTTACTTCTAGGAAGACTTCAACTGATCTACAAGACAAAAATTTTTCACAATGAGAACAACCAGTCATTGGAATAATCTCCCCAGGAAAGTGGTGGATGATCCAGCATTGGATGTGTTTAATATTTGGCTGGACAGGGTGCTGGGAATATTGTCTAGACCATGTATTTGCCAACGAAGGCTGGACCAGATGATCCTTGAGGTCCCTTCCAGCTTCTACTCTATGATTCCTATAGCACACAGACTCTGCATGGGGTGCATGAGGTCAGCCTGTGGGATGCCAGCTGAAGATGGATTGTTTTTTCTTGATTTAGCATAGAGGTCTGGGAAAAAGATGCTACTGAAAGGCAAGTGGCTGACCAAGTGAAACAAAGACACTTGACACCTCTGCTCCTTGTGATGTTCCCAGGGAAGAAACTGTCACCAAAACAGGGGGTCACCATGAAGCCAAGATGCTACTTCAATTCACCTATGAAGTATTTTGACAGATACATGAGATTTAAGTGGCACCTAGGTCTCACACAATACAGAGTAAATTCAGCTTCCTACAGATTAAAATCTTTATTGGATGTTTCTCTGCATGGCCTGAAAGCATTGCTCTCCAAAATGAAGACTTGTATCTGACAGAATTCAGCTATTGAACAACATACCATGGCTCACCCTTAAGGCTCTGTAATATTACATCCATTAAATGGTACATTTTTCGAAGCAGCCTATGGAGTTATGAGAAGCTACAATTTTCTCCATGCCTGTCAGTGCGATGCTTTCCAATACCTGTGGCCCAATGCAGAAGTGCAGCACTGCGGACCACTACAACATTCCCATATCATCCTTCTCATTAGGTTTCACAATCCAAAATAACCTTGCATAGAAGGAGAAATTGAGAAAAGGGCATCCTCATTCCTGCCTCCTCCCATGTCCTTTACAAAATTTCATTTTATTTTGCTGTCCCTTTTTAAAAAATTGTATTTATTTACTTGCATATTTAGATGCCACAATCCCTGTTCTGCAGAACTTAGGGCTGGCTCACAGGCAGGCAACCAGCCATAGCTTGGAGGAATCAGAATGTTCACCACCACCACCACCCTGAGAAGGACAGTAAGCCATACAGAAGCCAAGAGTGAAAACCACAACTCTGTGTGAAATCTTCAAAGACAGAGCTTCACCCAACTTTTCTGCTTTCCTTTGTGTAAAAAATAACTCTTGTATGCCAACAAATCACTGACAAAGCATACCCCTTATTTTAGCTGTTATACTTATCTGCAGTATTTGAAGTACTACAGAGGTAAAAGTAACAGACATTCAAATTCTTTAAAAACTCTAAGAAAGAATGGGCCAAATTGTGGTTTCAGCATAAACCAGCATATCAGAGTAATGTGGAATAAACTTCACTTTCTAATTTAACATATTGTGGTTTTATTGAAAACACAGTCTGTATGTTTACATGGCAGCCACGTGCAGTATTTATGTTGTCCATATGATGCAGAAGTTGGAGGCCCACTGGAGAAAAGTAAGTAGAGAGTGATTGTTTGACAAACAGAGGTTTGGGGTTGTATCAGTTGCACAAAAAGAAGAGGTGAGAAAGATGCTCCATTTCCTTCCTACCACCTTGACAATGCTGGTTGTTTAAGGACTTTTCAACTCCTTGGGTGAAATGCAGCTGAAGGTTTCTAGACCAAAACCTTGCAGCAGCTGCACCAGCATCTGAACATCTGGGTCAGCCCCATTAGTTCCTCTTCAAACTACCCATCTGAATGAGGAGCACAGGATATTTGTAAAACACTAGCTTCTAAAGTCAGCCTTGTACACAAAAAGCTGCCTTTCATAGAAAAGGAGCTTTTCAGAAGCACTTTCAGTATTAAGACTGTGGCAGTCACTTTATCTTCACTAGGTCTGGTGCACGTTTGGTTTTACCTGAACCCACACTGGGTTCAACGGTGTAAGGCAAAATTCTTCACTGAAGATGGAGGAGGGAAGTAGCACCAAAGGCTCTGTTTAGCAATCTGGATACAGGGGGCAAAGGCGATTTAAAAGAAGAATTGGCTAGTGAACAGATCTCCTCCTCCTATCTCCAATCACCATAGTATAGATATTAACCACACCATTCAAACTCTACTAAACAAAGGCAGAAGCTAGATAAGCTGCAATTTCGCAGGCCCTGCACTGTATTCCTCACAGTGGACTGCAAGCATCACTCGTAATGGTAAGCAGTATGCAACCAGAGTAATCAGGTCTTTTTAGAAATCAGCTCTGCAAAGCAAACATGTTCAAAGAACCCATGACTTAAAACAGATGGATGACCCCACTCTTAATTCTACAGGCCATGTGCCCCAAAACAATTTAGGAGCAAGGGCACCATGACAGTTCCAAGGGAAAGGGCAAATGGGTGGTTGTACATGCCCATGGACGTGCTTGCTGCAAGGGTAGGACAAAGGCAACCACACCTGGGGAAATTTCCAATGCCAAAAGAATGCAGAATGGTACCTCTGAACTTTGCCACAGTACAACATACAAAACAAGCAAAAAAAACCAAAAAGAACAAAACAAAACAACAACAACAAAAACCCAAACAAAAAAAACCAAACCAAAACAAAACAAAAAAATAAGAAACCAAAAACAAACCAAAAAAACCCCCACCAAAAACCTGTTCATTTTCCAGACAAACAGAGTATGCAGCTTTTCCACAGGTAATGCAGCTTTTCCACAGGTAATGGAAATAACAACATTTGTTCTTCCATGAAAGCACCACCGCTGCTAAGACTTGTTTTAAGCACAAGTCCAAACCCATATTCATCTAAGCCAAGTACAAGTCATATCCTCTTCAAGTAACTACAATCTGAACTAGGCATCTCATCTCTGCAGAGCTCATGGTGAAGCTTTAGGGCCTGACTCATCTGACCTGTTTTTCATGCCATATCAGGAGGGGAAGAATTGCACCCTGGAGTGTGCATTTCCTCTAGCAACTATCACACAAACCCAGACAACCCACCTTGCCCAAAACATCTCTAACATTTCATATCTCCAGTTTATCTGGTCAGCAGAATTGATGATATGAAAAGGTCATGCTTCTAACCATGCTAAACCTTCACAGTGGTCACCTGGGATGGATATACCAGTCCCAGTGCTCAGAAGGGGCCAACAGGACGGCTGAGCACAGACAGGCTGCTGACAGCATGAACATACCACACTCAATTCACAGTTGTCCCAGCAATGCTCCAAGGCACACACATAGCATGGATTATCAAGAACATTACCCTTTTGTACATTTCCTCACTGCAGACACTGAGAAGGGCTTGACTGAGGTAGAAGATAAACCCTGTCCCTGCTTTGCTGGATTAGATAGATTCACTCACACACCAGTTACAGCTTCAAGTTCAAGAGAGAGATTTCCCTTTGCTTTCTCTTGAATGTTTCTTGTTAGAGGAGATTGAGGGAGTAGGACACCTGGGGATCAGAACCTAATGGATTCCAGCACAGAATCTGAATCTCAAAATCAAATCCTGCTGTCACTGAAATGTTGCTAGGTATCTTTGTTATTCTTTCTAGTATCTGTCTTCTTATTTTGGTGCTGTCAGAAGGATGATGTTTCCTTAGACAGTGAATGCCCTGGGTGCCACCATCACCGTGTTCCCAGGAGCTCATGTGGCATTTCCAGTGCCCAGGACATAACAGGGATTATTGCAGCACATGCCCCTGCCTGGCAACTTGCAGGGTGCAAGGACTAAACACCAAAATATAAAAAAGCCATCGATAAATTGCCACAGTAATTAGATTATACATTCATCATGAAAGTGTTTGGTTGCAGCCTGCATTCATTAAAAGTATAATCAAACAACTGCTTAAGAAAGATTTTTTTTTTTTTAGCATGCACATGTTTCACTATCAACAACAGAACAAAGATTACTGGTGGCTGCACCTCTGACTCCCAAGGACTTGTTAGCTCTAGCTATTGATCCATGAACTAAATATATTTTTCTGGGAATTTCTGGCCAGGAATGTCCATACTGACCCACATTACTACAGGTATAACAGGTTGCTCGTGGACTGTAACACTGCTCTCAGTGTTCATCAGGTTCATAACTCTGAACACAATGTTACCCACCAGTCTCTCCCACTAAGTAGCAAACTGCTGGGATTTGATTCTCTCTTTGTCTGAGGGTACTTGTTTGGAGGGGGTGATGGGCTAGTAACATCAGGGTTTAACTCAAGTACACAAAAGCCAGGAAATTCACAGCCAGGGCTGCAAATGTGTGCTGACACAGCAGCATTATCTCCTGCCATTAAGCCTTTTTTGGATCTTTTGGCACAACTGCCTGGGTTAAAGCCTGCGTGTCAGCAGAGATTTTTCAGACTTTGCCACTAATTTGTTTGTTTTACTTAAGTTGCTAGCATCACTCAGATATATTCTTAACATTACACAGACACCTCACAAAGGCCAAGCACATATGCACACACATCCCCACACCCAACATCTTTCCATGTGTGGTTTCACCTTCCTTCTCCCCACGGCTGTGAATATGGCATGAACCAACTTGCAAAATCCCAGCTGTCCTTCCAGAGTGGACACAAAAGAGGATTAAGCAGCACTGAATAGTGCTGACAAACAGACCTGGGCAACCATAGCAATTGGTATTCCAGAACAGCGTCACATCCCAAGGATCCGGCTTTGGCTCCCCTCCCAAGCCCGGGAAGGTGGGCGGGAGGAGGACCCTGGGGATTAGCCATGGCATAACTCCCCTAAGGGGCAGAGATGCCAAAAATGGTGCTTGCTGAACTGCTTTTGGCTCTTTTAGTCACCCTCACTGAATTTAGTCTCTCTTTTAAGAGGAGGGTGAGGATAGGAAGCTTTGGTGGCCTTTACTGGGAAGTGACTTCCCAGAAAGGGGATTGTCTCCATTCCAATGGGCTGGCTGCAGGTGGGCACAGCCATGGACACTGTCTGTCCCTTTTCCCTGCTGTCTCAGCCCCTCCAGGGACTTCTCAAATCTAAAAATACCACATGAGAAAAAAACAGCCCAAAGCAGTAAGCAGGTGAGGTTTTTATCATTTCTCTTTGTGCGACTAGGAGCTACACAACAGGGGATGGCTGGAAATGGATTAAATTGTGAAATCACCCCAGCAGGTGAGCCCACTCCTGCAGGAGAGTTCTCCTGGACACAGCCTGTGTGCAGCGATGAAAGAGTGGGCCCAGCACACACAAAATGCCCCACACACGGGACACTGGACCAGCCTCACATGTGCACGGTCTGGATCAGGACCTGCTGCCTCAGGAATGTTGAAGCAGGCAAAGCCTCTGTCATGGAGGCTGGAAAAGGAAGGGGGACCTGGGTAGAAGTGAGGAGCCAGAGGAGGCTGCCTGTGTTAAACAAGTGACAGCACAGCAGCCCCCAGCTCCTCTTCACATAATTTAAATGTTCTGCCAAGCAGTGGCAGCTCCAGCTGCCTGTAGGGCTGAGATACAGAATACATTGATATTTTCTCCATCTACTTTTAAAATCCAGAACAAGATTTAAGTCAAATTTAGGAAATTACTTAAATGAAGCAAATGACCAAGAGAAGAACGAAACTAGCTAACTTGGCCCTCTAAACAGGCACTTAGAATTGCAAACTAATCTGAGACTTTATCTTGTTGGTTACAAGGCACATGTTATAGATTTACCACTAAATTAAAAAATTAGGAAGTTACTTACACTGGCCCAAAATTTACCAGCTTAATACAAAGGATTTTCCAGAATGACTCAACATCAAATAAAAGAGCAGGGTTGGATTTTACAGTTTTAAAGACATGTAGTTAATATAATCTATAAATAACTGAAATAGAGTTTCTGAGTGAAAGGGTCGTACATTTTTATCACGGATATGAAGACAAGTCCTGTGGTGAAGGAGGGGAGACTTTCCAACGGAACATTAGAGATTTATTTTATAAAAAAAACCAACCCAACAATACAGAAAGATACCTTTGGGCAATAGTTTAAGGTACGCTTCAGTACAAAGGCAGGGTCTTAGACAATATGGATGTCAAAGAGATGAACCTAACCAACACACATCAGAAAGAGAAAGGAGACACTAGTAACAGATAAATCTGCATTTTATTTGGACTCTAAAATCCTAAAGAATTAATGTTACTGTTAATATAATATATCTGCTTAGGAGGATTTTTCTGATTAATATGAGCCATTTTGGACAATGACACTTAAACAGTTTCATAGTCACTTAGAGCCTAAACCATAACCAGTCCTTAGCTTTAAACCAGATCAGTTCCCAGTTCTGGTTCACTGGTCAACCACAGAAACATTTGTCTTATCACAGAGGCGGCAGAGGTACATTTAGAGGCAGATGTGTTCCTTTTGGTGGGAGTGACATCATTTTATGGTAAAGCAACAGTAAAATTTCATCAAGGGGTTAAATTCCTCTCTGAAAATGCCACTGCAATAGTAATAGCTGTCAGGACCAGGCTACGTCTTGGGCCAGAGAGTCTTAACCAAACAAGCCTGCATCTTACCCATTAATCCAACCGGAAACCAGTGGGTCCGTGCAGAACACACAGGGCTGTCAACTGCTGAGGAGAGCAGTGCTCCCTGGATTGACAGGGCTGGCAGGAAAGCAGGCGCCCACCCAATTAGTCTGCCCCACACGGCTGGCCAGCTGATGTTAGTTCTGTGGGGAAATCAACCCCTGGCACACAAGAGATTAAAAACCTCAGGTTCAGAACACTAAATCTTCCTTGCAATTAACTGAAATAAGCAGATGAACAACAGGGTGGATGAAGTTGCTTCAAAGTGGTAGCCTTAAAGTTGTGTAATACAAAGGAAAACAAACAAAAAATAAAATTCAAAGCCATGCAACATCACCCTCCCCCAATACATGTTTTATTCCATTGATGACGGAAGACTCAGTCAAGATCTGCAAATTGGTAAGCAGTACATTCTGTGCTGTCTGTCAGTATTACACATCCTAAAGGGCTGAATAAATAATTGAAGAATAAATAATTGTGCCAGGGCTTTGTCTCATGGGCCATTTTTATAGATTGCTGTCTAATGATAGCACCATCTGCGATGCTCTGCATTAATACGGGATAAAATTACATAGTGCTTTGTTTGTTCTGACACTGTGATGTTATGATGTCTCTTAATATTATCTTGAATAAAAGGCTAGAGCAATGACAGAAGTGTCCCAATTGCTTGTAAACTCTCATTTCGGGAAATCCAAGTTTAAGCAATCAGAGACATTTTTCCCCCAGGGACAGGACAGGGAAGAGTGGGGAAGCCTGGATGTTTCCAGTGCACGTCTTATCAAGGTGATTAAAAAGCGAGGAGCTTGTTAGTAATATTTTTGTTATGCATGTCCAATTCAGAGACTGCAGGTTAGCAGTCCTTTGCTGACAAGGCAGCAGCCAGGCTCACCTCCAAAAAGACTACACCCAGCCCCAGTTCCTTTCTCAGTGCAGAAAGGAAGGCAAAGAGATCAAGCACAGGTTCTCACTCCCTAAATTCAAAAGAAGTAAGATTACTTACATCAGTTTAATCTGGCATGGAAGCATACCAAAGGTTATGGGGAGTACCTGAAAGGAGACAAAAGCTTTTTGCATGGGAAAGAAAGCAAGCTCAATGCAGCCACCACTTGCTTTCCACTAATGCTTTACACTTCTTAACAATTCTCCACCCAAGAAACATCTTCTTATTTATTCTTAGAAAGTGAAACCTGAAACCATGATTAAATATTCATCGATAATACTCTCTCTGCCTTCTGTGTACTTTTCCATGCCTCCAGGACACCAGGGGCGTTTCCCTTCCTTCCTGAAAAGGTCTTGCGCACATCATCTCTCCCTCCTTCCTCAGCTAAAGGGGCAGGGGGGCCAGGCAGAGTGGCACCAAGCAGCCCCATCCCCTCACTCCTACACGTCTGTGACTGCTGCAATGAGCAGCTGTGGCTGGTAGAGTGGTAGGTCTGCGAGACAGAACAAATGCATTTGCTGACTCAAAGCTATTACCTACCTGTAGAGCAATTGCAAAATTTTAAGTAGGTTTTGCAAAGCCCAGTCTCACTGTTGTCACAATCCAGTATCACTCTAGGGAGACTGCTGTGAGAAGTGCTTTGGCCTCTCAAGTACTACCCCTCCATTCCCATGTACTCCTCAGCACCTGCGCCTCCAGAACTGAACATTTCAATTTTCACATCCTAGAAAAGCAAACCCAGAAGAGATGTTGGGCAGATGGGGCCCCTACAGTTACAATATCCAAAATGGCACGACTGTGACCATAGGCTTCAGGAACTAATTTGCAAAGCAGGAGGTTTCAAACTCTCCATTGATCAGGTTTAGCTCGGCATCAGAAGTACACAGACCAAACAGGGTTTGCAGGAAGCTTTGGAGAACAAAGCGTGGCTGCTCCAGTCAAAGGGATAATAGTGAAGGAACAGCCTCCCTCCCCCAAGCCTTCCTTGTACCATCAAATATTTTTGTAACCCTCTGTCGCAGCCTCACACTAAGAGCCGGCATACAAACTAATCCAGGATGTGTGGTTATAACTTGGCTATAACAAGTTACATCTAAATTAACAATTAGAAAGAGACCTACTGATACAATCCCCAGCAGGAAGATGTCTTCAATCAGCACAAAGCTTCTCCGAACAAACAACACATGCAGCATCCTACCCCTGCTCCTGCCAGCCTGGACCATGCTTGTGATAACTGCAGAACTACTCAACGGTTACAGTAGCGTGCTCTTCAGTGTCTCTGAAACCTCAGAAACCCAAATGTGTGAAACAGGCTGCTGAAGTACACCACCATAACACAGCAGGGGTCGAAACCTGCTTCTGCACAAAGGGCTTGCTGGGGCTTTACAATAGACTTGGCCATCTACATATTAACCAGAACCACGTCGTGCACATATGGATATCAATTCAACAGTGACCACAGTTCACATAATACAGACTCATGAGCTTCACCCCCAAATTTGTATTGAAGAAGATGCGTAGATGGCCGTAGAAGGGCCCCATGTCCTGCCCGCAGCTCTGGCACGGAGATGCTGCAAAGTTTAGGCAAATTCCACCACCCATCCTGCAACTCCACTGGGCCAGCTGGGGACATGAACCCCTCTATCATACAGTAACAGCAGGGCTGTTCCACATTAGTGTTTAGGAAATGTTCCAATGTTGCTAAGCAGACACCTCACTCACTCAGCAAAACTCATCCTAATGCTGTAACACCTCCACCTTTGCCCCATGCAGCTGGGTATCCTGGGCATTCATTATTCTTCCTACTGTAAAATGTAAGACAGCCTTCCTTGAGAACAAAACACAGCCTGTGGACGTTCAAAATAAGTGGGGAATAGGAGACAACACAGACACTGAAAGATGACAAGGGAAAAAGTATTAATTGAACAAATTAAGCCGAAGAGAAGTTGGGCTACAAATCAGAAGAATGTGGTTCCTTCAGCAAAGAAATAAAACACTCAGAGAGTGCCCCAGACACTGCGGATCCACTTGCACCCTCAGAAGCGGCTCTGTCTTGCAGGCATTCCTCTGTTTCTGCTGCAGATAATGAAGGCCTAGCGACCCATGAAGCGTGGGGAATTCATCCCCTGGCGCTCCAGTGAGGCACGGGACAGCCATTGTGCTCAGGGAAGTTCAATTGCAAATCCTGTCGGAAATGGCACCACTCCCGGAGGGCTACAGCGGAGGGTGAGGAGGAGAAGTTTAGGGTCTTGCTAAACTGCAGATAAAAGTGAAGGAGGAGGTACAAGTGGGCTGTGCAGGGCAGGCGGCTGCCACCAAGTCTGTGAGGGCAAATATCCACTTTTGTCAAAGCAGAGCAATGAAAAAAAGAATAAATATAACAAAAAGTACAGTTCTTGACATTAAATATTCATGGCAACAGCTACGGTGCAGCTAATGGAAAATGTCTGTAAAACCTTTAAGAAGTTGTTAATGCACAGAGACTGGCAGAGGTCACAGCATGCTTGGTGCAAATCAGGAGCAATCAAACAAAAATAGTTTGTCCCTTTTCAAACTAGCACTAAAAAGGTGTCCATTTATTGCACCAAAACCACTGAAGGCACCAGGAAGGGTCATAAACACTCATTAACAGTACTCCTCGTAGCTGCTGCTCAGCTGCACAGCCATTAAAATCTCCCCTTACAATCCTGACACCCGATTTCAGTCACTAGCTGAGAGGAGGCTCCCAGGCCTGAGGACAGTGCTCTGCAATTTCAGTGCCACCTTCCCCAGTCCCAGGCTAAGAGGTAAGGGCCAAAACTCACGCAGTCCAGTAATCTCCACCCTGCAGTGAGACTGACATGGTTAGTGCACATACCTCTACAGAATATCTCTACAGAAACACTATGCAGGCCATTTATCTTTGCTATTTCCATTTAGTAACAAAGCCACATACAGACCTATATGTCCCTGTGCTTTTAGGAGAGCCAAACATCTGATACTCCAAGGCCAGATCAGCACAAATAAAATTTGCCAAAGCACCCAGTTCTCTTCCTTACCCTTATCCTCAAAATAAATCAGTTACCCCAAACTGACAGTTGCAAGCTCTGAATTTTGCAGCTTCCATCACTGTTTTGCTCTGAATAGCAACAAAGTTCAACTTCCCATCCCATTCCAGGCCATGCAGGGGAACACTGGTGTTTCCTGGGCAGAGCAGCAGCTGAACCAGTGCCAGCCTAACTTCAGCTTCTCCCATCACACAACCACCTCTCCCCCAGCAGTGCTGACAGAGGGAGTGGGTATTTCCAGACAACTTGGTGGTGTGGTACACTCCCTGCTGACAACACAGGAGAGCCCCATTCAAAACCACCTCTGACTATTTTAATGGAGAGGTCCAGCAAGATCACATCAGGAGGAATAAAAAGCATCAGTTTTGAACACCGCATGCTGACTCTCTCCTTCTTTTCAGGAGAAGGGCAGGTGCAGCCAACAACAGCAGCTTTCTGTTCGGAGCCCCATCTTGTACCATCTACATATCCACGAGCCCCAGCACAACACCGTTTCAGTTCTGATGTCCACCTTTTGGCACTAATTCCATGCAAGTAACAATCACAGGGCCCTGCCACCAGTCCAGACACAAAAGCAATTAAAACCCTGTAACATCTATGCAACAAATAATAACTGCAAGTGTATCTTTGAGGCTGACAGGTAAGTGCTGCCTGCAGAAGGTCATCAGGCACACAATCCCTTGCAGTCCAGAGACTGCACAGATACGCATGCCTCGGTGTTTTAAATGTATATTGGAAGACTTTAAAGCATAAAAAATTGTCCAGATTTCTATTACTCCCTGTTGGCCAATAATTTTAAGCTTGCATCAGCACTGGACTTCAAACACTACTGCTAATGACAAAAATGTATACACCAGTTGCTTTGTTTTGCTCTGGGTTTCAGAAAGCACAGTGTCCACATAAAATCATTTACAGTGCAAGAGTAGATCACATTAAGAAACCAAAATATTAGTCATATTAAATTTTTTTTTTTTGGTCAAGGATTTGAAGACACAAGAATCTGTCACTTTCATTGCTTGGTTCAATAATATTTACCAGTTTATTTATCTCCTATGGTTTGCTCAGCTTTTCAACCACTAGTACAAAAAGGTTTTCTCTTTTACTTTTTAACTAAAAACGAAGCGGAAAAAAAATTATGATTCACTCCCAGAACATAGAAAAATCCATTTGTGATGGAACAGAAACCACCAACACATGCAAATGTTTCCTATAAAGTCAACAACTGTTAGTAGGCCTTTTTAGGTTAATAATGATTAAATTTGGCAATTCCTTCACTTAATTTTACATAGAAAAGGTCATCATCCATTACATTTTCCTCCCAAACATTACTAACCCTCCTTATTCCGCAGGTCCAAACACCAGACTTTCACTGTGGCAGAGCTTTCCAAGACTTCAGCATCTTCTGTGAACGCCAAAACCTCTGGTGGAGCACAAGCACTGGTTAAACTACAGAGCACAAAAACGGGTACAGGACTCTTGGGTCAGGTTGTGTCGCTCTTGCCACTGCTCTGGTTAGGTCTAAAATGGATTTACCGAAGAGTTAAGAATAAAGCCTGCAAAACCGACCCTATTTCATGGACTGAGTTGTCTGTCTGTGGCACCTCTGCTCTGTAAGATCAACTCTTTAACCTCTGAGGGTTTGTTTGGTTTTCACAGTTAACATATGTAGTCAATGTTACTTCAGAGAGTTTGCAGTGACCTAATAGTAAAGATGATTAAAAGCAAAGAAAGGGCAAGCTGGTGGGATGACAACCAGCAAAACAGGGAAAGTCACGGTGTATTCAATTCTATTTAAGATGTGTGTGTATGTGCAGGCATGTAAATGAAAACCATGATCTATACATCACTTCTGAACATGCAGCAATACTTAAAACACACACACCCCACAGCAAAGAAAAATTTGGCACCACCAGACATAATATACTCCACCTACTCAGATTATTTCCCTTCCCACAAAGGATACAGCTCTGCAAATTTAACTTTCGTGCAAGAAATTTCAGTTTGGATGAAAGTTTTTGTTTTTAATAATATCCATTTGGCTTCCAGAATGCCCAACACAGGTAGAGCAAGTTATACAAGATTAATATATAGCTTTAAGCTTGTATTATGTCAAAATGTACCTCTCCCCCATTCATGTGTCCTCACAGGCATCATTTGACCACTCATTTCCCTCCTGGTTTCCTCAATTTTAGATTGACTCCTAGCAAAAATCTCAAACTACAAATGCACTTGCACACATTTTTCATACAAAAACACCATGTATTTAAATACGGGGGGGAAAGACAGATTGCGTGAACTGTTCAAAGCCACAAGCACAGCACAGGAGAATTCATATGCAAGACTTTTCCGGATTCGAGTTCAGCATATTAGATCATTCCTTCCTGCAATAGCATTTTTCTTTATCTAGACTTTGTCACAACAAATCAAACCCCTCCACAGACAAACAGCATCAGAGATGCCATTATCCACAATAGACTTACATCAGGGATGAATATGACTGCAGTACCCAGAAGAAAAAAAAGTGCTGAAAATAAGATATTAAGAGCCAAATTAATTGGTGACATAAGAAGGTACAAGTACATTGAGTGAAATGGAGTAGCTTATGCCTGCCATGAATATAACCGTAAGCGTTTAGCAGGTTCTTCCTCGAGTCTTTGTTTAAACAAATCTGAATTTATTAGTCTGCTGCTGAATAAATATGATAAACTCTTACTGAAATTATCCTCTGGTGAGCAGCAATAAATACTAGGCAATATTCTTTCAAGTGATCCATTATCTTAAACGGGCTAAGAGCAACCCCAGGTTTTCTGCATGCACAGACAAAAGTTATCTTCAGTACAAGTGAGTGCAAAATAGCATACTGCTGCAAGTTTGGGGATGCACATGGAAACATTTCCAAGCTCAGTACCAAACCAAGCAACTCAAGACACTCCATCTCCATGGAGTTCATACGGTAACAATACAGAACATTTTCATACATAATTTACGAACTACTATGAAAAGCTAGAGGTCAAAACTTCTAGTGCATAATGTAACAGGAAAAACGTGCATGGCATGTTGCATCAACTTTTCTGATATTACAAAAAACTGGAGCAAAACCACAGGCAGCATTTGTAATTAGGAAGAAAAAAGTCAGCTTTTGTCAGATGCAGCATCCAAACAGGCTTCAGAGTTTATTTCATTAACAACTATTTAGACACATACATAGGCCTCAAAGAGGAAAGCAGAGGGAAAAAAATCCTGTACGAAGTAGTTTATGCTTCTGTTATCCAAATGCACACCCAGGGCCATTTTAGAACTTCCCAGTGTTCTCCAAACGCAATGTTTAACAAATCTTTGTGTTGTGAGACACTTTCAAGCATTGCATTTTAATACCGTAGATGATGACATCCTTTGGATGCTTCCATCACCAGAAGCTGAGGCTCGGGTGGCTGCTTAACCACACCCTGCACAGGGACAGAAAGCAGGCAGTGCCTAATCTTCTACATCTTCCCTCCAAAGAAATCACTTGTGGCAATGCTTCAACCACCATTAAAACTAAACTCTTGGTGCAGCCACACTGAGAGGCACACTGAAGACTGCCCTCAGCGGCAGCGCTGCCTCCAGTCCCCTCCCTTCCTGCTCCTCCAACCCCTTCCCACGTACCAGCAAAGTGTCTCAAATACCACTGCAACACCTGCTTCCCAATGCAACCATGCCTGACTCTTCGTACAAAATAAAAATAAAAACTAAAATACATAAGGATGTAATATAAAATTTGCATAATGGGTGTGAGACAGAAAAGACATTTTAACTACAGTGATTACACACACACACAAACTCTCTGCCAAAGGGATACAAAACAAACATGCTCTGTTTAAAAATACATCTTGCACATCATTTTTGCCATGTTTAAAAGAAAATCACACTCTAAACCAGAGGCCTGGCTGCAACACCCAGGAAGCCGGTGGTGCAGATGCTGTCTCCCTGCAGGCTGTCCTTCCTCTGTCTCCATGCTGGTTTCACTCCAGTTTCAGGTGAGATGGCACCCGAACAGAGTTGGATGCCTCAGTGTATAGCTGTCTCAGCATAAACTCTGCCAGATCTACCTCAGATGATCACACTTTGGTGTTTTGGTTTGGTTTCCAACAAAATTTGGAGCAGTGGAGCAAGTTCACACAAGGTTTGTGCTTTGAAATCACATGCTTGTGGTGCACCATTCAGCACTGACAGGTCCCAGATTTGGTTTGTTTGTGAATCAAGATGCCAGACACAAATGCCCTCACACCAGAAGTTGTCCAGGTCAACAGGCCGGTGTTCCAAGGTATGATGAGCATTTCTGTTGCAGGGGTATTTGTTTCAACTATATCACATTAAAAACTAAGCAAGTAACCTTCTCACCTCCTCAGTACCCAAACAGTGCAACCCTACTTCTCACAAACATGAGAGTAAACAGAGCTGAGAGGGAAGAAAAAGTTGTTACAATGAAAGATTTAGTGCTGCTTTTCTAATTCTTAATTTTCCCCCTCCTTCCATCCTTGGGTTTTCACACACAACCATTTATCTCCTTGAGAGCTCCCTGCTTCTCTTGATGCCCAGAAGATGTCTCATCCAGTAACACATCAACCCTGGCACTGGGCGACCCCAGCAGGACAGAGGTCATCTCACACACCCTGGCACAGCTCAACCAAAGACCCCTTTTTTCTGTAGAAGTGAGCACAGATCTTCACACCCTTGATAATGAGTATACCCTCTGCTACAGGAGTGTATTTTATTGTTTAAAGCAAAATGTGTATTGTTTTTCTTCTAAGCTACTCCTACTTTAGGGTCATGTTTATTATCTTCCCCTAACTACAAAAATTACAAGGTCCCTCAGCAGTCTAATTCCTAACAAAGATGCTGATAAACAGAAATAATATTGCATTGCCTATAGCCTCCAGCTCTTGACTTTGGCTTTCCTTTGGAAGCTCAAAGATGGCACCTTTGTCGATGCATTTTTGTAACTCAAACACCCCGCAAGTTTATTGCTATTTGCCTGTGAAAACACCAGTATCTGAGAATACATCCTCTGCCAAAGACAGCTGTTACCTTGCTTCAGTACTTTTGCACAAAAGGCTCCACCTGACAGAAGTACGTTTGTCCTTTCCTCCACTTGTTTCCAACCTACCCAACAAGCAGATGCACAGAGACAGCACCTACATGAAGATGTTTCATCAGGAGTACACCACTCTTACAACAAACTGCCAGTATTCTGTAAAACCCATCTAGGAAACAGCTGCGTTTCAGAACCAAATGTTAGGAGTGTCTTTTCCTCCTCCCTTCTTCCCACTGGTCTTGTTTCATCTGAGTATCTTCCCCCAACAGTTGTAAGGAAAAGCAGATACAAGAATACACCATTGCCACTAATGAATTCACTCAGTCATGTCACTAACAATCCCACTTAACTGTACTGTAGTATGCCTTTGGCAGCTTCTCCCACCATAATGTAGTAACAACTCACCACTGTCCCAAGTGAGCTACCAGGGCTCAGCTTACCACGTTGCTTTATTGCCCACACCAACCACCCGAAATGCTATCCCACTTGACTCTTACTGCCCTGTAATTAAAAATATAATCAAGATGAGAGTAGTCAATATCCATCTAAGCTTTCATGACCAACCCCCGGGCATAAGGTCTAATGAAGAAACCACTGCATGGGGATACTTAACAGGGGTACCCTCATTACAGGCAAACTGGACACTAATCATGAAGTCCTAGATAATGATTTCAGCCTTTTGTAGCAGAGAAATTAAGTCAGGATTATATACAGCTCGCCTTTAATAATAATAATAATAAAAGCTCTGTCTATGAAAATAGTTGCCTTACGTGGAAACAGGAAGCTTTCATTTACTATCCTAAGCATTCAAACACAAAAATCTGGACCCTTCCTTCCCATGCTTTAAGTATTTGCCCAGGCCATTCCCAACTTCTCCCCTTTAGCATTTCCTAAGAAACAGCTACACTCACTGTCCTACTATTGCTAGACACTTGATAAAGACCAGAGGGGTGGCACAAGTATGCAGAACGGAATCTGGCAACAGGAGTCTTGAGAAACCTGACCTTCACTTTCTGTTCTGAGTCAGCTTCCAGGGAAACCTCAGTGAGCTGCTTCGGGCTGCCACCTCCCAAAACCAGTACTTGAGGAAACAATGGCATATAGTGCCTCCCATCCCTTCCACCGCCAGATCAGCCTGCTCCTCTGGGCCAACTCAACTACATGTGGGAAAATGCCATCACGGTCACTCGTATTTGGGCTGACACCATGGATGTAATGATAGCCCAAAGGAATCACCTCCCAGTAACTGTAAATCACAGACACACAACCTTTTATCTCCCCAAACCACAGTCCCAGGCTTCTGGCATCAGTCCTCCAAACACCCTCATCCTCTTAAGAGCTGGATAGGGAATATGTCATGTTCCCCAGCATCAGGCCAGGGCAAGGAGGGAAAAGTGAGATTTGTGTATGCTGTGTTGATGGGGAGGGGGGAACTGTGACTGTTTTGTTGCGTACACTGACCTACACCACCAACATGTTCCTTAATACCAACATGCACCATGCTGATCACCCACAGCCCCAATTCAGGAAGTATTAAGCATGAGGGCATCAATCCCATTTCTGCCAAAGCAGCCACAGCACATGGTGGGATGTTTGCACTGGCCCAGCTTCCTGCCTGGAGGATGCTTCCTTGAGCTAGTGAAAGGAGAACTGCTCTAAGAGATGACATCCACCCTGATACAAAGTCTGGGGCCACAATATTGCCTGTGCAGCATATCTCAGTGACTTTGGCTTTGGAGACCAATTCCCAGCTGGAGATCATACTGCTGCAGTAGTGAAGCCTGCTCCATCTGCACCATTGATGGGTCATGGTCACACCTGACCCCACAGACATGCTTTTATTCAAAAAAATCTCCTCTGAGTAAGCTTTACTTCTTCCTTGCAGGGGTTGAAAGCAGACTGAGCAATGGTGGATTCCCCTTAAGTCTTTTAAGCCTTCCATTCAGCTCTTGTTTTCTGAGAAGCACAGCTGAACTCAAAAGCTGACACAACACACATACGTCCCAGGGCTACAGCTGCAGACATTTTGGACTGCTCATCCTCCAGAGCCAAGAACCATACAAGAAGTCCACTGCTTGGTGCTGGATTGTAGAAGTTCTGAAATCCCCCTTTCCTGATAGATCTACTATCACTTCCAGCAGAGCCAGGATATCCCCTACCTATCCAAGCTCAAAGGAAAAACATGGAATAGTTTGAAGTTGATGTTTTAAGAGTATGGAAGCAGAAATCTTCAGTGTGTGTCATACTTCCTACAAAGAGTCTTAAAAGTGACTCAAGCAGCCCAAAATGAGTTCAAACCAGCTGTTTCTTCCCGCCCTTTTTCATCCTGCTTCTTTTCACAGGACCACACTTGTAATGATGGAAAAGTTTGAGTTAAAAGTGTCATCTACATAAAGGTTGCCTAGATACTTTGAAGATGCATGCCACAGGATATGTGCAAATAACAGGATTTCACTTTACATTGCATTTAAAAGAAAATGTGCCAAAAGCGATCACTCTGCACACAATGGGTAAGAGAACAAATAATGAGTTCATGCCACACTCATAGCAGGACTGAAGCTAAAGGTTTCACTTCATTTGCACTGGTAAAGTGAAACCCATTTATTCGTGAGAAATAAGAAATGTGAATCAGAAGCCATCAAAACTTTTAAATTCAGTTCTGTTTCTGTGAACGCAAAGCAACACTGGTCTCAGAACATTCTGGAGACATTAATGAATTAAGGACCAGTAAACTTTGCAGGGAGATATCTCCTTACTCTACACCTAAGCAATAAAAAATACATAAAAAATACAACAGTTGAATTCCAGACCTTTCATGAGAAAGTAAATGGAACATTATATACTGTATGCAGATGATAAACATCTCAGACCATTTGACTTGTAGCCAGACTCTGCAGCCTCTGACATACACGGCACATTTAGCTTATAGGTTAAATGAGACTTTGGTTCAAAAGGATGCATTTACACATCAGCCTGCAATGTGGCATCCATCCCCCACTTCTCAGGCTTCTGTTTGAATAGATCAAAGACTTCTGGCCTTAGAAAGCAACATCACACAAGGCAGCCGGGTGCCTCCTAATACCTCCCCTGCTGCTGCTGGCTGTGCTCTGGCTGAGGACCCAGAGCAGCCACAACAGTGCTGTTAAACAACTGAAGTTAGCAATGAGCAGATTACACCAGTATCCCCAGATATGATGAATAAAAAACATATTTCAAGGAAAATGTATTTCAAGGAAATTACTTCAATACAGGGCAGCAGCAGCTCAGCACATGGCCGTGCCCAGGCACTGCTGCTGCCCAGAAAGTAGAACTTGCTGGGGGAGCATCTCCTTGCCCCAGCAGTGGGTACCTACACCTGGGGCTGCATCAAGGCAGCCTCTGCAGAAAGAAAGATGCAGGGAATGAGGCACTTGAAGATTTTTCTCCTCAAAGTGCTATCATTTAGCAATTTGTTATTTGCTCCCAACCCCACTGTTTCTGAGAGTTGCAGAACAAAAGCAGCCACTCATCAAGATTCAAAACTACAAGGCTTGTCTTGCAGCGAGAAAGCAATACCTAAGTCATATCTGGTTTTGAGAAGGCTACAATTCACATAAAAGCTGAGCGAAGCTCTCTTTGATCACTTTAATTAATTGTGCACAGAAGAACAGGATTTAAGCGAACATATTCCAAAGCATGCTGAAGTTGAAGGTGCTTTCAGCTTTCATTACAAAAATGTGGATTCTTGCTTACTACTATTTTAAAGAAAAATAAGAAAGTAGTAAGTTTGGACAGTGAGTTTTCTAAAAAGATTTGGTTTTCACACTTCAACTTTAGACAGCAATAAGCCACTCGCATGTCTCACCTTACTATCTAATTGGTTTAAATTATCTGGTTTCACTTTTTCCCAGAAAAATATACCACTAGCATGTGGTGGCAGGCAGGGCTTTGCAGGGTTACAGCAAGCCAAAGGCAAGCAAAATGGCACAGTTGCCTACAAACAAATAGCAAGCAGCCAATGTAAGGTGAAATGAGTATAATTAGCTCTTCAAAACTGCTGAATCCTGTGCTGGGAGTCCTGCTGACTGCTGAAGGTAGATCAAGCCAGGAATGCTCTGAGAAATGAAGATACATAGCAGCTGAAGTCTGTTCAGTAATGCACTGAGGGCCAAATCAAGGAATCCTAACATACATCCAAGCACGAGCAAGGACCCATGACACTTGTCCTTCACACTGACAAGGATGAGCAGCGTGCAGACAGGGCTCAAACCCAACTTTAAGGCCTACAGCTCAGAAATACTGAATTGTTTGTGTTGCCCACAGATTTTCTTCCCTCTTACCTTAGCAAAGCTTTCAAAAAGACCCCACTGTTTGTAAGGGAAAAATTTCTAAAAGGAACAGAAAGACTATTTGCACCACTAAAGAGCCAGTAGTGCTATCCTGTGCATGCATTCACACCACCTTCTACCTTTATACACCAGGGTTTAAAACACTGTAACAACTGATTCTCTGTTCATCTGGAGAGAGGCTAAAACCATACAAAGGTATCTTTATCTTACAACTAGACAAAAACAAGGCAGGAACAAGCTCATTCCTAAGCTTATAAAACAAGCCTTTACAGATAATTATGTTTTATTAGTTTCATTTTATGAGGATTGTGTTATACAAAACAAATACCAGATGCCTATTTGTTGCATTTGGGGGAGAGGAGCAATCTCCGCAAGCATTGCTGTAAGCAGCTCTGCTTTTAATTAAATACAATAAATGCATAAAAATTAATACCGTTGGAAACCAGCAGGTAGGAAGCAAATGGATGAACTGTAGCTGCTGGAAGTCCCCCTCCCCTCCAAGCTCCTGCAGCAGGAGCAGCCACTCACCAGCGTATTGTTCAGGGCAGGAGCTCTCTGACCAAGGCTCCTTACACATGCATTTCCCTATCATGCATTTCCATTAATGCCAAACTTGGCAGATAACCAAAAGCTTAAAAAAAAAAAAANAAAAAAAAAGAAAAAAAGGAGAGGTGAGGTGAGGTAAGCAGGATTTAATGCTACTTTTGCTAAAGTAGTCAATCAGGAAAACCTGCAAATAAAAGCCAACTCTTAAAGATGGAATAAAGATGGAGAAAGAGAAGAGAGAAGGCCAGGAGGTGTAAAGGGATTTCTGGCAACCTTAAAGCAACCATCCAAAACAAGACATACCCTTCAACTGTTAACTTGCCAGGCTCTTACAAAACACTCCCAAATGGTGTGATGGAGGGTGCAGGACAGGCCTCTATACCTGAGATGATGGACATGCATCTGAAATATGTGGACACAACCAGAGGGAGGCACACAAAGCATGCCCAATAACAAACAAAAATGGAACACAGTTCCTCAAGGACAGTAAAACACATCCAACTTTCCAGCAACTACCAGATGTCAGACATCCACCTCCCCAGAGGCACCACTACCAAATCTATTTCCTATTTTCAGTGGTGGTTTCCTTTTTCATTTTAATTGCATTATGATTCCATCATGGGGTGACAATAGACACTTTTTACTTAAGGGTGATACCAGCCCTACATTGTAAATCCAGTTTTTAACATCGTGTCTGATAATGCTTTAAAGTTCTGCAGAAGAGACTGCAATTGTGTACACAGGATCTCATTGCAGTGGAGAGTCAACTTCCATTTTTTTTAAGAAGAGATTTTTTTAAGACATGGTGCAACAATAAATGCAAGGTGAACAGCAGTGGGATAGTTTTGATGCTTTGCTGCTCATTTTCAGGTTTCCATCTGTTCTATTTATCAAAGCTGAGGACGGGTCTCTTTTATTATCCTCCACCAGTGCATATCCTCAACCTACTTCCTAATCAAGTTTGTTTACAAATATTCGTTAAATTCCATACTTTATTGGTCCAGTCAGTTAACTGTACCACAAGCTGGAATTACAGTAATCAGGGCATTGATTATTATGAAACATGGTTACCCTGAGACCAGAGTTAAAGTAAGAACTATTGCTATAACCAGTAACTACACCAACAGGGCACCCAGGGATCACACCACTATCTCTAAATTCTTAAATCACCAGCTTTAGACCCAAACAACACTCACAATTTCACTGTGAATTATTTTACTATGACCTGTGTCATAAAGAATTTTCATTAAAAATTGAAGAGTAAAAAAACTTTTTGCCAGAAAGGGTTATTATTACAGGCCATCAGAAATAGCTAATAAAACAAAAGATGAAAACTTGTTTTCACTGCAAGTCATTAATGTTGTGATACAGAAAATCGAGAGACTGCCTGGTTATTTGGTTCTCAGCAACAGTAACTGAAATTGGCATCAGCAGGCAGTGAGGAAGAGTACAGAGTGCAATGAGTTTTTGACACCTTCAGCGCAAACAGTTAAAACAAGGACCAAGTCCCCCTTAACAAACACAGACCAAGAGTCGACCCAGACATTGGGATGCTCAACTGCCGAGCTCCACGGCAAAGACAAAGGAGGATCTGAGAGGCAACAGCTGAGAAAACAGCCAGCCCCATAGTTAGCTCCACATTGAGAGACATGCATGGATAGTTTAGAGATGAGTGGGAGTTCAGGGCTTCTGGTGAGCTGAGAGGACCTGAAGCCCTCACACTGGGTACAGAGCTCAGGAAGCAGCACCTACCTGTGGGTGAGTGAGGGGTGCTGCCTGCCCCAGCCAAGGGGCACTTTGACAACACATTCTCAGGGTCTCTGACCATGCAAGGCCCAGCTGGGGACAGCCAGACGCTGCTCAGACCTTCCAGCTCTCATCCTGCCTACAGCAACCTGAAACAACACGTACAGGCAAATTGGACAATAAGGTGGTGGGCTACTCTCAGCTAAAGGTGAACAACCACCTCCTGCTATCAACAACTCAGGTACTTGTCTCCTTAACACAGCACATCTGCAAAGGCCGTACTCCAAGGAACAAAGCTAACATTTATTACTGGTCTCTGCAAGTAAATTTTGGGAAGGCTGTAGAAAGTAATTGCATTTGTGTGCACGTGAACTCACAAATTAACCCCAGGAACTCTGTTTATGGCAGGGGGGTCATTTACAAGGAGAGGTGAGAGCAGTAAGCACGCATACCCCCAACTTTGATGTGTCACACACCTGCCTTCACACAGCTCCAGCCACTTGCGTGCTTTGATTACCCGAGCCTTCCCCGCCACTGCTTCACTCAACTGCTTTCATCCTGCCACAACAACAGCGCCGTGAGAAGAAAGGGGGAGAGGGAAGAGGGTGAGAAAAGAGAAATAAAAAGGAGAAAGATTTGGGGCTAGAAAAGTCAGTTTGCTAGAGGAATCTGGGAAGAACTGACATGCTGTCAGGCAGAGATGAAAGCACTAGAAATAAGGGATGTGTCGCACGCTTACTAAAATGGTGGCATGATTCTCATAAGGAAAGCACATCTTTGGCACCTGCTTGAAACCACTCCCATGAAAGAGCCTCCCAACAATCTAGGATGGCTAAATTTAGCGCCATTTTTACCTTTTGTCAAATATGCATAAAATCTTCTGAAGACAAGTGCCCAACACAAAACTGTAACAAAAAGTATTTTAAAATCTCCCTTAAACTGATCCACAGTCCAGACTGACCATCAAGCCTGAAGTGACACCAAGCAGTGAAGAAAAATCTAACACCAGCTTGAATTAAAACTTGCAGAACTGTAGTAAAAGAAGCAGGCAGGGAAAAGAGATGAAGAACAGTTATGAAAATGCATGACTGCCTGAAGTATTTCGCCCTCTTCCAAAAAATGTCGCCTTGAAAATTCCTACCTGCTTCATTCACCTTGCCGCTATCAGATTTTTTATTATCCTCACTTTTGAGAATTTGTCTGGCACTTAGTATGCAGGAGCAGTGCACAGGAATAGATCCTGCTGCCATAGATAATGCGGTTCTAAGGGAAACCCATCAATTGTTAATGGCCATGCAAATTGTTGAAACTAGAGAGTTATTCACAGTTATCTCGCTGTGATTTGGTAAGTGTCCATGCCTGATGTGATCACTCACTTGATATATTATTCCATTACAATTCAAGTAGTAGTCTTAGCTTTTGGGTTTAGAGAAAAAAAAGTGTAAGGGAGTGTGGAAGGGTGAAGGGATGTTATTTGTTTTAAATTATTTTAAACAGTCATACATACCTTCTTATGTAAAGTATGATAAATCCCTTCCTGTGACTACAGTCATGCCTTACTGAAACATTTAAATCCCTCCGATCAGAAACTAAAGGAGCTTAGCATGCAACTTTAGACCATGATCCTGCAAAGCACTTTCTTATGTTTCAACCATAAACATGGTGCACACATCCTTTCCGGCACTGGATCTTCCAGCTGCAGTTCACACTGTTTTACAATTTCTGATCAGTTTTCTACTGCTTATGCAAAAATCTGCTGGCATTTAATAAGCTATAGGCGTCTCCTCAAATCCATAATGCATTCACTCTCTCTCTTGCAGCAACCTACTGATCATTAATTTTCAGCTTTACTGCCGCTCCAACATATCGGCTGCCTTTTTTTTTTTTTTTTAATCTTGTCTGAGATTTATTACTTTTAGCAAAGTGTACTTTAGTTTTTTACTATTTTGTTTGCTGATTTTTAAATCGCCCTTAAGGGGGAAGTGTTACTCTTCTTTATAAAATAATTCTGAAATCACAGTATTAAAAAATAAATCCTATAATTGTTTCCCATTAGGATTAGATAAATTACATTTAATTAAAAGAAAAAGCTGCTAGCACCCAGCACAATGGTTGGTGGCAAACTCATAAGATTAAACATTCATGTGTTTATCTTCCTGAAGCAGCTGATTGAGGCTATGAACAGACACACAAAAATAAGCCTTCAGAGATATAAACTCAGACATTATAACAAAAATTTGTCCTTCCCTTCAGACAAAGTTTCTGATTTTTAGAAGTACCCTCTGAATTTATTCTTGAAGACTAAAACCCTACAATTTTGATGGGCTTTCTGGTTTTAACACGCTGAACTACCCGACTGCACCAGGAATTTCAGTATTGTGATAAAATGTCTCCAATTATTTGCCAGGCAAAAACCAGTATCAGAAGTCAAGATCTTCTAGGAGAATGAAGAAAAACAGGATTCCTACCCAAACACTGCCACGCTCCCCCGTCTCCCACACTGCTGTTGGTCAGGTGATGTTCTCCATCAGCCTGAAGGCTGCAAGGGTCATAACGCACACTGCAGCTCTAGCAAACTATTTATACCATGCTCCTTTTTACAGCCTAAGAGAACTAATTATTAACAGGACAGGATCCCCCACAGATACACTCAGCAAACACTACAATATGCAAATTTTCCTTTAGGAATTTACTGCTCTGCACAGGCCCTCAGCATTACGCTCTCAATTTTGTTAGGAGCTGAAGAATGATTGATCTTATTGATTTGTGTCAACAGTCTGACATGACCATATTGAGGAGGAGCTGGGAAGTGAACTGGAGATTGCATTCTCTGTGGCACAACATCCTGTCCGAAGAGAAAATGATGTTAGATTTGCTAGTACAGCCATCAATGGGACCGCACTGAGACTCGAACTGACACAAGTGAGCAACGAGAGATTTCCCATGGCCGTGTTTACAGCAAATCCACTGCTAAACACCCAAATGTATAATTATAATCTATTACAATTATGCAAAGAAGTAACATTTCAGAAAGGCCTTCTCATTTCCCATTCTTAGCATTGAATACTTTTGTTTTGCAGCCAATCAACTAAATTAGCTCTAAGTCTGTTTCATTCATAAACACAAAGAGGATATTAGAGGGGGAAAAAGTGAATAAATGGGAAATTCACTTAGGAACCCAGGAATAATTTTGTTTTCATGTATTTCTGGACTAGAAACCATCATAGAGAAGTTAGTCAACTTACAGAAGCTTTACTGAATTTGCTAACTGCACCACAGGAGCCCTTGGAGGAGTGTTCAGGAATGACAGAGCTTCAGTGCCTGGAAAAGCAGTGGTCTTTGGTAGCAGCTGACTGAAGCAAGGAGAGGTAAAAGGTTCATATGCCAAGCATGTCCTGACCCAGGACAAGTCAAACCCCAAAAAAGCTTTAGAGACAATTTGCCCTTGCCAGACACACAAAGAAGAGCTGCTTTATACTGCATCCGGCAACTGTCACCTTTGATTGGAAAATCCTTTTACATCTACACTCACTGATGCTTCCTGAGAAGGGGATACAGAAAACATAAATGAGTAGTATTTCAGTTTTATACAGGTTCTAAACATTATAAAGCACTAAAGTAAAGCCCAAAAATGCTTAGGAAAAGCAAAGACCTCTTCCCATTTTAAAAGCATATGGAAACATAACCATGGCAGCCAGGGGCAATCCTGGCTGTTGGACTGCAGTCATGAGACCACATCCACTACAGGCAGGAGAAGGCAGGACCTCCTGCGACAGCGCTGCCTGCACCACACTTCTCCCAGGGACTGCAGGAGGGTTGAGAAGTCTGTCTTACTGGAGTATGAAATGAGAGCCTGATTTAGCCAACACAAACATCCCACCTCTACCTGTTCTTTCAGGGAATACCCATTTAGCATCCTGGCCAAGGAGAGACAGCACTAAACCACCCGAAAAACTGAAGCTAAATCTCAGCAATAGGTGGTGGGAGAGAAGTGCGGAAACACAAGATGTTTAAAAAAAACAGCATCTTCTTTTGCCTATTATTGACGAGGCCTAACTCTCCTAACTGGCTTACTTTGTTACTCTAAAAAGTGGTAACATTTTAGAAAGTTAGATTGCACTTGGAAAGCCATCAGCCTGGCAGCACTCATACCAGTTTTTTACCAGCAAAGCAAGTCAAGACACAACATTTTGCTAAGATAGGGCCTGTATTTCCTAAAACACTACTTCCCCCTTCTCGTGTGAAACCAATCTCTTTCACTGTCATTTGGAATTAATTTCTTAAACTAGTTTCTCCTGAACCACAGCAGTGTGCTGATCTCTCATCCCTTGGCTTTCAAACACCTTCCCGTGCCACAATACCAGAACAGTTTCATCCCACATGTGGCTGTCAACTATTATAAATTACAGTTTGTTTTGTAGGTGGAAGAAAGGACTCCCACCATCCTCTGGCTGGGATCTTTAATTGCTCCTGTGCACACCCGCTATTGCAGGCACCTCCTGCCACAGCTCCCTCCCTGCCTTCTCCAGAGACGTGGGGATGAGTTGTATCAGCATTACCTAGCACCAATGCTCCCTACAGTTGACTGAGGAAGCTCCTAAATTAAGGGCAAAATGGGGATGATACAAGTCCCGTTTGCTCCTGAAATTTGGACTGAAATAAGAGCAACACAAAACCTCACATAAAAGCACAGCATAGCTGGATGAACAGAGGAAGAGGAACAAATCTACTGCTCACTGTAAACCATGAGAAGGTTTTGAAACCTCTATGTCCCAAATACTTGGCAATGTGGAACGGTACAGAACTTTAAATATAACCTGAAGTTATATTCACACATTCCCACAGGCTAAACTAATATCCTTATGACATGAGACAAGAGTATGAATCTTGCATCATCATCTAGATATGGCAAAGTCCATGAGAAGTCAGTCACCTTAGCAGCTTGGAATACAGCATTTAACTCCACTCACAGGCCAGACAGTTATCACGTACCTACCAATTACTCTTCTCTGGTTAGCAAAACAGTTTGTTTACCCAAGACCACAAAACTCTCTGGATTTTCTGAAAGAAACCCTTCAGAGAGAAAAGGAAATCAATCACGATAATACTCCAGAAATCATCAGATTACAGCACATTCTCTTGACTCACATCTGTTGAGTAAATAAGTGCTTCATGCTGACCAGTTTCACTTACTTCCCTCTCCCGCAAGTGGCTGCTGGTTTATTTTCCAGGGGGCTGTTCCAGGACTGTATGTGGGGCAAAAGGATTGTTTCCAGCAGTCAGACCAGTAGTCTTTTTTGCTCACGTTTGTCTCGAGCTGGAACTCCTCTTGTTCAATCCAATTCTCCCAGCAAGAGGCACTACTTCACAAAAGCATGGATACAAACAGGCCCACAGCTGAGAACACCCTCAATGCAGCAGGGAGCAGCAGGCAGCTGCACACAACCCACAGGAGAACCCCAAATTCAGCAACCTCTCTCCCTTAGGAGCAGTTTCAGTGAAGCTTACTTTATGCCACTACAAAATGTCCTGCAGAAGTTGCAATTTGCCCTGTGAAACACCCGGCCAGGGAGGGTGAGAAGGCAGGAGCACCAAGGGATGCTCTGCAGCACCTTCTTGCTGAGGCCACCTCGCTGGGGGCACAAGAGGATTTCCTCTTGCCAAAATAGGTAGCTGGAACTGTTACTCTTAGCTCAGTTCTGATTTGGGTTCAATAAGCCTTTGAAACTACTTGTTTCCAAATTAATTCTACTTAAAATGATAAGTCAGATAATTTTTTTCTTTGAATTTTGTTCTATCATCAAGACTCTCTTCAATTATGAGTATTTATCAATAAACTATCCTAGATCAATTTTCCTAGGCAGGAAGAATAAAAGCAGTGTTCACATGCATTGTGGATGCAGAAAACACCTGCTGCACACCAGATCACCCATCTACTGTAATGCTTTGTCACCACACAGCCTCGTATGAGATGCTTCACAGAAAGACACAGAAAGGCCTGGGGCAACCAATTATAATAATAACACACCCCACAAGAAAACTTAATTACTTGAGGCTAGGAGGGTGCCAGGTTTAAGGCCTGTGGGCAGGGTGGGCTCCTCTGCCAGTGCCTGACCCTACACACCCAGTGACACACGCGGCAGTGCGCAGCACTGCTCACCCAGGGAACGCGCTCATGCACACGGATCCACCCGCTCCCACACCTCTACCGAGAGGGAAGAGCTTGATGCAAACGGCCAGGCTGAGGATTGCACGGCTGGCTGGCAGCTTAGCGATGCTCCTGTCACCCCAGCTCCTGCCAGGGCATCAGCCTGGAGCCTCTGGAAGCTCTTACCCCTCAGGGCCCTACTTGCATTAAATCAGCATCAACAGGCACATAAGGACACTGTGCAATACATACAGAGAGCACGAGGAAGAACACAATAGAGCAAGTCTTATATTCTCAGACGTCTGTTAAAGCTTCGTCATTTACCTGCTTACTGCATTTTGGATAAAGGTATTGTAAACCAGGCAAATTTCCAGTTTCTCAAAAATCGATATTAGAAAGTAGTCTGGTGGGGACAGGTCTCTATAGGAGCCAAGATACTCTGGGAAAATGCCCAAGCACTCTCAGTAATTTTTGAGTTTTATCCAAGCTCCCAAAACAGCCTGGTGATATACAGGATACACGGACTGGTTCCCACCTCATTACAGATGTCCTGAACAACAGCCATCCTGAAGCTGGGTGATTTCTCAGACCTGTCCTAAATAGCTGCAAATGAGCTGACTTGTGAAGGCTTTTAGATAATAATCGAGAGAGTAATTAAGTGTGGCATTTACATTTGTATTTTAGTACAATACATGGAAGCCCAGTATATTAAAAACACAAGAATTTCACCTTTGTTTCAAACGTGCACATACATGCATACGGAGTGTTCACATTATCATCACATGTTGGACGGGCAAGCCTAAGCCTTACTTCACATTTTCATGCCAGTCTGCTGAGTGGCGAAGTCATCCCTCGTGTCTACTTCTACCACTTCTTTTTTTCAGTATGTGTATTCTATTCCTAGCGGGAAGGAAGCAAAACTAAAACTTGCTTTTCTTCCCATTCTGTGCCTACTGCACGACTGTGACGTTTACTCAGGATTTTCAAGGGTGGGAGGTTCAGCTGTGATTGGCACATGTTCCACCAGTAGAGTGCACACCAGGTAAACCTACCAGGTACCAGGCACCAATGAAAATGTTCAGCTGGATATATTCTCCTGTAAAAGAACATATCCAACCCTGCCTAATGCTGTGTGCCCTGCAGAGATGTCTCACCGGTGTAAGCATGCAGGGTGCTGCTGCTCTCTCCCTCTTCTGCCAGCACCCAGCAGCCTCAGATACATCTGTGAGCAGCTCCTTCCATAGGCTCCTCCTCCACTACCACATGCCTCTAAACCTCCTCTGGCAGAACGAGTCCCACCTCATGAGATCCTGCATGTTTTACCTCCCTTTCTCAGTTCAGTCATGATCACATAGGCTTTCTGAGCACTGACTAGTGAAAAAAACCTAGTCTATAAGGAACACCTCACTATACTATTTGTCTTCCACCATAGCTCACTTTTCTCCAAAAATACATTTTTTTCTCACTTCTCCTCCTCCACTCTACTCTTTTTTTCCCCCCTTTGTTTTATTCTCATCATTAACTTTACATATCAAGCATGGATGAGGAAAAAGTCTCCTTGAATGAGCTTCTGGTGAGAGCATATGTTTTTTTGATATTATCACCACTACCTTCTCCATTTTCTGAGGGCAGGGTTGCTGCAGGTCAGGGGATATGCCACAGACATTATTTTACTTTCCTAGAAAGATACTCATTTTGGTGCAAACCTCTTCTCCACATCTAGCTTTACTAGAACATCACATTCCTCCATGTCTTTTGGTATCCATAGTCATTTACATTACCTTCCAAAAACTAATTATTTGGAACCAGTTAAGCCTGTATATGAATTCTGCCTTTGTTTAAAACACACTGTACATATGTATATATTTAGACTGTCATTAAACATTTAAGAGGCTGTCTTCAAACTTCAGCAGCAGCAGCTTTTATTCCCTTAACCCTTTGTGAAATGGAAAGCTTGAGGCTGGAATCTTATTGTGGAGGAACTCAGAAAGCCCAGCTGCCCTAGCGTTGGGTGACAAAGGCCAATTCTGACAACCAAGGACACTGTAAAGAAAACCAGAGGTTTTCTTTGTTTTCCTTTATATCCTGTTTGCTAGCAGTCTTATCATGATAATGTAATTCATTTTAGTCTGCCTCAGCTTTATCTGCTAAGATGCATAACTAGGATGCAAATTAATTAGCTGTGACATACAGATGGATCTTTCAATACAATTCACAGAGAGTCAAATACACACATGCCCATTCCTCCTTTCCCCAAACAAAGACACCCTACACATTTTTCCAGGGGTCAGGAAGTCACCTTTCTTGGATTTTTCAGTCTCCTAGAGGCAAAACACCACATCCAGCAGACAGGTGGACTTCATGTGAATCCAACACCAAATGTTATACCCTAAACGAAACCCCATCACAAGTAACTTGTGATCTCTGCAGCCTCAAGCCCAGGACACAATTATGCCACCACTCTGCTAACACAAGGTTAGCATGTTTTAAAATCTGGTCACTTAATTTACCTTGGCTTGGCAAGGCCTCTAACCTAGACCAAATAATTCATACACCATCCTGGCAAGCACTGGTATCTTAAGCCCAGCTCTCTATGGCCAGGGCACCTACACTACTGTCTTTCACATAAAGAGGTGCAAGTATCACAGCAGAGGATAGGAAAAAGGGCACAAAAAGCACAATATGCAACTCCCAATTGTATATGGATATGCAAACACATATCCTGGAGAGTATGTTTTTCCTCCTTTTTGATTAAAACCTTGAGGATGCATTGTTAAATCCAAGCCCCAAATGCCTCGTGAGAGCCACTCTGTGTGCAGCTTTCACAGCCCAGATGTATTTAGGCACACTTCTTTCCAAGCACTACAGCCTCAATGACAATCAGAAGCTGCTTTATGTGGGATGAAAAATGGAGTTCCTTCTACAGCTTTCACACCTGAGTTACACATCAGTGCAGAAGCATTTCAATTGGACGGCTGTGTCATGCTACCTTGGGGATGTGACCCTGGCAGATTTTATAGAGGGAGTGCAGCACCAGGCATGGTCCCTACAGGCACAGAGGAGCCAGAAGACACTGGCCCTGGCAGGACACGGGGCTGGGAAAGCAGCAGATGGCACACTGCTGTGCATCGGCACCGAGGCACAAGTGAGAAGGGGCAGCAGCACTCTGCCAGGTGCCCTCGCTCCAGCAGGATGGTGGGTCAAAGAACTGCAGCATCTGCAGTAGCTCAGTAGAGCAAACCTCTTCACATCAACAGCTTGACCACACACTGAGCCTGCCTCAAGTCTTGGAGTAATTTTATTTTCTTGTCAGCAACAGTTTTTAGTTCCTGTCTTTTAACAGCAGCATTGCAACAAACAATGAAGCCCCCTACCCCAGATACAGCCGCATCCTAGCAGCAAGTACGCTTTTTGTATGAATAGCACGGCATACCAGTTGGGTTCATGCTATTGTATCCCCTGAGGGTTGCTATGTACAAATCTCACCATAGTAAGTGGCACTTTAGGGGGAGCAGAACTCACAGGGAGAGGCCTGTCTTTTATTAGACCAAATGGCATAGCTGTAAAAAAATGGACTCACGTGAAACCACAGGCAGGTATATTTGGTTTTATGACAACTGGACAGCACACATACTGTAGTATACAGCAAATAACCAGGATTTTTCCCATCTGTACATTCACTCAAATTGCTGAGATCTAAAAACAAAAAACCAACACACCCTGAAAGACTGCAATTGTCAGGTCTCCCTTCTTTCCCAAAACAAATATTCCCTGAAGGAGATCACAAGCCAAAGGGACTCCCGGGCAACAAATAACATGAGCTTATCTTAGTATCTCTACTTATCATCCAGCACTGATGCTGTATCGCTTCCACGTGTGTATCATTTCACCACTCAGCCATCCGTTAGCTGAAAATGAATGGGATTAAAAGTCCACTGAGCATTTGCACTGCTCTTTCCTCCCCCTTTGCAGCAGAGTTACAGTAACCAAAAGGTGAGCAGAGTTCACCCAGGCAGTTCACGCAGGCTTCCCGACTTTGCAATGCTGACCTTCCTGGTCTCTTCCCAACCCCTGAGGATAGTTTCGGTGGAGAAACAGCCAGTCAGTCGAAAATTTTCGCCAGTACTAATGCCAGAAACGTAGTTTCTTCCCAAATACTCTCCAGAAGTATTTTTCCACCCACGTTCCCCTGTGCACCACAAAACCCTCCAGCCGTTGGCAGCTCTGGGTGCAGCTCCACTTCCCATCACCCAGTGCTGTACGGCTGGCCTGTTTTAATTCAGTAATTCATGCTACCCAAGAAATATTCTCATGTGAGAAACTTCATATACAGGCACCTATTCTGCAGCAAACATAGCGGTGGTCGGCATTCAAATGAACTAATCAGTCGCAAAAAGCTTAGTCAGCATCGCAGTCCTGGAGGTAATTCCCAGAAGCGATTTTCCCAGCAGCTGTATGTACAAACCTGAAAAGCACACTGGAAGACAAGGGCAGCAGTACAGCGAGAAAAGATTTGGCTTCACAGGAACATTACCAACAAATAAAAATAAAAGTCGAGGAAATCCAAGCAACCAGGCATTCACAGAAAGCACACACTGAGCTCGCATCACTGGTATATGCTCTCACATGTAAAAACCAGAAACTCAGACATAGGATACGAATACAGCCAGCACTCCTTCCTTTTTTCTTTACTCATACTGCGCTGCTTTGAACTGAGAGGAAAAACACGGCAAGGCAAGTTACCTGCTTGTCTGTGGAGATACACAGACACAGATCACATGCCGGGCAGTGCTCTTTAGAGAGCACATCCCAGCCATCGCCCTCAGCAACCAACCCATTTCGGGAGCCTGGCTCACAGGAGACCTGGAGAGAGCTAAGGACTCATACAAACTTTGTCTCAGGGCAGGGAAGGCACAGGGCATTTGGCCTAAGAGGTGCTGGGGAGACAAAAGGCAGTGCCAAATGCCAGCGCATCCTCCAACCTCCGCCGCTGGCAACATTTGGAAAGCCATCGGGTTGCGGATGCAGGTCATCAGTCCCTGGGCAAGCAATGCCACGGCTGCAGGACACCGCATCGCCCTTCAATGCCTCCCCGCCAGCTCACTCGGCCAAGGCAGCGCGGAGTCAGCAGGTAGCCTCACGGGTGACGGGAGAAGCCACCGACTCGCCCAAAGGAGTGATGAACGCTTTCCTCTGGTCACTGCCAGCGCATTGGCACACATCTGCCCGACGGCCCGGGCCGCCTGCAGCGGAGGGCATGCCGGCATGCCCTGGGGATACAAGCACGGGGAAGGGGCACCGCTCACTTACTTTTCGTATTCGGCGTTGTCTCGATCGCAGCGCGAATCCTTGTGCTTTTGCCAGTCTTTGCCATGCTTGCAGGTGGTCAGGAGGACAACATCCTCTCCATTATGGACGTGATATAAGGCATTCCTGGTGTCTGACCCTATCCCCGTCAGGTACCTTTTCCCCTTGAATACCAACATGTACTTCCTGAGAGGAGGGATGGTGTTAAACCTCAAAAATCCCTTCTCCCCTCCTGTCCTAGGATGATCCTTAGAAAAGAGCGGGATAGAAACGTCAAAGTTGGGTCTGAAGTTTTCAGTACTGATGCTGGCTTTGGCCAGCATAGCCTGGCCAATGTCGAACCCCACATCCTCAGTGTAGTCGGGCCAGGTGCCGGAGTATAAATTAAAAATTAGGTGGTTTCTGCCATTGTTCCACAGGTGGAGGCTCTGCACCTTGGAGCGGAGGTTGTGCACATACTGGGGCGAGAGCTGGTCTCGGTCCAGCGTGTCCAGGCTGAGGACGAAGAGGCAGGCCTGCCCGGGGTCCGAGGTGTAGAACCGGGAGCCCTCGATAGCGGCCAGGACGTTTTGGTAGCTCTCGGCGATCTTCTCCCCTTTCTGCTGCGGGTACACGTAGACCTTGAAGCCGTTTTTCCGGCACTGGGCGAAGTCGAAGCATGACTCCATGCGGCAGCGGCGCC